>CM031951.1:32157101-32667101 GCA_018749465.1 Paracanthobrama guichenoti | reverse complement strand
ATTATGAACAAGTTCAGGGGAAGCACAGCAGGAAATTTCATAGCCTGTATAGGGGGCTTTGAATGTTGTCTCGATGATGATGATGAATGATGAAACCTTTGAGTAGGAAGTTAGATGAATTAGATGTCTGGTGTACCATTTACATGATGCTTGCATGTAAACACATACTGTTATCTGCTTTATTGTATAGTCTTCTTTTGTATGGTAATTTTTTTATGATATAATAGCATAATTGGTGCTGACTGAGCCCATGTAGTCTTCAGTTGTGGACTCTCTTCCCTCAGGTGTTCTTATCTCATGTACACGCTAAGGTTCAGTGAAGTTGGAGTGAAATCGTCTGTAGAGAGAAAGACAGCGTTCCTGGCCCTCCATCAACCGGTTGGGCCATCTGAGGACCCCTGCTGAGTTCTGCCATTGCATTTATTTGTTTTTCTGATTCTTGCCTCTAGGAGAGCTTGAGACATTTGCGTTCAGCCCTCCCAGCATGTCAGACGCAGAGAACGCTAAAATTAATTTATCCATTGAGCGACAGGTTTCTCAATGCCCTGTAGAGATAGGGGAAATACACAATAACACTGTCTCCAATCATCCATGGAGTACAGTTTAATCAACCTTTTGTTAGGCTATTATCAGTTTCAGATGGCCCGTGGTTATGAATATGTCTCATCTGTTCTACCGCCACACAGCTAATCTCCTGTAGCCGTGAAAGAGAAATCCAGTGCAGTAAATAATGCAAATCTGTTATAAGCTCTCCAGTGTTTTTGTCCACACAAGTGAGGATTACTCCAGACACGTTAAGATCATAATGTTCATTGTCGTCTGGTGTGCCCAAACAGAGACGTCTCACCCGTGAACTCGTGGGGAGGGGAACAACAGATTGATTCCTCTCCAGATCCGGTGATCCATGTGAAACAGTGTGATGCATATTAGGGAAAAGGATTGAGAAGTGTCTCCCTGCAGATGAAATATGAAATTAGAAATATGTTAGTGCTGCTGTCCAGATTGTCGGCGCTCTAAATCCAGGATGGATCTGATTTTGACATTGTCGGGGAATGTAATAATTTCCTTCCCTCTGTTTGTGTCTGCTGGGAGTAGACATCTCTCAGAGGAGCGGAAGGAAGGAAGTGGGGGAAAATGCAATGAAGAGGGGAAAAATATAAATAAAAACAGATTAGGGTTATTAATAATAGCAGTAAGAGTCAAATTTGTCTGGTCTGTTTGTTGAAGGAATAGTCAGAGGAGTGACAGATTAAAATCTGCCATTATTTATTCACCCAAATTTAATTCCAAACAGTACAGTACTTTCTTCTTTTGATCGTAAAAGGAGACATTTTGAAAAAAAAAAAAAATATTACAATGAATGGGGACCGGAGCTTTCAAGCTCCAAAAAGGATGCAAACGCACCATAAAAATATCATAAAAGACGATATAGATGACAATAGCTTTGTGTGATACACACACTGGGAACGATTTACCTCATTATTGTGACATAGGCAAAATATATTTTAAGCGACAAAACACATACTTGCAAGTATTTAAAAATCTGAATATCAGATATTTCACGGTATAGTTAACAAGTTTGTGAATGTTTTGAATAAAAAGAAAAATTAAATAAAATCAATACATATCAGTCATACAGAGCTATTGTGGCTGCAGTGTGTCACGTGACAAACATGACACGTCACCATGGAAATAATAATAAATAAAAATGATTACCCACTAGACCCCCCCACCCCTCAATGGTGCCCCCTCAAAAAAATACTAAGGGTATGACCCTGTTCCTGAACATCAAAAGAGATTTTTATATATATGTGTGTATGTATATATATATATATATATATATATATATATATATATATATATATATATATATATATATATATATATATATATGTGTATATATATATATATATATATATATATATATATATATATATATATATATATATATATATATATATATATATATATATATATATATATATATATATATATATATATATATATATATATATATATATATATATATATATATATATATATATATATATATATATATATATATATATATATATATATATATATATATATATATATATATATATATATATATATATATATATATATATATATATATATATATATATATATATATATATATATGTATATATATATATATATATATATATATATATATATATATATATATATATATATATATATATATATATATATATATATATGTGTATATATATATATATATATATATATATATATATATATATATATATATGTATATATATATATATATATATATGTATATATATATATATATATATATATATATATATATATATATATATATATATATGTGTATATATATATATGTATATATGTATGTGAGTGTGTGTGTGTGTGTGTGTGTGTGTGTGTATATATATATATATATATATATATATATATATATATATATATATATATATATATATATATATATATATATATATATATATATATATATATATATATATATATATATATATATGCACGCCATGTATGGGGAATTCTTGGTACAGCTACAGTTATCAGTTATCAAAAGTTTAGATCCCTTTAAGCTTTACCACTCCATTTATTCTAATTCAAAAAAAAAAAAAAAAAACTAGTGCATTATTGATTAATTTCTCTTTTTGTGTTGTAAAAAAAACAAGTCAGGTTTGGAATGACATTAGCATGAGTAAATAATGTTATTTTTGAATGAACTGTCCCTTTAAAGCACCAGTCTTGACTGTGGATTCCAGGCTGTCTAACCAGCAGAAGTAGGCCAGTTCTGACACCAGAGGGTCAAGAAGAGACATTGTGAAGAAATCAAATTATTTTATACATTATCTTTGTTCTCAGGAGAGCCTAACCTTGCTATATTCCGTGTAATGTAAGATATTGATGAGGTCACCTTCACAGGAATGATACGCTCAGAGGTGTCCACTGACATAAGTCATTAAGTACTGAATGGTGTTTTATTGTTGCTGTCTGTGTTTTAACAGAAATTCTGAATGGAGGGGTGTATGTGGACCAGAATAAGTTCCTGTGCCATGCCGATACAATCCACTGGCAGGATATAGTGAAGAACGCCCGTCCTGATCACCTGGTTGTGCCATCTAATAGCAGCAGCTCCTGTGAGTACTGACCAATTAGAGGATGAGGTGCAAAAATGGATTGTTACACTATTGTTCAAAAGTTTGGGGTCAGTGTGATTTTGAAATGTTTTTGAAAGAAGACTTTTTTTTTAATGAAAGTTTTTCAAATGTAATTTATTCCTGTGATGCAAACCAGATTTTTTTAGCAGCCATTACTCCAGTCTTCAGTGTCACATGATCCTTCAGAAATCATTCTAATATACTGATTTGGTGGAATACTATTTGGAATAGAAATATAAACATTATAAATTTATTTTATGGCACTTTTGATCAATTGCTGAATACAATTCTTTAAAAAAAATCTTACTGGCCCCACACTTTTGAATGGTAGTGTACTACCGTTCTTTCTATTTATCAAAGAATCCTGAAGAAAAATGTTACACACTGTTTGGAAACCATGATAGTATTTCATTTTTAATTTCCATTTGATGTATACTGTAGTTGTAAGGGTTATGTCTATGTCTGTTTAGTTTCATTTTTCCTGCTCAGGTTTTGCCTGTGTTCCTTAGTCATTAGTTTCTGACTGATCCTGCACCTGTTTCTGTTCTGGTTACTTAACCCTCCTGTGTATTTAAGCCCTTAGTTTCCTCAGTTCTTTGGCTATGTTCAGACTGTCAGTCCAAATCCGATCAGATTTAGCAAATGAACGGCAAAAAAATCACATGAAATGCCGTTTCAAGCTACATTCATATTTGAAATCCTAATTCAAATTATTGCATATTAAATCGCATTTCTGGAAATCCATTTCAGTCTGACTGTTCTGATCGGATTTTGCATGGTTTATGTGACTTTCTCACACCACGTAAAATGTAAACATTAGACTTTGTTATTGGAAACATGACGATATAATGGAGACATGTTTTTAGAACGATGGAGACAACAGCACAGAATGAAGCCGCTCAAACCAGCCTCCTACGTTTCTGCCACTGACACATTGTCATGTTGTAAATAAGACAACACCTGTATTACAAACCCCTCCATGTTGTGGTTGTGGCTGTTTTGCCGTATACCTACCAACGCAATGGCATTGCCATAGAAACTAATGCAGATATTCCGAAAAACAAAAGAGCAGCATTGGACACACAAATCTGATCTGAACAGTTGCAATACACAATGTGGACAATGAATCGTTTGGATCAGATTCCAATCGGATACACAAATAATTGGATTTGGACTGACATTGTGAACACAGCCTTTGTTCGGTCTTGCTTGTGTTTTTGTGTAGTTTCTGTTCTGATTCTCCTGCATATTCTCCCGTTTATTAACTCTTGATTCTTTTTTGATTCGTGTTTGTTCAACCACACCTGACAGTAGTTCACCCAAAAATCTAAATTCACTATGAGCTATCATTGTATAGGAAAAAAAAACAAATATTTTCCTTTTTGTGTTTCAAAGAAAATGGCATATGGTAACAAGATGAGAATTTATTCTAGCTTGATGCATTTTTTTTTTTTTTATCAACACTTGAATGTGGGTAAGTTTCATAAAAAAAAAAAAAAAAAAAAACATTTTGAGCAAAAAGCTGAGAAAATCATGTTTTTTGTCAACTAGATTGGATTCAGAATGATGATCAAAACATAGATGGAGTAGATCAAGTCCACCAACACCCCCAAAGATTGCACAGTCCTATAGCTCGTCCTGGTTCAACATTTCATTCGGTAACATTAGGCAGTTTTGCTTTACATGCTGTTTAATGTTGGTGATCGCGTATGGTATCGCTTGTTTCTGCTTCTTCTTCACGTGTGTTTTGATCAGGAGATTCAGTACTCTTTCAGAAGTTGCGTGATAGCACTCCTTACTGTGTAACAGTGAAAGCACGGAAAGCTGGACATTTCCGTCAATGGCGGGGAAGCGGTTTCTCACAAATGACGGAAATTTCCGTCAATGATGGGGAAAGAGATAAAAACTAATTTTTAGTGATAATTTAGAGAGGCTTACGTTATGTCCAATCAATCAGTCTTCTTGATCTGTTTCTCTCCCCACTGCCCAGATCAAGGGTGTTGAGTTTGTAATCCTCTATAATCTCTTAGTGTTTTGGGGGAGGGATTGTCCTCATTGATTTTATTTAGTTATTTAGTGAGGTTATTTACATTAGCTATTCAGAAAAACAACAGGGAATAAGCAACGCACCTTTTACCAATTAAAATGCAATCCTGCCCTTCCAGCCAATGTTTATCAATTACTTATTTCCAATGTTTGTAACCTTCAGATTAGGTCAGAAGCAGCAGTGTAGGCGGTAAAGAGAAGCATAGAATGATCTTGATAGTCAATGTAAACATTAAAATGAACCTGATGAGACCTTGAGCGTGTCTGTCATTATTTACTCACCCTCATTTCATTTGTAAACTTGAATGACATTCTCTTTCCAGTGGAAACAGGAAGAAATTTTTTGTTATTGTGAAACCATCTTCACATTGACCAGGAGCTTCCAAGCTCAAAAAGGCACCATAAAAGTGGCCCATACAGCTCGTGAGCTACATCTATTTCTCACACAAAACTATTGTATATGAATTCAGAAGACTTGGATTATAATGTATATAGTTGTGTAGAGTACTTTTATGCTGATCTTTTGTCGTCTTTGGAGGTCTACAGTGTGAAACGGCATCTAAGGCTACGTTCACACTGCAAGCTTTAATGATCAGTTCCGATGTATTGCTCAGATCTGATTTTTTTTTTTGTATAGCTGTTCACATTGTTGTTTTAAATGTGGCAGATGCCAATATCAGATTCTAGTGTGAACAGATCGTGGTCCTGAACTAACCCGTATGTGCAAAAGAACAATAAAAAGACATCATGGAGTGATGGGGCCAGTTAAAGTTATTAAACCTTTATGATGTTTTGCTTGTATATAGAGCTGTCACGTGTAATACTTGTGAGCTGTGACACATCACTGCCCTTCACTGATTACCTTTCGCAACTGTCTTGATAACTTTGGGTATGTAAAATCTTTAAAGTGACTCCCATGAGCGCAGAATTGTGACTAATGTCAATCTAGAGTGATGTAAAAGTTGCATGAATTTCGATATGACTGTTCAGACTGAGGTCACATTGCAAAACATCAGACCTGAATCAGATTTAGGACCACATTGAAAAGAACTGAACAAATTAGATTCCATGTGGTTTGTGCAGTTCACACTGTCATGACAAAAACAGATCACATACAGTATGAGCAACAAAAAAATACAAAATAAATGTATTTGGGCCACATTTACCTACAGTCTGAACGTAGCCTAATTTCCATTGCATGATGGTGAGTAAATGAAGACAGAATTTTCATTTAGGCTGAGCTATTAGAATGGAGTGGCCCTTTCTCACATTATCTCACAAAAGTTTGCCATGAACAACAGAGAAATCAAGTACTTGGGCAGAAAAAGGGGAACCGAGAGAGAGTGTGTAAAAAAAGGGTGACGTTTAAAAAGGGGAGATAGTCAAAAGTGCCTGGGCCATGTAGTTGAAGAGAGTAAGCCACTAGTGTAATTACTCTTAACTGAAGTGGAACAGGGACAGAGGACAACACTCCATCAGTCAGCCATGCTCACACTGCAATTACCCAACAGTCAATTAAGCTTGGGTGGCAGAACAGCCACAGCAGATGAGTGTAGCAAAGCCATACGGGCCGTCTCCTCTGGGGCGGGAAGGATTCAGGCAGAGCTCTGGAGAGTCAGGGAGAACATTGTTCTGTCAGTCAGTGACGACTCTTCCCCACTTCATCAGAACAGGGTCAGTGCGGATAAAAAGAGTTCTGTCCCAAAGTGGAATGATCCAGATTATGGTTTCTGCATGTGATTAAACATTAAGAGCCCTATTTTAACAATCTAAGCGCATAGTCTGAAGCGCATGGCGCAGGTGCACTTAGGGCGTGTCTGAATCCACTTTTGCTATTTTAACGACTGGAAAAATGGTCGGTGTGCCCATGGTCTAAAAGGGTTATACCTAGTCTCTTAATGAGTCATGGGTGTGTTTTGGGCTTAACGTGCAATAAACCAATCAGAGTCTCATCTCCCATTCCCTTTAAAAGCCAGTTGCACTTGCACCATGGCGGATTCACTATTTACAATATTAAAAATATTTTTTTACAACTATAAAAAAAACTTGTGCTACTGCGTGTCCCTGTGTTTGTAATAAGCAGAGTCAATCAAGCATTGTGCACCTTACTAACGCGCCCTTTAAATAACACAAAAAATATGGTACTATTGACTTTAGACCAGGTTTTTGTTGGTCAATGGCGCAGTCGATTTCAGTTGCCTCAAAATAGCAATACACCAACAATGCGCCTGAACACACCTCATTTTCAGACCAGCACGCCCATGGGTGAACAGATGGGCGTGAGTGCATTTACTATTTAAATAATGTGGCGCTGGACATGAAATTGATTTTTAAAGTTTTAAAGTCAATGTGAAATTAGAATTGACTTTCTAAGTGCACCAATCTTTCTGGTCTTGTTATGCACAAGTGCATAAGTGAATGTTATTTCTTATTAAAATGCAGAAACTTGCAATAACTAAATGTTTTCATTCCTGGTTGCAGGTCAAAGGTGTCATAGAGCATGTAATGGACGCTGCTGGGGGCCAAAGGAGGACCAGTGTCAGAGCTGTAAGTGTCAGAAATTTACTAGTGACTCTAGTGACTATAAAAAAAAGTGTGTCAGTGTGAAATGATGAATGTACATTGCCAAAAGTATTGGGACACCCCTCCAAATCATTGAATTCAGGTGTTCCAATATAAATAAAATCAAGCACCTAGGCATGCAGACTGTTTCTGCAAACATTTGTGAAAGAATGGGTCGCTCTCAGGAGCTCAGTGAATTCAAGCGTGGTACCGTGATAGGTTGCCACCTGTGCAATAAGGCCATTCGTGGAGTTTCCTCACTACTAAATATTCCACGTTCAACTATTAGGGGTATTATAACAAAGTGGAAGCAATTGGGAACAACAGCAACTCAGAGCAGGGTCAGCGCATGCTGAGGCGCACAGTGCGCAGAAGTCGCCAACTTTCTGCAGTCAGTAGCTACAGACCTCCAAACTTTTGGACAATTTCATGCTCGCAACTCTGTGGGAACAGTTTTGGGATGGCCCCTTCCTGTTCCAACATGACTGCGCACCAGTGCACAAAGCAAGGTCCATAAAGACATGGATGAGCGAGTTTGGTGTGGAGGAACTTGACTGGCCTGCACAGAGTCCTGACCTCAACCTGATAGAACACCTTTAGGATGAATTAGAGCGGAGACTGGGAGCCAGGCCTTCTCGTCTAACATCAGTGTCTGACCTCACAAATGTGCTTCTAGAAGAATGGTCAAAAATTCCCATAAACACACTCCTAAACCTTGTGCAAAGCCTTCCCAGAAGAGTTGAAGCTGTTATAGCTGCAAATTATGGGCCAACTCCATATTAAACCCTACGGATTAAGTCATCAAAAGTCATTAATGTCATCAAAGTTCATGTGCATGTAAAGGCAGATGTCCCAAAACGTTTGGCAATATAGTGTATGCCTATATCTGAATGTGCAATAGTTAGTCTTCTCAACCTTTGGTCTCATGACAGAGTGTCACTTCCACTAGTGTTTGACAATCATCCATTCACAGGATTCGAATTTGCAGCTTTTCAGTAATCAGCCTAGGAAAATCTCTCAGAAGTAACTTTTACTCATGAATATAATATCTAGACTCTGCAGAGACAGGCGCCAGAGAGAGGTGAAGAGTCGTTCCACTCTGTGAGAGTTCTCCAGCTTTCTCCACATACCCGATACGACACATCCAGCAGGCCGTGGCACACCGCTGCCCTCCCTGTGGAGGATAATTGAAGAGATAGACGGGGAGCCTGACTCTCCCTCTCCTCTCGCATGTAGCTGCGGAAACCAACTGCACTTAAAACTGCCAGGATTAATTACTTTAGGTCCCTCAAAACTCTCACACGTAGACTGATACTCAGTCTCTCTCTTGCAGGCTACCTCTCAACAAGCTTGATCACAACACGCGGTAACTCTGATTTCCCTTGACGTGCAGTCTTATAATGCAGTCAAATGCCAAGTCAGACTGCTCAAAAACATGTCATTACCCCTGCCTCAAAAAGCTTGCTAATGCAGCCATAAGGGTCTCTTTTTAAGGACAAAACACTCAACTTGTATTGGATTTTTTTTCAGCTGAAATTTTTTACATTTTCATATTAGAGAAAAACCTCTCATGGCAGTTTGCATTACAGTACTCTTATGTCATTAGCATGAGCTGGAGGAGATGGAAAGTTAATAGGCAGGGCCACAAGGAATCTGCACAGATCATTTCTGCAGAAAATTCCACAGATTTTGAACTCCTTTCATTTACCAAGTTATGCACATTGCCTGCTCCTGGCATATTCATATGGAGCTAGAAATCAGTGTGAAACATCCATTTGATCCATACTAGTGATTGGCAAGAAAAACTTTTACCTAAACATAGGTGTGTACTTCTTTAATTTTACCATACACTTTTATTTTTCATGTTTGGTAGCTTGTTTTGTCCAAGTACTATGCATATTTAAATTCTTGCCACAAAATTCTGCAGATTCTCCCCTGAAAAAGAGCAGAAAGTCTGTCGGCTCTTTCTGGAACTGCTAATGGTATTTCAGCACATCTATGAGACCATGTATCTGTATTCACGACAGTATCATCACACAGATGAGCAGAGCAGAGCAATTTCACTTTACAGAATGGCAGGAAAACTATCATGTACCTGAAATTTGTACTACCCTGGTGATATTACCATTTATTCATGTAATGGACAATCATTTTTATAGACTTCACCATACAGTAAAATGGTTTGGCGGGTCAAGTAGGAGAATAGGAGCCTTTTTGCTTCTCAAATACACTCTAATTAATCATAATGTCCTGCCTGCTTCCTCTTTCCTCTCTCTTCTGCAGATGTACCTGTCATTTCACTCTGTCCCTCCATCTGGGTACCAACACACTCTCATTCTTTTTGTTCAGTTTTGTTTTCATTTCATCTTCAAGACCTCTGAGAGAAAATCTGTTATTTATATGGAGAAACCATTTATTTGAACAGGCGCTTCTGTCTCTCTGTGGCTGTGTTCTAAATCAAGCAGGCATACTAACAAAAATGGAACCTCATATGTAGTAACCAATTTAGAACAGAAACTTGTATAAGTAGCAAAGTGCACAAAAGACTGGAATCTCAATTGATGTTAAAGGAACACGGCCCAAGACTCATGGGACTTTAGCTTATTTACCGTGTCCATACATACCATTCTCATCTCTGTGTGTGCCATAACTCTGTCTGACACACCCACCGCTAGCCTAGCTTAGCACAAAGACTGGATTGCAATTTTCTAGACCGATATGGCTAGGGACTATTCTCTCATTCTTGCGTAATGTTGAAAGGAAAGGAACTTTGCTGCCGTACCATAGGTGCAGCGGCATAATGATATTATGCAGCGCCTAGGCTAGATGGAGCTGTTTACATCCAGTCTTTGTGCTAAGCTAGGCTAGCATCGGGTGCGTCAGACAGAGTTATGGCACGCACGGAGATGAGAATGGTATGTATGGACTTGTCTAACTCTGGGGGATACAGTGAATAAGCCAAAGTCCCAAAAAGTCGGTGTGTTCCTTATGTGAATACAGTACACACAAATATTGGATAGAACACTACATTTTTAATTACATTTAATTATTTTATCAATACTCATCAGTTAAATTGTATTTATTGAAAGAATTGTACACTACCATTGAAAAGTAAAATTTTTGGGGGACAAAATCATACATTTATTTAACAAGGATATGGTAAATTAATCAAAAGTGATTTTTCACATAGTTACAACATATTTCTATTCTCAAGTAAATG
This sequence comes from Paracanthobrama guichenoti, assembly GCA_018749465.1. Taxonomy (NCBI): domain Eukaryota; kingdom Metazoa; phylum Chordata; class Actinopteri; order Cypriniformes; family Gobionidae; genus Paracanthobrama; species Paracanthobrama guichenoti. The sequence goes on along the minus strand of CM031951.1, from coordinate 32,656,079 downwards.
TTTTTTTTAACAAAAACAGTTGTGCTGCTTAATGTTTTCAATATTAATGATAATAATAAATGTTTATTGAGCACCAAATCAGCATATTAGAATGATTTCCAGTGGATCATGTGACACTGAAATGACTGCTGAAAATTCAGCTTTGCCATCACAGGAATACAGTATTAACTGCAATTTAAAATAAATGTTTTCTATTTAAATTTATTTTAAATTGCATTAATACTGTATTTTTGATCAAAAATTTGATGAACATACTGTATAAGACATTTGAATGGTAGTGTATATACTGTACTTTTTATAAACAATATCTTGGATGGATTCTTTCATTGAGCTCATCAGAATTATTATATCGTTATGGAATTGCCTTCTTCGTGAAATAGTGTACATGTGATATAGTGTCTTTGGATTTTGTGACTATAATAATACTTCTTACCTTTTTGGGACCTTACTGTATCTTTACAGGGGCTCATCCTCATCTTATCTGAAAAAATGTGTGTAACAATTCTCCAAAAATGCCTGTTCCATAGAACACATAACAGCATATGGATTTGGAACAATGCAAGTATATAATAACAGAATTTAAATTAAACTAAAAATGTTGCAGACATAAGCAGTTCACTAGGTTTTGGAGCATGGTCTGTTCTTTCTCTCTCTTTCTCTCTAGTATATTCTGATCTCATTTAGATAGTCGTAAGCAAAGCTTTGCACTACCTCCACAAAGACACTACATGTCACCGCACTGCACCAGATAAGTCCCGTCTGTGCTCTCTCCTCTTTCGTCTCGCCGTCCTCACCTTCCTTCTCTCATCACAGCGGTTAAATCCGCAGCTCGCCTCGCCACCAGCCGCCTAGCTTGAGTAGTCTTAATTGTTGAAACGATAAGGACGAAGTAATTGGAGAACTGCACGACTGTGAAATGGATTCGAGTTCCATCTCACGCTAATGAAGCTATTTACTAAGTTGAGGGCATTAAACATTCTTGTTGGATTTTTGCTGTAGCTTCCCCGTCATTTCTGTAAACTTAAATCTGTATTTCTCCTCAACCCAGTGGAGACTGAGTAAATATTTAAATCTAGTGTATTCAAATAATGATTTTTTTGAAGCATAATTAGATTTGGAATCAATTTGTGCATAGCTAAACGGGGATTACTTCTAAATCTTCTAAATTACTTCTAAATTACTACTACCTAAAATGTGTCTGTGCTGTAAAACACGGCAGTTGAGCCGCTAATGAAACTCTCAGAGGCTAAATATTCTGTGCTTTATAGTCTTCTGTGTACTTTATCAGATTGATGGTGTATAATTGCCAGAGCTGGATGTATTTTAAAAAGCTTGTTTTATGGCAAATGAATCAACCTATCATTGCTCTTCAGAGTGGGCCTTTAGTTCAGTAAAATGTCTTTTGTTTAGGCCATTTGGTGTATATGCAGTAATGGCTTGCACTGCCATAATGGCAGTGGAAAAGTGGTATTTCAGAGGAAGGCCAATTCACATCCATTGAATCTGTTCATATAATTTTATGCATATGTCTCTCATAGTGTATCGATTATGTACCTTTTCATAGAAATAAAATCCGTAGCTACATTATGCAGTATTAAATGTATGCATTATGAATGTAAATAGGTAGATTACCTTTTTCTATAAATGTTATATAAATGTACATGGGAAAGTGTGTATAGGTGCTGAGATAATTACATTTCAATGCCTTATTAGATTTTTTTTTTTTTTTACAGTTCTCTTGAAGGGTTCATATCAAACATGTTTTTATTATTATTTCCCCTGCTGCCAATGTATTAAGGATTTTTTTCCTCCTAAAAAGTATTAAAAAAACAATTCACATTTATTTGTGTGGCCTAGCTAATTAATGTTAGACCGAAAGTTTTGGAATATAAAAATAAACCTCCACCTTTGGGATCATTCAGAAGGATATGCAGAGCCGCAGGTGCTACACACAACCAGAAACAGCTGAAGGTTTGGTGAACACTTTACTCTTACTGTATATTGTTAATTCTCCGTAATCGTATCTATCTGACAATGACTGGGTGGGCCATGTTTCTGATCACCCAGTAGGTGTCATTAATGTGGTTAGTTTAGTTTTAATAAGCTCTTTGTTTAATGGAGGAATGCATTCAGTAACAAGTGTGTCTTTGAAATTATAAATATTCAGTTATCATGAGATCATAATAACTGCCTGTATAGTAGTTACTAAAATTATAAAGCTATAGTTAGTATAGTAACTATACTACAACTATAAAATTATAAAAATATTTTAGGTAGATTTAGATTAATCATCGCATGTTACCCAGCAGGTCACTGCTTGAAATTTTATGTCAACATACTAAGATCCATGTACATCCGAACCCTGTCACACTTAGAGAGACTTGTGAACTCTTGATAAAGAATTAACATGCATTTGCAAGAGGCTGTGTAGCGTGCAGTCAGCCTGAACAAGCATGCACATACAAATGCTGCTGTGGAAATCCAATTACACCCTTTTACAAGCACCGTGCTAGTCGCACTTACACTCGCATTCATGTGGGGGCTGGTAGATAAATTCAAATGACAGTCTTTGTGATTTTGTACATTGTTGCGTTTCAGAACCACAATGCATAACGTAACCCACTGGCCATTTGCGTGAACTGAACTGTATAGCTAGTTTTCTCTTTCAGGTCAACATTTGTGATGGCAGGGCAACTGTTTTAGGAGAACCTTACTGGAGAAGTTAGTTAAAGTCGACACATGTACAGCTATCTAATGTAATGTAATCCATTCAAAAAAGATTTTTTTAAAGAAATTAAAACTTTTATTCAGCATTAAAACGATGCTTTAAATAGATAAGACCTTTATAATGTTACAAAAGATTTCTGTTTTAAATAAATGCTGTTCTTTGAACTTTATGTTCATCAAAAAAACGTGGGGAATCAGTTTCCACAAAATATATTAAGCAGTATAACTGTTCAACATTGATCATTGTTTTCAACATGTGACACTGAAGACTTGAGTAATGGCTGCTGAAAATTCAGCTTTGCCATCACAGGAATAAATGCCATTTTTAAATATACTAAATTTATTAACATAGAAATTAGTTGTTTCAAATTTTTAATTTTTGAATGGTGGAGTACCTAAATAATATTTTGTCCATTTTGATAGTAACTCTATCACACCCTTGATTAAGGTTTGTTACTATCCTAACAATGTAAGAAGAGTTAAACATTCACATCTGTGTTTGCATCCTTACAGCATGTAAAGTATGTTTCTGGCCTAAAGTATATTTCAGAAAGCTCCCTAAGCTCATTTAGCAGATACACCGGAGATGTATTCAGCATGCCATATGGTAGGAATTACTGTGAATGTCTTTATTCATTACTGTGAGTATCGCTAGGAGTAGGAAAGCAGCACTTCTCCATGTTCCCCATCGCTCTGAAGACCACACATCACCACTTGTTCTCTCTGGCTAGAGCTCTGTTTACACACAATACCACTCTTACTGGCATCTAGACAGCTGTGTAGTATGATGAGGCATTATGGTTAACACTAATGCTAATTTTCATCAGAAAATTCTGAACTTGTCTCTCTGTTTCTTTCTCAGTGACGAAGACGGTGTGTGCCGAGCAGTGTGATGGCCGCTGTTTTGGGCCGTACGTCAGTGACTGCTGCCATCGCGAGTGTGCTGGAGGCTGTTCAGGACCAAAGGACACAGACTGCTTTGTATGTCTTCAGTATTTTTGTAGCATACACACACACACCCACCCACCCACCCAAGCATATTAGTGATTACAGAATATAGTCGATTAACATTGCCACTAGTTGATGCTTTGGCTCTGTGTCAACTAGTCACAGATCACATGACTACAGTTTGTTCTGTATGATGACAGCAGGATGAAAATTCCTCTGTCCACAAGCTATGTCCTTGTGTATTTGCCTGTCACAGTCAAATATAAAGTGGGGTTTCAAAGTCCAGTTGCAGTTCAGCATTTTTCTATTTTAATAGGGTTATCAACACAAATTATACTCCACACGTTGATCATGTTTTCCAGCAAGATTTGAAAATGATCCAAAGAGCATCTGAAGCTTCAAAGGAAGCAAGAAAGTTTTAACTTTTGTACAAAGTAGTTAAGGGCCATTCACATCAAGATTGAGAAGTAAGATAACTATAAACATAGCTATAACTATAAATATATAAGCGTCCACACCAATGCACAATGACATTCTGTTTATTACACTGCAGTTATGTCGTCTGCCACTTTAATTTCTCAAGTTCTTTAAAGCAGAATGGATTCTGATTGGCTGTCAATGTTTTTATTGTTTACCAGCTGGGAGGAAAAAAAGTGATTGAAAGTGATTCCAATGATGTCATTCCTCTGTCTTTATTATTATAGTTGTTTTGTGGACTTCCTATTTCTTATATTAGAATGATTCTTAAAACTTTGTGTTTTTATAAGTTTTAATTAGATTTTGAATCTCAGATTTGAATGTGGAATCAAACTTTTAAACCTCACTGTCTTTGAAATTATGTAAATGTGAAAATAAATTGAAACTAGAAGCATTGTGCTTTTCATGACTAGTCAACCTCTTTTCCAGCCGAATAGAAGCCCTAACTTCTTCGAACATTTTACATCCAGCGCCAACATACTTGCACACAACCCTCTTAATGTCTCAATATGTAATAACTTTTTTTCCCCGAACACACAAACGCACACATGCATGCACGCGCACGAGCACACACACACACACACACACACACACACACACACACTTTTGTTTTTGTGGATTGTGGGAACATTCCATAGGCGTAATGGTTTTTATACCATACAAACCATATTTTCTATCCCCCTACACAACCCCTATCCCTAAACCTACCCATCACAGGAAACTGCACATTTTTACTTTCTCACAAAAAAACTAATTCTGTATGATTTATAAGCCTTTTGAAAAATGGGGACATGGGTAATGTCCTCACAAGTCACCCTCTCCTTGTAATACCTATGTCATACCCATGTCATTATACACATTTGTGTCCTAATATGTCACAAAAACATGCGCACACACACACACACGCACACACACACACACACACACACACACACACACACACACACACACACACACACACACAGTCTGTCAGTCATCTATGGCCTTATCAGCATCCCATAAACCTGCAATTGTATAAGTGTTACGGTAACAGCAGCAGACCCATTCTGGCTCCCTCACCTTATCTGTGAGTTTTTGTTCAGCTGTGATATTCACTTCTGCAAAAGAGATCCATGTTGCCTACAGATGACTCGCTTTTGACCTGAAATCTCCCTATAGGAGACGTTCTTTGCACTGGAGATACCATTAAAATCTCATTTCCTCCCACAATGCTTTGCTGTGAATGACAGTGGGGGCCACACCTCTGTAGCTCTTTTGTTACGTGCTGCCTGGGCAGATCCCGACCGTCTCTGACTGCTCCTCGTTCCTCCGGCCCTCAGAGAAAGCGATTTATCGCACCTCTCTGGTTTTTTAATTAGTTATCCTCAGCTGTAATCATTGACATTGTACTTCTCAATTGTTCCCTTTTAATTGAAAAAGCACTTTCGCCGCATGCATTGGGATTTGGATCAATGCCTTCAATTTTTTTTCATCTCAGCAATTCTATGACAGAAAACATATATTCTCACATGTTTCTAAAGTCAGACTTATAAAGCAAAGAGATTTTCTATTGCTTTAGCCTGTTTGAATTGTTATTTATTAGTAGCATTGCTGCTTTATATTGCTTTTATGTAGTATCGGTCTTGATTGACAAACGTTTTTGTGGGTTGAAGCTGATTAGTGGAGCAATTTTATGTTCCCGCACATTCTTCTATTGCATAATGTCCAAAAAAATGTTGTCAGCTGTTTTATTAAACAAATGTTTATTGCTGTCAATAACCTTGTTTTTTGTGTCCAGGCCTGCACTAACTTCAACGACAGCGGTGCATGTGTGACGCAATGCCCACAACCCTTCGTCTACAACCCCACTACGTTCCAGCTGGAGCACAACCCGCGGGCCAAATACACATATGGAGCTTTCTGCGTCAAAAAGTGCCCACGTAAGACAGAGAGAATGAATATAAACCTGTGTATGCTTGCACACACAGTTCTAACTGGATCTTTCACTAGCATAAATGGATATCAGGTGCCATGTCTAGGCGCGTTCACAAGCAGGCATGTAAGCATGTTTCAGATTGAATGCAAATGAGGCGGATCGGCAGCACCTGAGTCCTCACGCTCCTCTGAGCCCCTGATGTGGTGCGGCCCACACGTAGAGCCCCAGGAGTGAGCCTGTCTGCTGAATCTCACTCAGCTTCTTGACCTCTGTTTTCCCTATTGACTTGAAGGAGGAAAGAAAGAAGGAAAGGAAGAAAAAAAAGAAAGAAGGGGTCTTCAACTGGGGATCTGTGGGGGGTCCACCAACTATTGTTTGATCTCAAAATAATTATCGTTAAAATATTAAAATATGCATTAAAAGCTAACCCTCATGTTCTGTTGAGAATTGCTTTATTGTTATTTTTCGACAAATAATGTATAAAAATTTTACTAAATGTATTTTCCCTTTCGCATTAATTTAATATGCTACTCTAACCTAATCAAATTCTAGTAGATAGATATTATAATAAACACGTAAATGCACCTGAGACCCCAATCTGGATCCCCAAACAGAAGATAAACTTAATTTCAACCACTGCTTGTCCATCCCACATTAAAATAGTACTATATGCATGCATACAATGCAACACACAGTTTTATACAATATAAAACTGAATATAAAAAACAATATAAAAGCAGATTTTGAATAGACCTGAATGGGTAATTACGTAGATAGGAATCTTGTGCGTTTCTCTTTGAAATGATGAAAGTTTCTTATTATCTGGCCTGACTTTTTTGAATTCTTCTTTGAAGAATGGGGAAAGAGAAAGTAACATCAAAATAATGAAAGAGAGTAGTGATAACAGTGGTTATATGTGAGCACGAGTGCCATTATTCCCCCGTGCTGGGCCACCACTGCTGCAGAATGAAGGGTTTGCACACTGACAGACACCCTCTCCAGTGCTCAGTCCACGATGAATGTTATCGTGCAGTACTCAGAGACCCGTTCCATAACCCTAACCGCCCCTCTGCAGTCGTACGAGGCCACTTCATTCAATGGGACAGCTCTGAAATCCTCAGTTTGCTTGTTTCACTAGGCTGTCAAGCGAGGGTTGTGTTTTTTTACCCAGGGTTATTCGTTCTTCTGGTGTCACGTTAAATCCAATGCCACAGTAAGACACTGAGATTCGCATTACATGTAAGCGGTGAAGAGAGACGTCTGCACTTGAGAGCTCCATCTTCTTTTATCTGGCCCTCTGTGAGCCCTCTCTCCTCTTTGGTGATGAATGCCACACTGCACAGTCACCGCCGGAAATGGGCTCTTTTCACGCACACACACCACAGTCAATGTCCCCAGTGCGTTTGCACGGATGTGTTAATGGTTTTTGCCTGAGAATGGATGTTTCTCCTCTACCATTACAAAATGTCAATGGCCTTTTTCACAGAGATTGCTTAGAGTTTGTTCAGGGGCACGCTGGCATCTAACCGTTTGTTCTGCCTCTGTGTGTGGCGTGACAGATAACTTTGTGGTGGACCACAGCTCCTGTGTCAGAGCCTGTCCCAGCAACAAGATGGAAGTGGAGGAGAACAGGATCAAGATGTGCATCCCCTGCACTGATATCTGCCCTAAAGGTAATCCCACACTTCATCAAAGCTCACCAAAATGTCATATTTATTATGATAGTTGCCACATAAACAAAATATCAGTTGTTAGTCAACACGTTTACATGCAAACCAATAACCCGACGACGCGTTTACAAGACTTTATTAATAAATCAGGTTATTTCCCGATATTGATATCAAAACATAACAATTTGTGCAACTGACTCTGAGCATTTCATTTGTTATACTGGTTGTGATGTTAAATAAAGCCTTAAAAACCGAAAAACTAGTCAAATGTCAGCAGGAAACTTACATCCTCTCATGCAGTTGCAATTGCAGATGCTGCATGAGATTTCAAGAAAAGACTATGATCAAGAAAGTGTGTTTGCGATATATTTCCTCCTCCCTTACTGCAAAACGCTTGTTCTGTCTGGATGCGCTTAATCCAGTTAGGACGCGCTCCTGTCACATATATACCGACAGCGGTTTATTTAAACTTCAATAAACCGACAGAAAGCAGGTTAATGCTTTTACATGCAGGGTGAAATCAGTGGCAAAAATCTAGCTGTGGCGATCGGTTTATTCTTAAGCCTTTTCCGATAAAGGAAAATAGGTTAACGCATTTGGATGATCACATGCATTGACAGCTTATTAAGCATAATCGGGTTAAGAACGTGCATTTAAACGCACTCAGTTAAATTTCACAATCTGTGATCAAAAACTTAAATGCTATTGAACACACTTCTTAATTTATAGCAGTATTATTTTAGTATTATTTGTGACCCTGGACCACAAAACCAGTCATAAGGGTGAATTTTTTGAAACTGAGATTTATACATCATTATACATCATCAATATTTGGCCGAGATACATCTATTTGAAAATCTGGAATCTGAGTGTGCAAAAAAAACTAAATATTGAGAAAATCGCCTTTAAAGTTGTCCAAATGAAGTCCTTAGCAATGCATATTACCACTACTAATATTTTTTTATATATATTTACAGCAGGAAATTTACAAAATATCTTCATGGAACATGATCTTTGCTTAATATCCTAATAATTTTTGACATAAAAGAAAAATCGATAATTTTGACCCATACAATGTGTTGTTGGCTATTGCCACAAATATACCCGTGTGACTTATGACTGGTTTTGTGGTCCAGGGTCACATTTATATGCTATTTATTAATATTTTGTATTAGCTTTTATATTTTAATTTTAGTTTAAGTTTGAGTAATTTTATGTTTTATATATTTTTTTATTTCAGTTTTAGTTTTAATAATTTTAGTACTTTATCTTAAAATTATTATTATTTTCAACATTTTACATTTTCATTTCAAGAATAAATTAAAGTTATTTTTAATTGTTTTATTTAACCATAGCAACACTGATTTATAAATTATAAATGTATAATATTATAGATTGTAATATTGAATTTGTAGATTATAATTGTATACACAGTATATTTATATTATATAATAACTTTATTTATCTGAAAACAAAGAAAATAAACAAACATGTAAAATAAAACTACTGCTTTTATTTATTATTAATAAATGTATGTATGTATTTATTTCTTTATTCAATCAACTTGTAAAGTTCATTGGTTACTTCAATTACTGTCATTAGCTGATCTATTGTAGATGATTGATCTGCTAGAAAACTAGCTGAGGGCTGAGGTTGGTAGCTGGTTTGTATAGTGTGACAGTAGCTTTGCTGTTTTCAGGATAGTGCAGCCTTTCCAGTAAACAAGCTACTTTGTCCAATATGCAGCGGTGTATTGTGACAAAACACTGCATCACATCACATCACAGTACATGTATTGTGCACAGTGAAGGCAATAAATGCTCTCATAGAATGTCATCTCTCTCTTTCATTAATTGCAAATACTGTTCTGATTGTGAAATAACAAATTATCATTGTTAGCCTATATATTTGAAAATCACCTGAAAGTTCTATCCATTTTCCAAGTTCTATATTTTTACACAGTTGTCTGGTTTATGTTATAGCTTGTGATGGGATTGGCACTGCCAGCCTTCAGATGGCTCAAACCGTCGACTCCAGCAACATCGACAGATTCATCAACTGCACCAAGATCAACGGAAATCTGGTGTTCCTCATCACTGGCATTAAAGGGTGAGAGTGGCTCCTCTGTCGGCTCACTTCACAGCCATTACACTCTGCTTTACAGCTGAATATCGGATATTGGATTGTTGGAAGCCATTTGACCTATGCTGCTTCTTTTTATCAGATAACATCAGCTTTAATGATGCAGGAGGGGATTCATGTGGAAGAAAAGCTCTAGAGAAACCATTCACATCATGGCTGTGTAAAAAAAACAAACAACAGTGACCAGTTTAATAGCACACATTAAAAGTGCCGTTAACACACTTTGCGAGTTTAGACAGTCAAGCAAGACCTACGAGACCTTCTACTGACTCTCAAGACAGCCATGGTTAATGTGATTTTATATGAGAAATGTGCTTCCCCCTCTTTATATAAGTGCTGTGAAATATTTGACTGTCAGCTTGTCAAGAAGTCATTTGACCTCTGGTTGACCTGCTCCCTCCAGTGGCCTCTTTCTGATCCCAATGTGCCTGATTGGCCGGCCCTCTAACCCCATATAGCTGACTATGCTCTTAAAGAGCAATCCAGGGCCAGCAGCCGCAGCATGCTGGGAAAAACCATGTGCACACATACGCACATCCTGATAGGCATGCAGATGACATCATCTCCACCACAAACTGTGATATGGAGTGCACATATTTCTTACACGTATTCCCACGTGCACACTCTCACACAAGCTGCGTCAGCAGGTGTTCTGGACACATCCTCCCTGAAGATCTCCAGCTCAATGGTGCTATTAAAACCTGCTGTTATACGGCATGGAGACTTCAGCATACTGGGATGGATGTGGTCAACAGACACTGGTTGAATGCATTTGTATTGATAGTCTGCCCTTCTGGACTCTCTAATAATAGCTAGTTTTTTTACAAATGGGTTTCTCACGGTTAGCTTTAAGAGTTTGTCACACATCAGCTTCAGCCAGGTTTTTCTTGATTTCTTAAAGAAATTATGTGGCTCTCAGTATGTAATGAGTATGATGTGTATTTGCATCAATCTTCGTGTGTGTTACAGGGACATATACCACAACATAGAGCCCTTGGATCCAGAGAAACTCAATGTGTTCCGCACTGTTCGAGAGATCACTGGTAAGTCAAGTTAGTTTTATTTGGATTGGGCTTTTACATAATAATAATAATAATAATAATAATAATAATAATAATAATAATAATAATAATAATAATAATAATAATATGATAACACATAGTGCTTATAATAATGCATAGTGCCTTACAAACATGAAGTGAGCAAGTCAAATATGACAAAGATAAAACCTTCAGAGGAACCAGCACTCAGCAGGGGAGTTCTTTTTTTCATGTAATTCCTGTTAAATACATTAATTTAAAGTGTTAATTTCTATAAATAAAATACAATAAAATAAAAACTCATTCAGTACTGAAATATCTAAATAATAATAGCTTTAAAATTTCAACTTACGTTTTTTTACCAACTATGTATATGTTTATGCTTATTAAAATATGTGCTAAGAGAAACTCTGCTGAAATCAGTCGTCACGTTTACTGTGCACTTTGCATGACTTTATAGTGTTTTTATTGTTATTTGTTTAAGACACCAGGGGCTAGATTTACTAACAGCTTGCGCTAGCGCAAACCCTCTTTTGGTGTTAAAAAACTACTGCAAGGATTTACCAAAGATGCGCAGTGATAAATTAGCGCTGGAAAGACCGTGGACACAGTTATTTTTGCGGCTGACATTATTGCATATGCATTTGTAGGAGTTTCCCTTTCAGGTGCAAAATTTATGGGAGAAGAGTCTTTAAATGAATCATGCAAGGTGATTTACAAAGGTTTGCACATGTCAATTTACTGGCATTTGCACCATTATTTACCGCCCAAAAAGCACGTCTTAAACCAGGTGCTAACGGGTAGATTGCGCTGGTCATTATGGAAATTATCCGGGTGCATCTGTGTTCTTTAATTTGCACGTCGTCAGTAGATCATGCGCAGAACTACTGACGACGTGCAAGTCCACTCCCATCGGCGCTTTTATAGAATTGCGCTCTCATGCTAATTTGCCCTGTTTAGTAAATCTGTCCCTAAGGCCCTGTTTACTCCTAGTATTATGATGCGTTTTGGTCAATCAGATCACAGGTAGACGAGGCAGACACATACCCGTCTCTTTTGTCCAATTTCAACCTGATTTCTTCTTCGAGGGTCTATGGGTGGGTAAATCTATTGGCTTTTTCAGATCTTTTGATCTAATGGACGAAATATGCTCCCACAATTTACATATGAACGCAACTGGAGACAACGGCAAAACATTGCGACCACAGCGTCTTACACTACAAAAGCAAACCAGTCGAATGCATTTTCGACTACCTCTGGAAGCGGTCGAAAGTTCAAGTTCAAAACGTTTTAGACCCAGTTTACACCTGTACTTGGCGTCATCCACTTGTGATCCGATCGACCAAAATGCATGTTCTAAACCATTTCAGTTAGGGTGCTGCCTTAGAAGGTAACAGACAGTAGACAGCAAGGCAGCTTTCTACATTTTGAAAGAGCCTTTGACTTACGCTTTCATAAAGAAGGGCCTGCGAAAGAAAAATAGCTGATTCATATGCCCAAATTTACATAATCCACCTATTTTATTGAAGAGTTACATCAAAAAAACATGAAACAAAGCACAGAGGAAGATCTAGTGTGTTTGTGCATTTGTAGACGTGTGTGTAGGATGTGTGTAACTGTGTGTGTGTTTGTACGAGTGTCAATTTCTCGGTATCTCAGCGGGGAGGCCCTATATATGATGAATACATGATGAGGGAGATTTCTCCAACTGAAGAGAGCTTCCCAAAGGAGAGCAGGACTCTTGGCTCATAAGAAACATGAAAGCAGTTGAAAACACTTCTCTCTCTTTCTCTCTCTCTCTCTTTCTCTCTTCCTTTCACTCTCTACCTCTCTCACTCTCTCTTGCTGTGGTGACAGCAAAGAGGGCTCTCCAAGTCAGTGAGGCATGCATGTCAGGCTGTCACATCTATATGCAGGTGGCCACAGTCTTTGACAGAACAATGTCTTCACTGGCAAGGTGTTATTTCTGCTCTGTGACCCCCAGCTTGAAGACTTTGACAGATCCAGAGGCACCTGCTATATGTATTTCTTTACAGCGTGTTTTTCAACCGAATGTGTTTACTCTGTTTGACTGAATTCAGTGTACATTTTGGCTTGAAGAAGGTTGTCTGGTTGTGAGAAGTTGCAGCTGAAATGTAAGACCCTTCAGATGGCTGTTATTTAATTTTTGTATGGTTGCATGGTCAGTATGACTCCCAGTAAACTCCAAACAACCCTGACTTACATTTAAACGAACATTTCACAGCCTCAGTCGGATTCTTTTCCCCCAGTATTTAAAGGTTCAGGGAAATGCCTGCAGCTCTTACTGGCACTGCCTTCAGCTCAAGCCCTGAGTGAATCATCTCTCAAAAGAGATGGACAGAAGAGGCTGACCTGATTTACCCTCTGCTCTGTCTCAGAGCTTGAGCGAGGGGTTAGCACTGGGACATACAACTGTAAACAATTAAAACAAAAAAATCTATATTTTGCAGCCTTTTAATGATGATATCGGATATATTTCTCCAAATGTATTTATCACACACACACACACACACACACACACACACACACACACACACACACACACACACACACACACATTTCTGAGTTCTGAGAACATGACAAACACATCCTAGCCTTAGGATCATGTTGGCGCACATCTATAAACTCTCTGGTGTCAGTAGCTATATTTTGTGTTACTCAGACACATTCGCAGCAGTTCCCTTTGTGATTCTTGCATGCAATTCATTTGTGGGGCAGCATTACTCTCCTGATGTTAGTCTGGAGCTGACAGGTGTTCGCTGGGACCTCGTTAGCACTATTAGCATGATAAAGTCTCGCCTCCACACGTAAAATAAACAGATTACAACACATACAGGCAAGCGGCCCACTCTCAAGGCACTGCACACACTCTCTTAGACTTCCCATCGCACAGTTTTGTCATTAAGGCAATTAGTGTCAGCAGACACCACGCTAACGACACCTCACTGAGGCACTTCCTCTAATCTGCTTCCACAACCTTAGACGAAATAACTCAGGCAGCGGAAAATGCAAAAGCTGAAGCGTTTAACCCCATTTCAGCTCTGAAACGATTGAGTGAAAATTCTGAAATTTTAGGCACATTTTTTGCAGGTTTTGCATTAATAATAAACAGTCTGGCTATCAACAATGTGAACAGAGCTCAATTAATGTCAAATTTAGATGATTTATGATTGTTATGATTAATTATGATTATTGATGGCATTTCTCTCTCCTCTAGAAAACCATCACTAGAGGTAAATGTCTTAATCAAATGGCTGCATTAATATTTACTGTAGTCTTTTCCGGTATACATGCTAATGAGTGTGAAATCCAAACTTTTGAATCCAAAATTTTAATGAAGCACAACAAAGCAGGCCAGGAATGATAACTACACGTTGCAGCCTAAGGATATGACCATAAACTCTCAGCAGGAATAATATTTATATTAGTCTCTTAACACAAGACCGCTATTGCTCTGATTTGTCCCTTTGAAAGTAATGAATTAGTTTGAAGGCAATCAAATATCAGTTATTACTGGAAGTATGCACCATCCAAGCTTTGCATTGTTCAAGTAATTGGAGGAATTTATGTTCTTCTTGTCCTTGAATAAGAAAGTCCTCTTTTTCTTGGCCTGTTTGTCTTTTCTTGGCATATGCACAGAATTGTTTTACCTTCAATAAATTATTCAGTTTTGAATCCATTATTAAAATGTCTCCTTGATCTATAGCTATCACCTCTTCAATCTGCATGAAATAAATGGAGATAGATGCAGGATATGAGAATAAAATGTAGTCAGGCATTATATAGTGGTCATATTTCGCAAATAACATATTGATTGTATGCTCAGCACTGATCAGCCACACTCATTAATGACTTTAATAAGCTCCCACGAGGGTTTTTTTCATGCTGCAATGAAGTAATCTTAATAATTACTGTAGGTGGCACCTCTTATGTCTACTATGTTGGCAGATCATTTGGCTCACTGAGTGTGTCATCTTGTGTTTTCCAGGTTTTCTAAATATTCAGTCCTGGCCAGAAAATATGACTGATTTGAGTGTCTTCTCCAATCTGGCAACCATCGGAGGCAGGTCTCTCTACAGGTAAGATCCAGCTCACTTTTTGTTGCCAGCACTAGAATAATCCCCCCTCCTCCTAATTCTACAGGTCTGTTTCTGACTTAAGGTTCACCTGGGAAACTCGTACTTCTGAGTCAGACGTTCGTTATTACGATGTCACACATTCAAGTCGGAAACATAACACAAAAGTAGCCTAAACAAAACAAAAGAATTATATTGTGAGCAGTGAACCCAAATAACCTGAATTCAAAAATATGAAAATCATTCATTTCTATTACTTATTTTTACATGGTATCAAAGCTAAATGTTTGAATTACATAAAGCAAACTGTGAAAGTCAAGTGAATAACTTGAATAATCAAACCATAAAAATAATTGTCATGTAAAAAAAACATGTAAAGCTAAAAGAGTCCTATAATGGCCCTTTTTACACAATGTAAAATAAGTCTCTGATGTCCCCAGAGTGTGTATGTGAAGTTTTAGCTCAAAATACCCCACAGATCATTTTTATAGCATGTTAAAATTGTCACTTTTTGATGGTGAGCAAAAACGTGCAGTTTTTGTATGTCCCTTTAAATGCAAATGAGCTGCTGCCCCCAGCCCCCTTTCAAGAAGAGGGAGGAGCTTCAAGAGCTCTGATTACTTCAGTCAAATGTCCAAAGCGATTCAGCCTTTTATGTTCAAACTGGAGTCGGATAATGATGGAGAAACTCAAGAAGAAGTGACAACATGTAGATTGCAACAGGATGTTTCTGAATGGTCAGTTGATGAATTTATGTAGCTGATGTTCAGGTCATTGATTGACATGTTCTGCCATGATGATCTATAAATCTCTCATGTGGGAACTGTTGTAAGATGCCTTCAGAGCCAGAGAATATATGCTGCATGGAGATACAACAGTATCTCAATAGTTTCAAAAGATTAATAGTTTAGTTTAATTACGGTTATAACTTATGTTGTTATCTTGCTTTTATAACATGCTATTATGTACTTTATTGCAATAAATGTGAAAAGACAGATGCGACAGCTCGAGCAGACTCCCGAATGTGCTACAACAACTCTTCTTCTTCTCAACATGGCCTCACCCCCTTTGTTGCATGTTCCCGGGGACAGGGTTTATATACATTTTAGGGTTAGTAATGTCACTAACCAATGAATAAGCTTTTAATCCCTACCAGCCGTTTGTTGTAGTCCTGTTGTAGCGATTTTTTTTTAAATAAAATATCTCCCTTTGCTTTGAACTTTGAGCATTGTAACTATGCTCAAACAACAACATTATACACTAAGTTATACAAGTGAAATCATAATCAACCAACCCTTTGCATAATCATTTATTATAATTCACTACAGACTTGTTTTCTGCTCACAAAATTCTCACAAGTCTGATGTGTTGTGCCTTTATCGTCAATGTTAAAGAGGGGGTTAGTGAAGGTTTATTTTAAAGAGATATTTGTTTATAGTTTCTATTGAGAGTGGCATTTATTCATCAAATGGCATTGATTCATCAAATTATATTATCATTTGATGAATAACAGCCTGTAAGCCTGTTATATTTAGAGCTGTTCAAATTGCATTCAGCACTAATTTTGTGACTACTTTTCCATTATCTCCTGATTTGTGTAATTTTTTTTTTTTGTGAATTGGACTTAAACAACGCAGACAGCATGTGTAAATGCGTAAATTCATTCTTTGTGAATCCCCTCTTTCGTGTTTTCTAAAGAGTCTGATGCTTTCTTGCCAAGAGTTCAAAGAGTACAAATGAAAAGCTCTATTCACACAGTGTAACGCCCATTTGCTTAGAGTTAAAGAGTCAGGAGAGGCAGAAAGAGAGCGAAAGCATAGCTCTGCCAGCCTGTTTTAACATTTGTGGGTCATTTGTTGAAAGCTCTACCACTGTAACAATTACCGTTTGTCACATGATGTGCTCTGTATCTGACACTGGCTTTCTGCCTGAAACACAAAGAGAGAAATGTAGAGAGAATGAGGAATAACAGAAGGAGAAGTCTCCGGGAGGCAGATCGGCGAGATGAGAGTGATGTCAGTGTCTAAGTGCACCTGCACGTTCTGCCGCAGCTCTCTGACTCTCTGCTGACGGCCGTCTCAAAGCCCCTTTGATGTGCTCTTCAGCACGCCTGGCTGTGATTAAAAACACTGTTGTGATTACGCCGCAGCATTAACCGATCTCATCACATCTGAAGTGGGAGATCCTCTGCGACGCTTGATGGGGGACGCAAGCTAAACACTTGCTTTAGAAAGGCGACAGCATCCCTCATACTGACATATCTCTCCTGCCTTTTGTTCATGAAGCCATCATTTCAGCTTTCTTTGTATCAGATCTCATTCTTTTGTTTCATTCTTCTCATTCTGATCTGATCAAGTCTCCAGGCTGAAAAAAAGTCTGGTCTTCTTTGTTGTTTTGATTGTTTAAAATTGTGGCTGTCAATTTAATGTTATTCAGTTTGATAAATTATTAAAAAAATAAAATAAAAAAAAAGTGAAGTAAAATGTTTTTTATTAAATATATAAAAATGTTATGTCATATAAATAACTATAAATTATATAGTTTTAATAAAAATGTTGTATTATATTTAGTTTAGTTTTAGGGTCCAATTCTCACTAACCATGTGATTGAAGTCTCGGCTCATTACAGACAATGAAGGCAGGAGGAAAAGACTGTACTTCTCCTTGGTTTCAAACGGATTACATAAGCTGAGAATATTTGTTTTTGATTTGACTGACTTCATTTAAAAGTAGACATTCCAAGCATTATGTAGACATATCCATTATGTCTGTATGGCAAGTATTCGCTGAGTTTCAGTTAATTTTCAAACACATTTCAGAGCGAACTTCTCTGAGAGGAAGACAGCAGAACGTGCATCATGTTCATTTTATTTATTTTACAAAAAGCACAACATATTGTTTTATTGTGAGTATGCACAAATAAAAGTAGATACATAACAGATTGTAATGATGTATAACACATTATTTCAAAAGCGACAGAGTTATTTGAGTCTCCTTGGCACTGATAAGAAGAAAATTGAGGCGGTCGCGTCGGCGCGATCTAGTGTAAACTAGTTGCTTATTAGCATGCATATTACTAGGATATTGGCTGTTTATTAGTACTTGAAGCACAATTAATGACTTATTCTGCATGACCATAATTCTTCATCCCTTAATCCTATCCTATGCCTAAACTTAATTACCTTACTAACTATTAATAAACAGTAATTAGAAGTTTACTGAGGCAAAAGTTATAGTTAATAGTTAGTTAATAGTGAGAATTGTACCCTAATCTAAAGTGTGATCTATATTTATTTAGTTAGTTGTATTCATATATGATAGAAATAAAGTGTAACCTTTTGCCCCCCCTTGTGTTTTCTCTTGTGGCTAGTGGCATCTCTCTTCTGGTGCTAAAACAGCAGTGGATTTCATCACTACAGCTGCAGTCTCTTAATGAGATTAGTGCCGGAAACGTGTACGTCACCAACAACAGTCAACTCTGCTACTACAACACCGTCAACTGGACACGACTCTTCCGCACCAACACCCAGAAGGCATTGATTCGCAACAACCGCAACCCCAAGGAGTGCAGTGAGTCCATTGCTCTATTTTACTACTGTTCCATTCGTTTTTTAAGATATATTAGTCTTATTCTAGCATAGCTATTAGCCATAAGACATTAGACTTGCAGCATAAGGTCTGGTCCAGTATGTTCTGGTCAGGAAACCAAATAATCAAAAGGCTTCAAAAAGCAGTTCTTCACAACATCTACCCAACAATCTGCAGCATCTGACCTATGAGAAGAAGTCTTGAGGCTAGGGTGGTTCTCAGGCTCCCAGCTGCTGTTTGTCCTGGTTCACCCAGACCACAGCCAGAGGTCACGAAGACTCACGCAGAGCTTGCTGACTTTGAGGCAGTAAACTCTGTCATTTTGGAAGGTGCTGGTGCGGCTCCCTCATACCTGTCGTTCTAGCTGGGTCAGTGCGCCTCACTGAGCCTAGCGGGGGCTATGAGGGCCCTGGGTTCCTCCGCAGATGGACGGGGTCAGGAGATGTCAGACGATCAGCGTCTCACTCTGCTGTGAAATACGAGTACTGATGCAAGCCCCCTACTATGTGCTCCCTTTTTACCCTTCAAAATCACCCTGAGATCCAGAATAAAGAGTTCTTTGAGGGTTGTTGTTTTTTGGTTTTTTTGTGGAAGAATTGAAGATGTTTGGAACAATGTTACCATAAACTTGAAAAAAAGACCCCAAATGCCTCAGGTTTATTCATGGACCGCCAATCTAATTACCCATTTTCTACAAATGTTAAGGTGCTCCATAAACGATCACAGGGAATTAATTGCAGGGAAGTCCCTGCAACAATTTCTGACATTTCAGATTTTTTTCTAGGAGAAGCTGTAATCACCACAGGGAATTTATTTTCACCTCTGTCTTTAAGAACTCTCTTTTCTCGCTGCTGAGTGATGTTTATGACTATCTAAAAAGCCGTTTTTGCCCTTCTTTTCCATTGCGCAGGATGTTGTGATGCAACAGTAATCATTAATGTCTCACGGCAACCGTAGCCTTTTGTTGGGCTTAGCGATCCCCCTGGCTCTTACCTATCTCCCTTGAAACCAACCCAGCACTGCTTTTGACGTCAACACAACCCAAATTGTGTGTTTTCAACCAGGTTAAAACTTTGAAGTTGGCATCTTTTTGATCCATCTGCCACAAACGTACAGCTGAAAGGGCTTCCCACTTCTCTCTGTCGTTCCTCATGCTGTTGGATACCTG
The DNA here is from genome assembly GCA_018749465.1 of Paracanthobrama guichenoti. Classification (NCBI taxonomy): domain Eukaryota; kingdom Metazoa; phylum Chordata; class Actinopteri; order Cypriniformes; family Gobionidae; genus Paracanthobrama; species Paracanthobrama guichenoti. Next base: position 32,636,308 of record CM031951.1, on the reverse strand, counting down.
TGTTAAGCACCAAGTTGGTCCTTAAACTAGAACATGTTGTTCCCTAAGAAAGGCTGTGTTTTTGTATAATGCTTTCTGGAGTGCTTTTACATGTTATTGCTCATTTATTCATTGATTTTTACAAATAAACCACATATAAAATAATCCCTCCCTGGTGTTCAGCAGTGCTTACTGTAAAATAAAACCCTGCTTAGAAAAATCTTCAATGTAACATACATTGTGGAGGTTTTCTATCTTTTCTAATTGCTAATCAATTCTCCATGGACAAAATCAAGTCAATTCGAAAAAGCTTAGTTTCAAAAGTTTGCCTGTTGAAGAGGACATCTGTGAGACTTGCTGAAGTGGTGTCAGCAGTATTTTAAAACACTTCCCAGCTGCTACAAAATCCAGTGCCTCAGTGGGTGGGCGCCCGGAATCATTCTGTCCTCATTTCAAATTGAAATGCAGCAGTTCATATAGAGCGTAGTACATCCATGACCGGACAAGTAACACTTTTCACAGACGGCATGTGCATTGTGTTCAATCATGGTTTGACAAAGGATCTTTTCCCTCTATCGACTGAACGTTTCCCTAGGGTGGACTGACAGCACCATTCTGAGACAAATGTGCAATAGATGGAAATGCAACTATAGACAGATATTTGTTTTTTATTGTAACACCTTGGAACAGGTCACATTTTATTAGAAAAAGTAGAGCTGTCACTTGCACAATTTCTTGCACAATTAGAAACATTATAATTAAGGCAAATACAAAATTTTATTCATTTTTATTCTAAAATATATCCATATATCCTCTATTGCCATCCATATAAAAATTATATTGCCAAATGTTTTGAGATGCCTGCCTTTACATGCACATGAACTTTAATGACATCCCATTCTTAATCCGTAGGGTTTAATATGGAGTTGGCCCACCCTTTGCAGCTATAACAGCTTCAACTCTTCTGGGAAGGGTTTCCACAAGGTTTAGGAGTGTGTTTATGGGAATTTTTGATCATTCTTCTAGAAGCACATTTGTGAGGTCAAGCACTGATGTTGGATGAGAAGGCCTGGCTCGCAGTCTCCGCTCTAATTCATGCCAAAGGTGTTCTATCAGGTTGAGGTCAAGACTCTGTGCAGGCCAGTCAAGTTCCTCCACACCAAACTCGCTCATCCGTCTTTATAGACCTTGCTTTGTGCACTGGTGCACAGTCATGTTGGAACAGGAAGGGGACATCCCCAAACTGTTCCCACAAAGTTGTGAGCATGAAATTGTCCAAAATATATTGGTATGCTGAAGCATTAAGAGTTCCTTTCACTGGAACTAAGGGGCCAAGCCCAAGCCCTGAAAAACTTCCCCACACCATAACCCCACCATCCACCAAACTTCACATTTGGCACAATGCAGTCCGGCAAGTACTGTTCTCGTGGCAACCGCCAAACCCAGACATGTCCGTCGGATTGCCAGACAGAGAAGCTTGATTTGTCACTCCAGAGAACATGTCTCCACTGCTCTAGAGTCCAGTGGCAGTGTACTTTACACCACTGCATACGTCGCTTTGTATTGCACTTGATGATGTAAGGCTTGGATGCAGCTGCACGGCCATGGAAACCCATTCCATGAAGCTCTCTACGCACTGTTCTTGAGCTAATCTGAAGGCCACACAAAGTTTGGAGGTCTGTAGCTATTGACTCTGCAGAAATTTGGTGACTTCTGTGCACTGTGCCCCTCAGCATGCACCGCCCCCACTCGTTTTTACATGGCCTACCATTACGTGGCCGAGTTGCTGTTGTTCCTAAGTGCATCCACTTTGTTATAATACCACTAACAGTTAGTGAGGAAGTAGTGAGGAAATTTCACAAATTAACTTATTGCACAGGTGGCAACCTATCACGGTACCACGATTGAATTCACTGAGCTCCTGAGAGCGACCCATTCTTTCACAAATGTTTGTAGAAGCGTCTGCATGCCTAGGTGCTTGATTTTATACACCTTTGGCCATGGAAGTGATTGGAACACCTGAATTCAGTGATTTGGAGGGGTGTCTCAATACTTTTGGCAATATAGTGTATTTTTTTAAAATTATATTAAAATTAAATTAAATTACATATACTGCCATTCAAAAGTTTGGGAGCAGTAAGTGTTTTTTTATTTTTTTAATTATTTTTGAAAGAAGTCTCTTATGCTCAATTTTTGAAAGAAGTCTCTTATGCTTTATTTATATTTATTTGATCAAAAATACAGTAAAGACTGTAATATGTTATTGGTAGTACAGTTACATATAGATAAATTACATATTTTAATATATTTACAAACCCGATTACAAAAAAGTTGGGACACTGTACAAATTGTGAATAAAAAAGGAATGCAATAATTTACAAATCTCATAAACTTATATTTTATTCACAATAGAATATAGATAACATATCAAATGTTGAAAGTGAGACATTTTGAAATGTCATGCCAAATTTTTCGTGCTCATTTTGGATTTCATGACAGCTACACATTCCAAAAAAGTTGGGACATGTAGCAATAAGAGGCCGGAAAAGTTAAATGTACATATAAGGAACAGCTGGAGGACCAATTTGCAACTTATTAGGTCAATTGGCAACATGATTGGGTATAAAAAGAGCCTCAGAGTGGCAGTGTCTCTCAGAAGTCAAGATGGGCAGAGGATCACCAATTCCCCCAATGCTGCGGCCAAAAATAGAGGAGCAATATCAGAAAGGAGTTTCTCAGAGAAAAATTGCAAAGAGTTTGAAGTTCTCATCATCTACAGTGCATAATATCATCCAAAGATTCAGAGAATCTGGAACAATCTGTGCGTAAGGGTCAAGGCCGGAAAACCATACTGGATGCCCGTGATCTTCGGGCCCTTAGACGGCACTGCATCACATACAGGAATGCTACTGTAATGGAAATCACAACATGGGCTCAGGAATACTTCCAGAAAACATTGTCGGTGAACACAATCCACCGTGCCACTGTTGCCGGCTAAAACTCTATAGGTCAAAAAAGAAGCCATATCTACACATGATCCAGAAGCGCAGGCGGTTTCTCTGGGCCCAGGCTCATTTAAAATGGACTGTGGCAAAGTGGAAAACTGTTCTGTGGTCAGACCAATCAAAATTCTTTTTGGAAAACTGGGACGCCATGTCATCCGGACTAAAGAGGACAAGGACAACCCAAGTTGTTATCAGCGCTCAGTTCAGAAGCCTGCATCTCTGATGGGATGGGGTTGCATGAGTGCGTGTGGCATGGGCAGCTTACACATCTGGAAAGGCACCATCAATGCTGAAAGGTATATCCAAGTTCTAGAACAACATATGCTCCCATCCAGACGTCGTCTCTTTCAGGGAAGACCTTGCATTTTCCAACATGACAATGCCAGACCACATACTGCATCAATTACAACATCATGGCTGCATAGAAGAAGGATCCGGGTACTGAAATGGCCAGCCTGCAGTCCAGATCTTTCACCCATAGAAAACATTTGGCGCATCATAAAGAGGAAGATGCAACAAAGAAGACCTAAGACAGTTGAGCAACTAGAAGCCTGTATTAGACAAGAATGGGACAACATTCCTATTCCTAAACTTGAGCAACTTGTCTCCTCAGTCCCCAGACGTTTGCAGACTGTTATAAAAAGAAGAGGGGATGCCACACAGTGGGAAACATGGCCTTGTCCCAACTTTGATGCCATGAAATTTAAAATCAACTTATTTTTCCCTTAAAATGATACATTTTCTCAGTTTAAACATTTGATATGTCATCTATGTTGTATTCTGAATAAAATATTGAAATTTGAAACGTCCACATCATTGCATTCTGTTTTTATTCACAATTTGTACAGTGTCCCAACTTTTTTGGAATCAGGTTTGTAAAAATTAAATGTTTTTTCTATGATGGCAAAGTACAATTTTGAAAACAGCAGCCACTACTCCAGTATTTAGTAGCACATTGTCCTTCAGAAATCATGCTGATATGCTTATTTGGTGCTCAGAAAAGGTTTCTTATTATTAGTTATGTTGAAAACTGTTTTGTTGCATTATAAGTGGTAGGACAGATGAGAAATGACAGGATACTATGAGGAAGTTAGTTATTTACTGGCATGTATGCTTGTATTAATGATAAACATATATTTTGCAGTTTTGGATCGTATGATATGTGACCCACTCTGCTCTGATGCTGGCTGCTGGGGTCCCGGGCCCGACCAGTGCATGTCCTGTCGGTTCTTTAGCAGGGGACGCACCTGTGTTGAATCCTGCAACCTTCATGAAGGGTAAGTTGTTAAACGCCACATATAATATTTATATGTAATATAGATATCTGTATATAACTCCACAAAACTATATTTGTACAGGACATGTTTTACTACATGAATCTACAAATCTCAGGTATCACAGGTGTGCTCAAGCTATGTTGTTGGATCATTTGCATACACTTCCCAGCACTCTTTATTAATGTTCGCTTGTAGAAGATGTCTCTTCCTAAGGTTGAACAATAGCTAGTTTCGTTCTCCAGGGATTTCACAAAGATTCATGTCTCCATCCTCTAGATAGACAAACAATAACAAAACAGCAGAGCAGCACGTCCCCTGGCTTTGGAGAGCACGTTGCAATGATGAAACGTAAGCTTGGTTGAGCTGGAAAATAAATAACAGTGTTTGGGTGAGCTAGATGAGCTGGGTACATCTTCTACCTCATATGACATCTACATCAAATACAGCAGTGTGTGGAGCATCATGACAGAATGAAGAACTAAGTAAAGCCTTGGTTTTGTTTTCACACGGGCACAAAGATTTACGGCAGATAAACAGACACACACACAAGTGTTTCTATGGGCACTTTTGTCCCTGAGGAAAATAAGCTCTTTTCAAACTCACTTTTCAAACTCACTAGTTTATCTTTCCACACAATAAATATTTTATAACATAATTTTTCATGACATTAATTGATGATTTAATGATATTAATATAAGTTTAAACAATTTAATAATATATGATCAAACTATGTTTAATAGTCTGGATTATAGACTGTAGAAAAAGACTTTCGCACCTTCACTCTCTTCCATTGTAGAAAAGTTCATGTCCCAATATGGCATTGACATCTTGAACTGATTTGGGAACTTAGTCTGCGCAATAGTGTGCAATCCTCTTGAAAATTCGAAAAAAGTCAGTTGGTGCCTCAGTGACTCACTGTCAACTGTCAGTCTCAGCTGTTAATCTTGACGTCACACCCCTGTTTTTATAGCATCAAATAACTAACTAAAACCAAACTTGTTTAATAAAATGAACACTTGAACTAACATCAGTGTGATTAAAAACGACCTAAAATGTATTTGAAAAAAATATATTTGAAGTGTAATTTGATTGTTTAGTTTGTCTCACGTATTATTCGATTATGTGGAGAGGGCGGGGTTTATTACCTATACTAGGACTAACCGCCTAGGGGGTGATCGAGATGCTTTGGCATCATTTTTCAGGACTTGCTTGGTCCTGGATATGTGACAAGGTTAAAATAATGAAAAGTTTTTTTTTTTTTTTTTTAAATCTGTGCTTTTTTGTCTATGCATTGGAAGAAAATGTGGTCCAATGTGGTTTTAGACCACACTGACTTTCATTCACACATTAAAGTAGAGTGGGTGGATTATGTAGGGCACAGGAAATTGTAATGTATGTCAAAGCACTCTAGAAAACATATGTTGTGTAGTACATCTATGTTTTCTCATGTTGTCCATTCTTGTTTTGTGTGCAGCCAGTAATAGATAGACAATTGCTAACACTTCAGTTTGATATTTGACTATAGACATTCTGCTAACTATAAGTTACTTTGCAACTACATATCAACTACCAGTCATTACAGTATTAGAAGACTGTCTGCTTAATATTTGCTAACACTTTGTTTTGATGGTCCTCCAACAGGCATTCTACTGACTATAATTAACTTTGCAACTACATGGCAGCTTATTCTAACCCTAACCCTACCAGTCTACTAATACGCTAATGAGAGTTAGTTGACATGTAGTTGCAAAGTTAAGTTACTTATAGTTAGTAGAATGTCTAAAGTGAATTATCGAAATAAAGTGTGACCAGACAATTTATCTGTTTATTGTCTTTGTGTTATTTCATGAGACCCTGTGTCTTTATCTCATCATTAATTCCTGAACAACCCAGGGAAAAATTAATAATTTAGTTTGCCATGAGAGAGTAGATTGGAAAGTGCTTTGCTGGTCACCAGCACGTTATGTTTAGGATGCTGGTGTGTTGATGTTCATGTTATTCTGCTTAACTAACTTAAAAAGGTGGGGTAACTGATATTTAAAAAACGCTGTTTGAAAGTTGGTCGTACCGACACAACAACAAATGTGTAGCCAATCAGCATTAGGGGGGCGAATGACGGTGGAGGAGAGAAAACGAGCAAGAGGAAGATCTGAAGAAAGATTGTAGAAAGAGAGATGCCTGAGAGACATTACAAAAGAGAAAAGCTCATAAGAATATCACTGGGAAATGAAGGGCTATGATCAGGAAAGAGCTTTATTATTAGAAAAGCTTTCCAGAACTTGAGAGAGCTAAGCGGGAAGGCCTGCAAACAGCCATGGAGGTTGCGTTGATTCCGCTCCATATGTGAGTAACACTGGTTTTGAGTGTCATATCGTTTGTCCGAGCTGCTGTGCTGTTGGCAACTAACAATGAGCTCTTGCTTGTATTTATTCTTGTGTACTGTATGTGAATTTTTTGTGCTTCCTTGTCATTTATTCATCATCTTCATTTTATTTTTCGTGAAGCATTATTTTGTTGCGCTTCTGTTACGATAAATAGACATCCACTCTTGCATTGCGTGTGTAACTGAGGTCAGCTAGCAAGAGTTGTGCAGGCTGGTGACTGCTAGAGAATACAGTGTTTACTGTTTAGTGACTTTGTTAAAGGGAATTCCATACCAGTGATCAGGGTTCAAGACCGACTCGGAGCAGGGCGGTTAGGATTGGAGAGAATGCTTTGGAGGTGGAGCAATGAAGAAATGAGGAAGTGTTGGGTTGTTTTCAAATATCAACAATGTTCAGCAACGATTTAAAGGCTGGTTTATACTTCTGCGCCGTAGCTTCTATGCCGTGGGCTATGTTTTGATTTTCATTTATACTTCTGCGTCATTGACGTACAATTACACATTACACAGAGGGAGCATGATAACCAAGCGACAACCTCCCCCAGTTTCACTTGAAGCCAATACTGAAGTGAATTAAACTGCAATTCATCAACTGGCCGCTAGAGACAGGCTCCAGAAGGGAGCAGAATCTCAGAGTCCCATGTTAAAATGCCCAACTTTACAGCAGAAAAACACTGTACATGTTACAGCCTACAAAACATGAAAAAAACATGTTTACATGATTCAGCCTACAAATTGTGGTTTTGATCTATATGGCTAATTTTGCCCTTCATGGCAACTGTGAGGGGGGTGATTTTTTTATTTTATTTTAATTAATTTGTTTACATTACATAAAGCCTTAAATTTCTACATAATTACGGGCATGGCCATTTTGAGTGACAGGTGGATTGCCGTTTGTCTGCTGTCAGTTTTCCGGGAGTGACACTTTGCCAAGATGGCAACGGCCGACTTTACGCTTCAAAAACTCTCTTCAGAAACCTATGGGTGATGTCACGGACACTACGTCCATATTTTTTTTCAGTCTATGATGATAACCCCTGAGGGGTACACACAGCCTACGATGTTGCTACGGCATACAAGCGATGCAGAAGTATAAATCGGGATTAAATATTGCTTACCCCACCTTTAACCAGCCAGCCTTTCTAAGTAAACACCTTTACCAGTAACTACCACCAGCACAAAAATTATTTTTGGTAGTGAGTGTTTGCCTTATCCCTCATAAAATTGTTTTGATATTAAGCTCCTTCTCTTGGTTGACACAGTTGGAATGAGTAAACAATTGTTGATCAGTGCAGTGAAAAGGGTAAATTACAGATTGGTTTTGAGTTCCTTCTTTATTTGTTGTGTGCTTGCGTACTGCTCAAAGGGAGAGATGAATATCAGCTTTTGATTGATTTGACTGAGTGAAGCAACAAAATTTAATTTCTCCCTTGCCCTGAGCTAAAACAAGACAATAAACAAACAACATCCATTTTCACATTCTAAAACAACAGCCATTTGCCAATTTAAGACAGTCCCTGGTCCTTTGAGTGTTTAGGACTAGGACTATCATGGATGGGTGCACTGTATTTTATATAAATGCCACATCCATGTTGGTTTTGCATTGATAGTGAATCAGCACCAGGGCTTGTGCACCCTGCGATCCTTCCACATGATTCTTTTGCCTTGCAGACTGGCCGGTTCTAGGCCCAAGCTGCTCACCAGGCCCTATGTGGTTGAGAAGCGGGAGGCCGGTTTGGAGAGGTATGGCACGGCCACAGACGCATCACTGTCTTGCACTGTCTCGTCTGCCTACTCACCCGTCCCACACGAGTCACCCAGTGCTCCGATATCTTTGCTGTTTTTGTGTGTGTGTTTGTGTTTTGTTTTTGCAGGGTGAGCTCAATGTTTTCTCTGTCTCTCCTCTGGTTGTTGACCTCTGCGGTCACACTCGGTGTTCGCGCAAGATGATTCACTCTATCCCGTTTTGGAACAAACAGCTAAAAAAAAAAAAATGAAAAGACCCACTGTGGTGTTTTCGAGCTCTATCTGAAAGATTTAGAAGATGATTAGGAAAGTATTTGTTGTGTGGTTTGCTGGAAGCAAGCAGAACTTGGTGTTCTTTTTTAGAGATTGTATTAACATTCATTTTAGATGATTGGTTCACAAGTGGCTAGTGAAAAATACAGATGTGAAAAGAGTCCAAAAGGCTTTCTGATCCAGTTTTCAGTGTCAGAAGATATTAGGGAGGGAGGACATCATGATTCTAGTTTGGGGTCAGTCTTTATTATTATTATTATTATTATTATTATTATTATTATTATTATTATTATCATCGAAAGAAATTAATGTTTCTATTCAGCAAGGGTACATTTAAATAGATCAAGACATTTATAATGTTACAAAAGATTTCCATTTCACATGCTGTTCTTTTGAACCTTCTATTCATCAAAGAATACTGGAAAAAAATGTATCATGGTTTCCATAAAAATATTAACTGTTTTCAACATTGAGGATAACAGTAAGAAATGTTTCTTAAGCTCCAAATCTGAATATTAGAATGATTTCTGAAAGATAATGTGACACTGAAGACCGAAGTTTTGATGCTGAAAATACAGCTTTACTATCAAAGGAATAAATTAAATTCTTTTAAATGATAAGTTTTAAAATATATTCAAATAGAAAAGTTTTAAATTGTAATAATATTTCAAAATAATATTACTGTTTTACCGTATTTTTGATTAAATAAATGCAGCCTTGGTGAACATAAGAGACTTCTTATGAATTTTAAAAAGATTACCAACCCCAAACTTTTAAACGGTAAACAGTGTATTGTTTGTTTTAGCCTGTAATCACACTGTTGTTTATGATTCTACAAAATTCAGCCAATTCATGTTCCACATTAGACATCAAATGGAGACCCAATACAGAAATTGTTTTACATTTTTATAGTAGTATGTTCAATCTTAAGCATACAATTGTTTACTTTTGTTTGTTAAACCATTTTCTGTATTGGGTCTCTACTTGCTGTTCAATGTAAAATCTGTGTCCTAAAGCAAACACCAGCTGAGAACAAAGAGAACACAGAGTGAACCAGGAAACATGCAGTGGCCACCGAACATGCAAACACCACAGAGCCTGTGAAGTTAGCATTTACATAAAGGGAGAAAGAGAAGTCCTTTAATGATAAGTGGCTCTTCTAAAAGCTTCCTCACAGTCCACACAAAATGTGCTGTGCCTTTTAGATAAAGAATAATTAATTCTCATTTAATTTAACACTCATCGACATAGAACATGTCGATAATAAGAAATGTGTAAAATATTTTTCACTGAGCTGCCATCCTCCACTTGTCACAGCAACGGATGTCAGCTTCTAAAATGTCACTACCATCTACAGAGGAGTGATGGAACCAGGAAGCGACTGTGTTTGCCTGTATTGAACCATTTTGTGATCATTTGTTTCAGAGGTCCCTGGCTGATTTCCTCCGTATGGTGCTTTGAGGTGTCCCTGAATGTGCCTGATGAATTGTCACCTCGATAGGTGGTGAAGGGTGACTGTTTGCTTTTGGTCAATAGTGACTGTGTTTGCCAGCTGTGGCAGCCGTCTGAGAAGTGCTGTAAACACCCGACGGATGTGTTAGATTCCACTGTTGCCTCCCTAAGGCCTTGCAGCACCTCAAGCACTGAATTCCCTTCGGCTGCTCTTTCACAATCTACCTGTGTGTGTTTGTGTGTGTGTGTGTGTGTGTGTGTGTGTGTGTGTGTGTGTGTGTGTGTGTGTGTGTGTGCCTGTGTGTGTGTGATGACTCTTCTTTTACTGCCTGTGATTCAGCCTTTCCTCAATCAGGTCTTGAAATCTGAAGTGTACATAATGATCTGCAATATCTAGTCTGAAATTGGAGAGTTGTCTTGACTTTAAAAGGCTAGTGATTGAATCATCTAGATCCTTGACCTTGAGCAGGAATTCCTGGAAGAACTTTGAAGATTGACGTGCCATTTTTTTTCCCATTTGAAACTTGAATGCTCTTGAACAGTCATTGTATGTCATTGTAGTGTGTCATGTTACCTCATATTTTCTCTCTTTCTCTTTTATAGGGATGTACGCGAGTTCACAAATGGTTCAGTGTGCCTGGAGTGCGACTCGCAGTGTGAGGTGGCAGATGATGACGGCCTTACCTGCACTGGGCCTGTGAGTTCAGTCATATTACTGTCCAGCTACACTTCAGATCAGTCTGATCAAAAGTATTTTGAAATATTTGTTCATATTTTTGTTATATATAACTGTTTTATTCTCTCCAGACTTAGCCACTGATTTAGACCCTCTCGCATAAACCCCACCCTTCAAAGGCATGTCATAGTGATTGACAGGCAATGAGTGTTTCTGATTGGCCACTCCCCTGAATCTTCTTTTGCTCTTTGTCACAGAGACAACCTGCCTGTGGCAAGTGAATTTAGATAACTGACTGACCATCATTATTTCTTACCGGCAACTGTTTTGCATTATTTAAAAAAAAAAAATATGGCAAATTAATTATTTATTTCTTCAATATTTAAGGCAAAGAATCCACTGTGTCAGTCACAGCATCATAATCAGGACAGTGTGATATTGTGTTCCTTATATTTACATTTTATATTTAATATTACATTTTCAAGGTTTTTGCAAGGTCACTCACCAAAGCTGTTTTCTCTTGCATTTGGTGTTTAGTGATTGTTAATTTTGGATTCTGTGTGCATGTTTCTTTCATTTCAATTGCAATCTCCTTCAATATATATTAGCTTAAAGCACAAACAGAGCTGAACGGCAGACACCACCTTCGATTGGCTTGGTCCAATGATTAATTGAATCCCTTGTTGAAGTGTACTTTTGCTGCCATGAGATTGATTTTACTTCTTGTTAATTTAGTGAGAAAGTAGATTAAGTTGCCTAATCTTGGCAAGTGTTTACAGAGAGTCCTGCCCCATAGGAGACACCTGAGAGTGGGATGAATAAGCTGTTTGGGTGTCCATGAATCTGATCAGGTTAGAGACATTACCACAGATGGGCTGTGTGCTCAGTGCTGCCCCTTTTTCAAAACAGCCTCAAGCACTTTGGTTTAAATTGATGACTACATGACAAGGTGCGTACGGCCGTGCACTTGTGTGTGTTGCCGAAAGAGGATTTTCCGATCCGTCTCTAATGCTCTGTGACTTCGGGCTGTTGTCTGCCTGTGTCAAACAGAAAGGTCTTGCAAATGACACGATCATGAGCCCTCCGAGACTCATACCAGCACAAACATAGACAGAAACAAACTCTCTAAAACTGAGTGCGTGCCCTGACTTTTTTTTAATGTATTTTTTTGCCCGTGCCTGGAAATTTAGATGATAAATATTCCCTTTCATGTGGTTTTTGCCTGATCACAACCTGTTATCTGCTCATTTCTGAAGTGGTTCAGTCAATGTGCCACCAGCCAACCAACAGAATCAATCAAAATACTTTACTTTATTGTTTATTTTTACAGGGACAATGCACAATTAATAGTAATTGCACCAGAGTTAGCTAACAGCTAATTTACCTCTGCAACTTAGTAACTTTGATATGAAGACCATGCTTATAATGAATTATAGCCCCATTTATACTTATTTATAAGTATTACTATTCTATAAATATATTTATAAAGACGCATTAAGACCTATACTGCATTATAAGAACAGTTATAGTTACATGTATATTATTTTATAATTTCTTATAAGTCATGCATTTGCTTTTTCAATATGCATGCTCATAATCCATTATTCACTGATATATAAATAACCCGAAATAAAATATTTCCAGAGACGCTTGCTGTACCAATTACTTATCAATTATGTCTTTAATGGCTAATGTTTACATTAGAGGTCATGAATGGTAATTTTGATTTGTTAAAATCTATATCTTCAGGCCATATGCATGGTATTGCTTATAGCAGTTTGAAATTATACCGAAATTATAAAATATTGTTTCAGTGTTTTGCTAGTATGTAACATTAAAAATATATTTTTTTCAGCTGTTTGTATTGATGATGTATTATTTTATTACAGGAATTATTGTTCATTAGTTACATTCACAAGTAAACAACTTCAAATGTATAATGAGCACATTTTCATAGTTTCTTAACATGTTCATGTTTTCACTTTACTTAAAGCCATCAATGATGCGTGTATAAAGGTTAATAACTGTATTATCACTCACAATAAGTATTTATAAGAACACAACACAGCTATTAATAACAACGTATTCACTTATTTGACAAATAAATCTGAAAAACATCATTGTAAAAACATTGTAACATTATAGCAATGCAGGTTGCATCTTTATAAATATTTATAAGTAATTATAAAAATAGTATAAATGTAACTATAACAATAGAGGTCTTAATGAGTCTTTATAAATGTATTTATAAAATAGTAATACTTACTTATAAATAAGCATAAATAGAGCTATAATTCATTATAAGTATTACCAATATGTCTATTGTTTCTTTTTCTTTTTAGAGAGAAATATAGAGTTATGTGTATATGTTAATAATAAAGAATGAAGGCGTTGAATTGTCATAAAGAATCATTAATCATTAATTTGCATTATGAAGTTATTGACAGTTAAGCACATTTCCTTGTAACTCTTATTACAGTAATGTAAAAATGTGTCATATGTAATCAAAAAAAAAAAATGTTTGGTCACACTTTAGTTTACGGTCCAATTCTCACTATTAACTAGATAATAACTTCAATGTTTGCCTAATTACTGTTTATTAAAAGTTAGTAATGTAGTTTGGTATTGGTAGGATTAAGGGATGTAGAATATGATCATGCAGAATAAGGCATTAATAAGTACCAATAAACAGACAATATCCTAGTAATATAGCTGCTATTAAGCAACTAGTTAATAGTGAGAATTAGACTCTAAACTAAAGTGTTACCGAATATTTCAATTGTAAAATGTTTATATGACATGATAGTATTTGTTATACTGCTCTTAATTATTTATTTTAATTAAAAGTCAATTGCATTTCCATTTTTACTGTAATGTGGTATTAAAAAAAAAAATCATTACAGTAATGAGAATATTATGATAATTGCTATTGAGAATTATAACAATAACTATACATCCAGACTAAAAACTTAATGGTACTAAAATGGACCACTAAAGACAATAAACAAATAATAGAGATACTAAAGTGATAACCAAGTGATCCAGCTGACTTTCTCCAATAAGGATTTACACACACATACGCACCCATAAGCCTCTCAGGTGATGCCAGGCTTAGCTGAGCTGTTAAAATGTTTGTTGTTATTAGTGCAGATTAACTGCTGAGTGGTCTAACCTACCTGTGAAGCAATCGGCAACATCTGCTTCACAAAGGCATAATTAAACAACACTAACAAACAGTGTTTTGTGCGTGGAGAGGAAATGGAGATTTGTGTGCAGCAGGTGTCTGGAGAAGCAGCACAATTAACAGAGAAAGTGATAATGCTTTCTAGCTCACCTAGCCTTGGAGGAGTTTTACATCCACCTTTATCTCTGTGCTGTGTCATGCGTGATTTTGTCAGGCCCAATGTCTGATTAAAACTGACTCGCTGACTGGGCCATCATATTTCTTTCTCTCTTTTTTACTTACAGAGAAAGACAGTAAGCTTTTTCAGAGCTAATATAACACAATTATACATATTAAGGATTTACTAAACAGGGCAATTTAGCATGAGAGCGCAATTACAAAAAATGCTCTTAGCTGATGGGAGTGATGGGGGAAGGTGATCTACTGACGACATGCAAATTAAAGAATGTTAGTGTTAACTTCATAAATATAATGATAATCAGATTTTGAAATACTTTTTTCATATTTCCATCATATATAATCATATATCTCCAGACTGATTTAGATTTAGTCGCCCTCTCATATAAACCCCACCCTTCAAAGGCTTGCCGGATCATTTCCATAATGACCAACGCAACTACCAAGAGCAGCGCAAATTAGTGCCTGATTTAGGACATGCTTTTTTGGGGTGTTAAATAATGGTGCAAAAAACAGTAAATTGACGAGCACAAACCTTAGTAAACCACCTTGCATAATTAATTTAAATTAATTCTCTCCTCCCATAAATATTGTGTCTGAAAGGGAAACTCCTACAAATGCATATGCATCAGGGGTGATTCTAGGATTTTCATTTTAGGGGGGCTCAGCCCCCAGTGAGGGTATGAAAACAATGGTAACACTTTAGTTTAGGGTCCAATTCTCACTATTAAGTAGTAGCTTATTAGCATGCATATTACTAGGATATTGGCTGTTTATTATTACTTATAAAGCAAATATTAATGCCTTATTCTGCATGACCATATTGTACATCCCTAAATCATACCCAAGAATGAAGGCAGGGTTGTATAATCACTGAGATCCCAAATGTGAGGTAGTTAGGTGGGTTCGGGGCATGCTCCCACGAGAAAATGTTGATTTCTGTAATCTACTACATATGTGCATTTTAAGATGTTCTGAAGACATCTTAAAATGTCTTCAGAACATATATAACAATAGCTTGAATTATATAACAATAGCTTGAAAACCATGTCAGTGGGCAGTAGATTATTTGTCATCTCATCTCCACATCTCTCTTTTTCTCTTTGTTTTTATCTTGCCCTATCTTTTTTTCATTTTCGTCAGTGAAGAAAGTAAACATATGGTTAACTGATAAGCTAACATGAAAGCTAGGTAACTAAGTTTATTAAATTAATTCACAATATGCACACATTCATTACTAATCATTAATGCCCAATACAGGCTAAAGAAGGTGAGCTTTTTTAATTTACTGAAGGCTACAAATGGAATTATATTAATTTACAATATGTACACAATCATTACTAATCTTATGCATAATCTGATGAAAACAGCTTTAATATTTCTTGTTCATTAATTACATTTATGAATCACATTACATAGACCTATTTTCAATATTTTTGTCATTTGTTTAACATTTCTGACTTAAAGAAGCAGATGTCAAATATGAAATGTTTAGTTTAGCTACTTACATTTCTCATACTTAACGTTGTCAGGCTGCTAAAATTCGCGCTCAGCCTCTGAGTGAACATAAAGCCCGCCTACTCTGATTTGATTGGTTTTCTCAAATATTTTGACATTGATGAGCGGTGACAGACCAGTGCGGCTCCGATGAACACACACACACACACACCTCTGCTTTTGACGTCCGCTCTGATTCGGCGCCACTGGGGATTGATTAACGCAGACTAAAGGACGGGACAAAGTCGAAGCCTCCCTCCAGTTTCATATGTTTTAAAGGGGAGTTAATCACATATGTTTTAGGGGGGCTGGGCTGAAGCAAGACCCACCCACTTTTTAAGACCAATGATATTTGACCCACTCACTTTTACTGTCTCTAATTCAGCACATGTCTGGTCACCTACCCCTAACCAATAAACACTATTATTAAACACATGCTTTATTTCCACTTTTCGATTATTTTCTTAATTTTTATTGAAAAAATAAATGCCTTTCCGATCTGATATGTGATGGGGAAAGGGAGTAGAGCGAGTTTGGCAAAAGGTGGATTCGAACCTTGGTTCGATTTGCTTCAAAACCGCGTCTGCCATGCGTCCAACCCCTACACTATTGCCACTGTATATTTTTTAGTGTTGTCTGTTATTGCCTAGTTTTGTCTGGTCCAACCAGACTTTTAGTAAACAAGGCTGGCTATTTGCACTTAATGTAAATGGCATCTACTCCAGTAAAAACATGTTTTGCTTCCGATGCCCATAGCCGCAAATAACACATTTTTCACTTTGTGCCTTTGGTAAATCCTGACAGTAGTTTTTTAACGCCAAAAGAGTAGTAAATAGTAAATCTGGCCCTAGGTGTTTAACCATGCTTTGTATTTTATCTTCTTATTCTCCCTCAGAGAATGATGGGAAATGAAGTCCATTTCCAATCCTGTTATCTCATGAATCAGCTAAATGAGTAGTACTTTCTGGCAAGCTTTATAGCAACGCACAATGCATGCAAACTAAATTGTACAGTCAACATTCACAATTAAAACTTAATCACAACCAATAATGTGCTTCCGCCATGATTCTTTAATTAACATGCCCTCAAAGTTTCCCACTGGTAATTATAACATTCTGGTGACATTCATGCATGCTATTCTCATAGCTATGATCGTTTTGATAAGACTTGAAGGTAAAATAGATTTATTCATATCTTAAATGAATAATGCAATGCTGAATAGAGTATGTAGTTGCGGTTGAATGTTAATGTATTTATTTTGTTTTCAGCCTTCTGCCACTTAATAGCAATTGTAGATGGTAGATAAGAGATGATGGGGGTAGTTCACCTGAAAATGAAATTTCTGTCACCATCATTCTAAAGTTATTCCAAACCAGTATGACTTTTTCTTCTGTGGTACCCAAAAGAAGATATTTTCTTTTTTGTCTATACGGTGAAAGTCAATGGAGTCCAGTGTTGTTTGGGACCTTATTGACTTTCATTGTATGAACAAAAACATTCTTACTTGATTTATTTGATCAAAAGTACAGTAAAACAGTAATATTGTTAAATATTATTACAATTTAAAACAACTGTTTTATATTTTAATATACACTATATTGGCAAAAGTTTTGGGACGTCTCCCTTTACATGCACATGAACTTTAATGACATCCCATTCTTAGTCCGTAGGGTTTAATATGGAGTTGGCCCACCCTTTGCAGCTATAACAGCTTCAACTCTTCTGGGAAGGCTTTGCACAAGGTTTAGGAGTGTGTTTATGGGAATGTTTGACCATTCTTCTAGAAGCACATTTGTGAGGTCAGACACTGATGTTGGACGAGAAGGCCTGGCTCGCAGTCTCCGCTCTAATTCATCCCAAAGGTGTTCTATCAGGTTGAGGTCAGGACTCTGTGCAGGCCAGTCAAGTTCCTCCACACCAAACTCGCTCATCCATGTCTTTATGGACCTTGCTTTGTGCACTGGTTGGAACAGGAAGGGGCCATCCCCAAACTGTTCCCACAAAGTTGGGAGCATGAAATTGTCCAAAATGTCTTGGTATGCTGACGCATTAAGAGTTCTTTTCACTGGAACTAAGGGGCCAAGCCCAACGCCTGAAAAACAACCCCACACCATAACCCCACCCTCCACCAAACTTCACACTTGGCACAATACAGTTAGGCAAGATTCAAGAGAGTTTTATTTGTCACATACACAGTTGTATACAGAATATACAACCGGCAGTGAAATGTAAACAGGCAGGTACCGTTCTCCTGGTAACCGCCAAACCCAGCCTCGTCCATCAGATTGCCAGACAGAAGCATAATTTGTATGTGATTTTTACATAGCCTACCATTTCACGAATGGCCTTATTGCACAGGTGGCAACCTATCACAGTACCATGCTTGAATTCACTGAGCTCCTGAGAGCGATCCATTCTTTCACAAATGTTTGCAGAAACAGTCTGCATGCCTAGGTGCTTGATTTTATACACCTGTGGCTATGGAAGTGATTGGAACACCTGAATTCAATGATTTGAAGGGGTGTCCCAAAAATTTGCAGTATAGTGTATGTTGAAATGTTATTTATTCCTGTGATGGCAAAGCTGTATTTTCAGCATCATTACTCCAGTCTTCAGTGTCACATGTTCCTTCAGAAATCATTCTAATATTCTTATTTGGTGCTCAAGAAACATTTCTTATTATTATCAATGTTGATATTTTTTGTGGAATAGAAAGATAGAATAGAATTTATTTGAAATAGAAATCTTGTCTAACATTTTAAATATCTTTACTGTCACATCCTTGCAGAATATAAGTATTAATAATTGATTTTATTAAATTAGTAGTGTGTTCTTTTTAATATTGATGGAAAACTCTGTTTACGGACCTGAAGCTGCGTCTGTTGCGTGCTGCCTGGCTCCCACGGCCGTGTCTGGGTGCCGTCTGCTGCTTTATTGCATCAGAGGCGGTTTACAGCGTGAAATAAAGAGCAGCTGTAATTGCTGCAAGGCATTTATTCATCTCTCACAAGAGATTCACTCATAAAGAAGCACATATCAGCCTCTGTCTCAATGAGCACAGACAGATACACTCGCATACAGATGTTCCTCAAGGTTACGTAGGCCCAGCGTGCATTTTCCCCCTTACAGAATAATACGGAGTATCTCTTCCTATTGTCCGCAAACTGTTATTTGTCTTTCTGGTTGATGAGGTGTTCGAATGACTCTAAGGGTGCTCATATTGATAACCAAGCTAACAATTCCCCCTCTTCGGCTTCTTCTCTCCATATTACCTCTATAAATTCTGTGCCGACTGATTGTTATGGTCATTGTGTTGGTGGTGAGGGATGGTTATTATCCATAGTTGCTGGTATTTTATGTGTCTCTTTTCTCCACTTTCTCTCTCTCTCTCTCTCTCTCTCTCTCTCTCTCTCTCTCTCTCTCTCTCTCTCTCTCTCTCTCTCTCTCTCTCTCTCTCTCTCTCTCTCTCTCTCTCTCTCTCTCTCTCTCTCTCTCTCGCTCTCTCTCTCGCTCTCGCTCTCTCCCTCTCTTGCAGGGTCCTGATCACTGTGTTAAATGTCTTCACTTTAAAGACGGACCCAACTGTGTGGAGAAATGCCCTGATGGCCTACAGGGAGCGAACAGCTTCATCTTCAAATATGCTGAGGCCAACAATGAGTGTCACCCCTGCCATGTCAACTGCACCCAGGGGTATGGACATGTTTGTTAAATGTTTGCAATTTGTGAGTGTGTGTTTGGGGGAAATATATCTGTAGCGGTCCAACTACTTCCTGTGCTTGTTTGCCACGTCAGTTCTAGCCTCAGGAAGTTCAGAGAGCCTATTTGTCAATCCACTGACCCTTTTTAGAGCTCTTGTGTCCTCTGAGCTGGCTGTGCATAAAGCATCATTAATTTTAGAGGAAGGAGTTTGCCCTTGCTGCGTCTCTGCCATCTAACTTTAGTCTAAATGATAACCATCACACTCTCTGAATTTATCCGGCTGGGCACCTGCAACTTAACCTCAGACCCTCGGGGTTACATGAGAGACGGCTCAAATTTCCTGCAGAAAAACATTATCTGCTCAAGGAATCTTCACACTGAGTCATGGATTTACTTTTCTTCCTCCTGTGTCACATGAAAGCCCTCATCTGCTGACTGTCTGATCTGGGATCACTGTCAGCCAGGGACGATTAGTGGCGTTAGCGGTTAGCTGACAAAACGACAGAGCTATGAGCATCAGGGTGGAAGGGCAGGAACTCAGACGTCAAGAAAAAGACAGGAGAGACAGTGTCTTGAAAATAGGTCTAGCACTGATAGATTTCATGAATTGTGACCATATTAAATTAAGCAGTTTTGAGATGATTTTAACATTTTTGTTTGACTATTAAGTTGCCTCAAGATAGTCATTAGATTACATTTCAAATCTTTCCTGGTCTTGTAAGTATGAGAATGTATAAACAGAGATATTTGATCAAAACAGCATCTCTGATTTAAACTTAAGTAGCATGAATACATGTGTAAGTATTCAAACTTCAGACTCGTTTCAAACTGCCCTTTTCAATGAATACCTTGCATGGCATTTTGTTATTTATTAACATATTTGAGTAAATATAAATAAGTGCAGCATTTTTATTGCTATGCATTGTTATATTGGTTCAGTATAAATATTTATATAGTTAAATTCCTATAAAAATATAAATATTAATAATTTTAGAATATAAATATATAGAAAACTTAGAAGGTGTGTGTGTGTTTGTGTGTGTTTGGGTGTTTACTTTGTTCATTTATATTCTTTATTTATTATTTCAGATGCACAGGGCCTCGTCTGCAAGACTGCATTGGCATGATGGACAGGTACACTCATATATTTATATATATTTGGGCTTTTTAACCTTTAATGGACAGGAAACAATAGGAAAGGAGAGGGTAGCAGTACATTGAGGAGGACTCAAACTTGGGATGACTTTGATTTTTTTAAACTGTGTTATACACACTCTCTCTCTCTCTCTCTCTCTCTCTCTCTCTCTCTCTCTCTCTCTCTCTCTCTGTGTCTCACACACACACACACACACACACACACACTTTCTCTCTCACACTCACACATACACACACACACACATTACATTCTCCAAAAAAACAGTGACTTCCACTGTCAGTAGGTTTGCAAGGTCAGAATTCTGGCATCAGTTTCTCTCTCATCTTTATTTTCTGTCTTTCGTGCTCCCTTAAGCCATCATTTATTCATGGTATCTATTTTGGTGTTCTGCCCAATGTCCAACACTTGATTCTAGTCACACTGGCATCAATAGAAAATCACTGGGACTGGAGATCCTTTACACCACACAGTTCTACACACACACACACACACACACACACACTGTTATGTCATATTGGTGATTCAGTCACAAGACCTCTGTATGCTGTAGGCTCCAAATGTCTGAGACTATATTGAAAATCTTAACCTTAAAAAAGGATTAATTTTCACTTTTGAAAAGTTACAAAGCACTGAAGTAGAATAAAGAAATAGCATTTGTAATTTTAAGATTTTGATTTCTTGGTTACTATTTAAATAACACAAATGTGTGACTTTGATGACATTAAGTTTTCACACAAATAGTTATGCTACAATATAATTTTTAATGAAATGTTATATTAAATGAGCAAATCTTGTAAAATTAGGTATTTTCACTAGTGTTTTCTCACTGTAAAATTCATCCTCCACTGGCTGCGTACAGTAAGGAACCCAGCTGCATCTGATTGGCTCATTCCTGCGTTGTTGTCATCAACACACACACGGTTCATTGTTTTAGTGCCAGCTGCCTTTCAACATAGAGCACTGCTATAGCACAAAAATGCACGATGGGGAAAAAAGTTATATAATGACCAGGCCACAGTTCTGTGATTAATGTGCTGCTGTGAGACCTGCACGTGTGTGTGCGCGCACATTGGTCTCATGGCATATTTGATAAATTGATATCACTTTCATTTGTTCTCATGGGAAAGCTGGAACAAAATACCATTAACTGCTCAGAGCAAATGTGTTTGCTGTTTCATATCCGCCATAATGTTATACACAGTTCTGGCAGGGGAGGAAAGCCAAAGCTAGAAATCGTTTGTCTCGACCTCACACATCACAACCATGGACTATTCTCAGAATGCTTGATGCATATTGAAAACAACTAGGCCAAAAGCTTCTCACAAGCTGCAATCTGATTGGCTCTCTTTGGATCATTTTTAGAGACAGGGAGCACAGGTTTATATCCACTAAGATATGAAGTCTTGTTCAGAGGTTCTTCATTGAGCACTTCCAAAGACCTTTTTTGGCCAGAATAAGCTGTAATGTGGACCAGGATTTATATCAAGACTATTCACTTTCTCTCTCACACACATACATATAGTTCTGTCCTGCCCTAATAGTGTATTATAGATCAAGAGTGTATACTGGTTGTTTGGACAGACTATCAGAGTAAAGGCTGGAGGGAGTAATCCTGATAAAACACATTGCTATCCTTGGAGACCAAACACGCTCAGGAGAGAGTTGAACATCTATAGTGTGGACAAGGTGAGAGGCAGGTGATTGTCAACACTCACAACAGCCTGTAGAGTCAGATAAAGACACATTTTTTCACAATCATGAGTGACTATTTAATGGTATTTTTTTTTATCCGTATAGTATATGTGTATTTAAAAAGTAAAATATCTTACTGTCCTCAAACTTGGTAGTACACAGTATATACAGTACTCTTTAAAAGTCTTAGGCTCTGTTTACACTAGTGTGATTTCGTTTTAAAACCCATAACTTTTGCTACGGTTACGCCTGTTGTCTACACTACTCCGCTGTTTTCAAACCTTGAAAACAGAGACTTTTGAAAACGCTCCAGAGTAGACCCTGTTTTTGTTGGAAAACTCTGGGGTTGCGTTTCAGTGTAAACGGACCAAAACGGACACTTTTGAAAAGGATGGTGTGGCTGCCCACATTATGCTGAACACGACAGTATCAGACCAGGGCAGCATTTCCTAAAAGCATTGTACGCCTATAAGTTGATCGTAGAGACCGTTGGTGGCTATTGTTACTCTGCTTTTGTGAAACGCTGCCCAGAGCCGCCTCTCTCAACGGCTCTGTAACACGGAGACGGAACTGCATGCTTTGCTGACTTTGTGGTCTTTTTAGCAGCCGTTGTGCAGTTAAATGTTGTATTTTATAATACTGCAGCTGCCTACATGTGCAAGAGGCGACTGTTTACACTTGTGTGCGCATGCCCAATGTGCATGAACAGTCATGTGAAATGCGTTTTTGTATAGTGTAGACAGAGATCGATTCTGAAACGCAGTGGAAATGCTAGTGTAGACGAGGATTGTTTCATTTTAAAACGCCGTTGTAAAGGGGCCTTAGGCACATTAGTATTTTCACTCATTTTTGCAGGTCAGATTCTTCAAGCATCTTGGAGACGTTGCCGCAGTTCTTTTTGATTTAGTTGGTCTCAATTTTTTCTGTTTCTCCATGTAATCCCAGACAGACTTGATGATGGTGAGATCAGATCTCCATGTGGAGCATACCGGCTATTGTCAGACTCCTTGTGTGTACAAAAATCTCACTGGATTTTTACAATTAATGGCAAAAGGAATGTTTGGAAATGTAAACTGATATTTCCTACTGACACACTACAGCAAAAGATGTACATAACTGGCTCAAAGTGCCCTTATTACGCTATTTTAAAGTCTCCCAATTTTGTTTTGAAAGTCTGCGTTTTCATTTTGTCATAATATACATTGTACATCACATTTTTCAATGATTTTCAAACAACTCGACAGATGAATCTGTCTCTCTAAATCCCTCCTTTCCACAAGCTACTTTGCTCTGATTGGCCAGATGGCCCAGTCTGTTACAATCGGTCTACCGTGTACCGCTAACATCCATTACCATAAACTTAAGCTCCGTACGGATCTTTCCTTACCTATCTTTCAAGAGCAAGCATTTTGCTAATCCTGTGTTGAACCCAGTAGTCGTCAGTAAAATGATGTTTGAGGGCTGGTCAAGTTGTTTGGGTGAACAACGTACAATATAGGCGGGCCTTATGCAAATGGCTTTTCTAGTGACGTAGAACCACCAAGCAGTAGGATTCAAATACAAATGACTCAAACAGTTCAGAATCGATTCCTTCTTTTGGGAGACAATAACTTTATTTATTAATTTATACAACTTTGCAGCCCTACATTCACAAACAGCTACATTACACAGTGCACACTGCAATAAGGGAATATCCAATAAATGTTTTTGTGTGAAAATACTAACGTGCCTAACGATGTGTTCACACCGCCGCGAGAGCTTCAAAGTGGCCGAAGTCATTCATTTTCAATGTGAGCCCCCGCGAGCAGAGGCGTGGCATGTCTTGGACCATTTGTGGTCGTCGAGGAGAGTTGAAGTCAGGGCAACTTTATGGTAATGAGCTATGACGCGGTTCGGCTGCAACCAATCAGAATGTATAAGTTATCCGCTTGAAAGCATTCCAGAGAACGCAGTCCTGTAAACTTTGGTTCCAATCAC
This sequence comes from Paracanthobrama guichenoti, assembly GCA_018749465.1. Lineage (NCBI taxonomy): Eukaryota > Metazoa > Chordata > Actinopteri > Cypriniformes > Gobionidae > Paracanthobrama > Paracanthobrama guichenoti. The sequence continues at coordinate 32,612,135 of CM031951.1, read as the reverse complement.
ATTAGTTCCCAAGCAAAATGGAGGAGAGGTTGATTATTGCTGTGGCAGGTTTGGTAAGAAGGCGCACAACACTATTTATAGGCAACATTTTCATGCTAGAACGCTTGTTTTTCAGTGGGAATGAAATTCATTTGCTCAAAACAACACAGATTTGACCAGTTGCATTAAGGATACACTTTAACCAGGACAGTTATTGTAATGTAGTCTGCACACAAATTAATGTTTATGTTGATTAAACACCAAGGCTATTAAACGTCTCCTATAAACTGAATGTTGAAATTAGACTAGCACTTAACAATGAACACAAAAGCCACAACACACAAATGGCTTTTAATTGGTCTATTTTGTTAGCGAACATGTAACTATACATGTTAAGTTCTTTCCATCGATAATAATTTTTTTACTTTCATGTTTAAAAGATATTAGGTTAACTTATACCAGTGGTCAGTCTGCACAATTAACCGATCAACATGCTTGTTTGCTTTGAGGCCCCTTTAAATAAAGTTTTAAAAAAGACCAACCATTCAATGTACGTCAGAGCGTCCACAAATCTTTCTACAGCAGTGTTGGCAGGGCAATTCTGACGCTGGCAGCGGTGTGAATGCACAGTAAAACTTTTGCACAGTACTTTATATTAAATAAAATTATTGCATTTATATTTGATATTTATGTAATATACTGTATGTATTTTATTTCCTTCTAGCTAATAGGTGTATATAATACTATCACATAATGGTTTCAATATAAGTAATACTGGAAGGGTGGGTCATGTCTTATCTTGTGTAGGGCACGAGAACCACTGCCGTACCTCCAAAAATCCTGGTTTAACCTCTCTGTAATGTGTATTCTAAGTGCTCCTCTCCAGAGTCTCTCTTGCACATTTGGAAAAGACATGGCAGGTTACATAAAATAAGATGTCAGACATCCTGTCCTCCTTCCCCTGCAATATACGGCAGTGGCACGGTGCGTGCTGACAGCAATGCAGCATCAACATAATTGCCTGCTCATTGTCAGTGCGAAAGAAGCTCCCTCACGCATGTGGGATCTATACACTCACACAGGCTTCGGTGGGTGATGGTATGCACTCGGCTATGGTCTCCGTGGCTCATAAGCTTTGTATTCTGACTGCAGATCAATATCAAATTAACAGGAGAGATTCTCATCTCGCCCATAGATAATCTAGCAGTCTATCGCTCATCATGCCTAGGCAATGCTTCACCGTCCTCGCTTTATTGAGTGGGAATGCATTTTCATTCCACAAACTTACAGTTCCAGATTTACACAGGAAGGAAGACCAAACACAAACACATTGTATTAAGGCTCTGAATTCATCCTTACAGAGATGTACACAGTCACACAGGAAGCAACTGGACAAGTTTAACGGAATAGAACAAAACACAAGGGTCTCAAGATGCTTTTTAAGCCCAGGCTTTTTTGCCACTTCACCGTAATTAAGATATTAAATTTGCTGTAAGTAATTTGTTTTATTGAATAATTATGTTCCTACAACCTGTCAGAAATCATTGAAAAAAGGTGTCCTGAGAAATCACCAGCACGACACTGTAAACGGTAAACAAAATTCTGATTTTTTTTATTTTTTTATTTGTTTTTCTGGTTAGTCCTTCGACATTGATGTTCATTGCATACAAATTTAGCTATTTTGAACTTGGTATCTTCAAAATGCAGTGCTAATCCTACAAGATGCAAAAACAAATGGCAACTTTAAGATGTAAAATGCCAAAGATATCATCCAACAATTATAAAATAGCACAGTTGGAATATCCTGCGTGCACATTGCTTCTATGCTTTTTATTAGAAAAACAAACAAAAAAAATAAAAAGAAGACTTGGGCCCGGGACATTTTTTTATACCTACTTTATATCCATGTACGGTTAGAAATAAGGATGAAGAAGTGCAGAGACAATTAGATGGTAAGATTGGCAGACTGAAGAGTTGGATCTTAATGAAAGACCCGTAATAGGACAGCATGTGCTGTTTATTGTATGCAGTCGGCGCTGATTTAGTGCTGCCGTCGTCCCTGCTAACTGAATTAGGCCTTTTATTAATGCTAAGGGAACATTTTCAGACAAAGATTCAAACTGAAAGCTCAAAGTACAGCCCAAAGAAGACTGATGCAAGATGACAGCAGTTGGAAAGGCTTTTTGCAGATACATCCAACCAAATATCTCCTTTCTTTCTGAGAGTGAGGCTTTGTTCAGGTTCCTTCTCATTTATGGGATATTGGCAATTCTTAGCTCGCTCCTCTGATTGGTTTCTCTACCAGTCTGTACAGAGCTTTTGTTCTTCTGTAGTATGTGTCAGTTGTTCTCAACTATAAGGATAAGTCTGTTGAGTTTTTCCAAAAATGTTGTATTTAATAAATAAATAAATGTGTGTATAAATATGTCTGATGTTGAAGTATATTAGTCATGAAGCAGAACCAGTTGAGAAGCACTGGTTTATGTGTTATGGGACCAATTACCTAGTAGCTTATTGTTATTGCTTATGGCTAATGTTTGTTTTCTCTCCCGTGTTTCCCTCAGGACTCCCCTCATTGCAGCTGGTGTTATTGGAGGATTGTTTGTGGTGATCATTGTGGGCCTGAGTGTTGCCATATCAGTCAGAAGGAAGAGCATCAAGAAGAAGAGAGCCTTGCGACGCTTCTTGGAGACTGAGGTAAGACATGGTCCATCTTTTACTTACTCTTTTTTTTTTTTAAGCATGGATTCACAAAACAGACAAAAAAAAACATCCCATAGACTGTACTCTCAGCTAATTCCATGGGGCCTGAAAACCAGAAGGAAATTGAGAGCAAATCAGAAATGGAACAATTAAGTGTTATATGACCCATGGTACTCTGTATGTCTCTTGAGATGGTCTGAGAGGAAGTACCCACCAATGAGGGGCGATGAGTGAGATCATTTCCTTATGAAGTTTTTGGAAAGTTGAAAAAGGAACTTATGCTAGTTTAGTCATTATACTAAGGCGGTTTCTGTGCCTTGTTCCACTTTTTAGACCAATTTCTTCCTGTACACCTCAAATGGGTTTCCACCCAACCCCCCTAAAAATATGCAGTTAACTCCATAATATGTATACTAATTTGTGATCGCCTCAGTCCCCTTTAAAACAGATCTGAAAACGGTGGCAGGCAATCGACTCATCCCCATATATTAGCCTGCGTTATTCAGCATGTTCTTCAATCCATAGCAGCAAAGCGTCAGCATCAAAAGAAGAGGACAATGTGTGTGCATTTATTGACATAATGTTATGATCGGCATCTGTGTAGTTCTTTGTCATTAATGCAGTTTACATAATATGATGCAGGAGCTGTATACAGACACTGTGAAATCTGGACTTATTTATTTGTTTAAATTCCTTTCATCTAAATGGCGTGAGACTTTGTGACTTTTCCTACTCTTGCTTAACTTCATACTTCAGTGTAATAAAATTGCACAAAATAGGTATAATATTTTATAATAAATCAAAAGCAAAACACGCAAAAAGAAATATAAAAGGGAATGAAAATGACAAATGAGCTAATGAGTGGTCATCTGCTGGTTACAGTGGTACTTTCATATGTTAAAAGTGTTTGTTTTTCACCAGGTAACAGTAATCATCCACTAAACAATGGCAAATTTTTCATGTTATCTCCATGAAATAAAATTATAAATACAGATCTTCTTTAAATTTGAAAAATGTATTTAAAAATAATAGTGTTTAAAACATTACATTGTGTTGAAAAACATATTTTAAAAAACATTTTACCCATATATTGCCAATCTAGACAATTACAATATGAATATAAATATTTATATTAAATATTAAAGTAAAGTTTGTCTATATTCTTAATGAATATTAATAAATATTAGCTGGTTATTTAAAATGATTAGAAATTAAATATTCAGGGATTGACTTAGAAGCTATTGTATTGTTCATGCCTACCCTAGTATACAAACAATATATGTATTAAATCATACCCTCATTGGGGGCTGAGTATTGAAATCCTAGAATCTCCCCTGGCTCACATGAATAAACACATCACCCCAGGATAAATGTTAGCTCTTTTAATGTGTCACACTTTCTTTTATAGCTTAAGGGTACCCCATGTTTTATGTTTAGACACCTATTAGACATGTTTAATTAAGTTTTATCTAACAAATTTAATCTTGCATGAAAAGTTTTAAACACATCAAATGTCTGTATTATCTTAAAATTGTATTGTATTCTCTTAAAATTCTTGACAGTACCAATCATATTTTTGACATAATCTGTTAATTGATATTCAGTTATTTGTATTTAATGTTCAAAAGCTTATTTTTAAAAAAACACAAAAAAAACGTAATTAATTGGAAAATAGCAAAATGACACAAATCAAGGTATTAAACTGTATTTAAATGTCCCAATCCCTGCTAACAGAGTTGCATAAATGGCAAACCTAATTGTAAAATGAAAATAAAATAGAAGAGCATTTTTTTTTTTTTTTTTTTTTTTTTGGTTGACCTCCTGAGTGTGTTCATCCACATTTTTTGAAGGTTAACCATTTCCTTTTACTGACCATTTATTAAAAAATTACTAAACATTCTCATTTAATCCCGATTTTGTAACTTCATCATTGAAAAATGACAGTTAATTCAGTTTTCAATAAACCAAACATATTATGAAAGTTATAAAGACAGTTACACATGATGTACAAACCCGATTCCAAAAAAGTTGGGACACTGTACAAATTGTGAATAAAAAAGGAATGCAATAATTTACAAATCTCATAAACTTATATTTTATTCACAATAGAATATAGATAACATATCAAATGTTGAAAGTGAGACATTTTGAAATGTCATGCCAAATATTGGCTCATTTTGATTTCATGAGAGCTACACATTCCAAAAAGTTGGGACAGGTAGCAATAAGAGGCTGGAAAAGTTAAATGTACATATAAGGAACAGCTGGAGGACCAATTTGCAACTTATTAGGTCAATTGGCAACATGATTGGGTATAAAAAGAGCCTCTCAGAGTGGCAGTGTCTCTCAGAAGTCAAGATGGGCAGAGGATCACCAATTCCCCCAATGCTGCGGCCAAAAATAGAGGAGCAATATCAGAAAGGAGTTTCTCAGAGAAAAATTGCAGAGTTTGAAGTTCTCATCATCTACAGTGCATAATATCATCCAAAGATTCAGAGAATCTGGAACAATCTCTGTGCGTAAGGGTCAAGGCCGGAAAACCATACTGGATGCCCGTGATCTTCAGGCCCTTAGACGGCACTGCATCACATACAGGAATGCTACTGTAATGGAAATCACAACATGGGCTCAGGAATACTTCCAGAAAACATTGTCGTGAACACAATCCACCGTGCCATTCGCCGTTGCCGGCTAAAACTCTATAGGTCAAAAAAGAAGCCATATCTAAACATGATCCAGAAGCGCAGGCGTTTTCTCTGGGCCAAGGCTCATTTAAAATGGACTGTGGCAAAGTGGGAAACTGTTCTGTGGTCAGACGAACCAAAATTTGAAGGTCTTTTTGGAAAACTGGGACGCCATGTCATCCGGACTAAAGAGGACAAGGACAACCCAAGTTGTTCTCAGCGCTCAGTTCAGAAGCCTGCATCTCTGATGGTATGAGGTTGCATGAGTGCATGTGGCATGGGCAGCTTACACATCTGGAAAGGCACCATCAATGCTGAAAGGTATATCCAAGTTCTAGAACAACATATGCTCCCATCCAGACGTCGTCTCTTTCAGGAAAGACCTTGCATTTTCCAACATGACAATGCCAGACCACATACTGCATCAATTACAACATCATGGCTGCGTAGAAGAAGGATCCGGGTACTGAAATGGCCAGCCTGCAGTCCAGATCTTTCACCCATAGAAAACATTTGGCGCATCATAAAGAGGAAGATGCGACAAAGAAGACCTAAGACAGTTGAGCAACTAGAAGCCTGTATTAGACAAGAATGGGACAACATTCCTATTCCTAAACTTGAGCAACTTGTCTCCTCAGTCCCCAGACGTTTGCAGACTGTTATAAAAAGAAGAGGGGATGCCACACAGTGGGAAACATGGCCTTGTCCCAACTTTGATGCCATGAAATTTAAAATCAACTTATTTTTCCCTTAAAATTATACATTTTCTCAGTTTAAACATTTGATATGTCATCTATATTGTACTCTGAATAAAATATTGAAATTTGAAACTTCCACATCATTGCATTCTGTTTTTATTCACAATTTGTACAGTGTCCCAACTTTTTTGGAATCAGGTTTGTACTTAACTTAATCTGCTTTTGATTACTATGTAAACCTCATGAACAGTCAAAATGAATTATTCCAATGTTAAGGATAATAGCCTCTCTTTGAACCTCTTTTTAAAGAGATTGTATGTGTTAATTAAATTAACATTAATGACTTGCTGGTGGGATGATGGCCTCACTTATGGCTTATTTTTCCTCTTAATGCTTACTTTTTCTGTCCTTCCTTATCATTTACTCATTCTTCTTCTACCCATCCTCCTAATATCATTGTTTATTTTTCATATCGCAGTGTGGGTGGAGGGTTCATAATAGTGCAGGTTGTGCAAGGATCCCTCGCTTCTGTGCCCGAAGGTTCCGACCTCTCGTCTTCATGCGTACATATATCCGTATGGCCTCAGGCTTTGAACGGAGAGCATAATGCTCTCCTCAGATACTCCATAGAATAATCTGGAGCTGGCCCACGCATGCCATGTAAGAAAGTACATATTTGTGAAAATGGACATCATGTATGCCAATAAACCAAATGGTCTTGAATGTTCCCATATCTCACTATTCACCGGAATAGGGTGTTCCTATCCTATCACTATAAATTCATATTAAGTTGGAGCAGCACAATTCTGCCTATGTTTTCAGCACCACGGACAGCTCCTGGTCTGTGTTTCAGCACCGCCTGCAGCGGACAGCTCCCTGGATCACAGCTCGTCCCCTCCCCTGGCTCTCCTCCGCCTTCTGTGTTCAGGCTCCTGATTTACAATTCCATTTAAATGAAGAAGCGCTATTGTTTTTTAATCAGGCGGCTGTGATGAGCCAGGGGACGCCGTAAAGGGTCGATAGAACGGCTGATTTACGCTCTCTCTCTCCATCTCTCATTCTCTCTTACGCTTCCCAATCTTTCCTACACACTCTCCCCCTTCATATTTTTATCAGGTTAACCTTCTCTATTTCTGTCTTTCTTTCCTGTATCGTCTCTCTTTGCTTTTTCCTCTTATCTCTGTCCCTCTCTCTCTAGTCGCATTTCAATAGTTCCTTTATCGCCAGGGGTTTTTATACATTGATTGAACTCCCAAACTCTTATATGCGCCACATAATAGCACAGAAAGACTAAATAAATTACAGGGAATTCATACACTATGGTCTGGGCTTTTCAATTTATTTGAGTTAGTACCAAATTTTCATTGATTATCCAGATTGATTGTAGCTCCACTGACAGCGTCTCCCTTCGGTTGCTTTGTGTGTCTCAGTTGGTGGAGCCTCTGACGCCCAGCGGTGCAGCCCCAAACCAGGCCCAACTGCGCATTCTGAAAGAGACCGAGCTGAAACGGGTGAAGATTCTGGGAGCCGGGGCCTTCGGCACCGTCTACAAGGTAATGACATCAGAGAGGAGACGGGGACTTTTTTCTGAAGAAAGATCTCTGCAGCCCATATATTTTTATAAGGAAAGCATCATAGTTACTATTGCACATACATTTGCTGGGGGTTTATCAATTTTTTTTTTTTTTGTGCATGTTCCATACAGTGCTGTGGAGATTAAACTAGCGTTTAAATGTGTAGGGTCAGTATGTTTTTTTAATAATTTTTTTATAATTCTATTCAGCAAGAATGTATTAAAGGGTTAGTTCATTTCTATCATTAATTACTCCCCTTCATGTCGTTCCAACCCCGTAAGCTCTCTGACCCCTCCAAAGACTGCAATGTAATTGCAACTTTTAAGGCCCAGAAAGGTAGTAAAGACTTTGTTAAAATAGTCCATGTGACTCCAGTGGTTGAACCTTAATTTTATGAAGCGACGAGAATACTTTTTGTGTGCAAAAAAACAAACAAAAATTATTCAGCAATCTCTTCTCTTCCGTCCATGTTGTTCGTCCTACGCGATTCACTTAAGCACCACAACACATGCATGTGATCATGGAATTGTGCTCAGCCAGTAGTTTTTGTTTTTTGTTTTTTTTTGCGTACAAAAGTATTCTTGTCGCTTCATAACATTGAGGTTGAACCACTGGAGTCATGGACTATTTTAAGGATCTCTTTCCTACCTTTCTGGGCCTTGAATGTTGCAATTACATTGCAGTCTATGGAAGGGTCAGAGAGCTCTCAGATTTCATCAAAAATATCTTAATTTGTGTTCCAAAGATGAACGAAGGTCTTATGGGTTTGGAACAACATGGGGGTGAGTAATTAATGACAATAATGACAATAATAATGAAAATTTTCATTTTTGGGTGAACTAACCCTTTAAATTAATCAAAAGTGTCAGTAAAGACTTTTACATCAATACAAACAAAATTTACTTCAAATAAATGCTGTTCTTTTGAACTTCCTATTTATAAAAGAATCCTGAAAAAAGGTTACACGGTTTCAACAAAAATATTAAGCAGCACTGCTTTTTGAAGACTGGAGTAATGGCTGCTGAAAAGTCAAAAATTAATAATATTTCACAATATTATTGTTTTTACTGTATTGTTCAAATAAATGCAGGCTTGGTGTGCATAAAGAGACAGCTTTCAAAAACAATAAAAACATTTTACTAACCCCAACCTTTCCATCTGTAGTCAAATCAAAAGTGGTCAAAACTATAATAGTATCCAATGAAAATATCCAATAGACTTACTTTGAAGGAGGTATTTGATGGTAGACTCATTTTAATCCTAAAAAACGACTAAAACACACTAACAACCACCAAGAACACCTTAGCAGTGTGTTAAAGAACAGGCGAGAACATTTTCTTCAGTAAAAAAGTGCATTTCCACCCAAATCCCTCTAAGAAATATATATTTTTTGTGATTTCAGGGCATCTGGGTTCCTGAGGGTGAGACTGTGAAGATTCCCGTGGCCATAAAGATCTTGAACGAGGCGACGGGCCCCAAGGCCAACGTAGAGTTCATGGATGTGAGTGTCACTCTGTTGCAAGGCTTGCAGCTGTAGTTTGTGTGATCCCACTAAGTGAATATTCAGTAGTTCAAAAGGAAAAATGCATGTAAACCTTGAAACATCCTCTTAGATGATGCAAGGACTATGAAACACTTACCAAAGGCCCTTTCACACACATGTTGAGTGCCATTTAAAACAGGTTATTTTTGCTTATTTGCATGTAGATGCCAGTCTTTTTTCATGTTAGTTATGCATGTGTTTGTCTTCAGTAAGATATGTGCATGTATTAGAGCGGCCTCTCCATGACTCCCCCATGTATGGTATTTCCCACAATTCATCAGTGTTAATGGGCATTTCACTTTCAGAATATTCTTAGGGGTTTGTAGATCCACTCATACTGCGCTTAAATGACAGAAGCACGTGAAAGCGGATCAGACGTGTAGACACTGGCCTCCGCTGTTGATTGGACGAGCTGCATGCGTGCACGCAATCATCTCAGCAGCTGGAGAATAGCAGGAGTGCGAATGCTCATTATATAACTGTCAAGTGTGTAATTTTATGTAGTGTTCAGATAATGGGTTTGTGTGTGTGTTTGTGGATGGAGGATGTGTGTTACACGCTATTTTATTTTTTTAAATGTTCAAACAAACGTAAGAGGATCCCTCCAAGGCCTGAAATCATATTAATGGCTGAGGTATCTTTTATTGCAGTAATATAACCTTATGGCCTGAGGTTTGGATATTATTTCAAAATTATCCCCTCATCTGTTTGTGGAAATTATATGTAATTTTTACGTTCTGTATTTTCTTAGTCCTTTATAATTGTATACTCTGTGCCACCTTTTGTTTGGACCACAAGTTAAATATGTTGGATATAAACTGGAATTTGGATCATAAATGTGCTCTCGTTTAGTAAGATGCTTTACACACATTTCTTATTTTTGACTAGATTTACTTACTCACACTGTGAAACACAGTGACTGAAATAGACCTAAGACTCTTATGCAAGCATAAAGACAGAATATTGTAGATGGCCATCTTAAGCGTGCAAGTGTACAGTGTTAGTGATTTATGGGTAATAAGACTGCCTTGTAAATCCTCCAGTTTATGCAAGTGTCGTGAAACAAAGCAAATAAATCCAACACTCATTTTGCAGACTATAACTGTGGGGCTGTTTCACAGATGAATCTCAGTGGGACGTCATGGGTGTATTGCAACATGCATGAGAACTGCTTCAGAACAAATCTTTAATAAATTATACTAAATCTGTTTGCAGCTTTAAGATGTATGCACTTCTGTTTTTGTAATTGAAACATGCTCTCATTTGTCTAATATGTGGCACTGTCATTCAGTCTCACATATTTGTTGTCAAATAAGGCATGCACTGTTTTTTCAGAAAATCTTGTTTCAGAATATGCCATCTTTTAACAGATCATTTATTGTTGGTATGAGCTGTGCAACAATGAAGCACACTACCGTTTAAAATTGTGTGGGGTCAGTAAGATTTTTATTTTTATTTTATTTTATTTTATTTGAAAGAAATACTTTTATTTAGCAAGGGCACATTAAATTGATCAAAAGTGACAGTAAATACATTTATAATGTTACAAAAGATTTCTATTTAAATAAATGTTGCTTCCACAACAGAAAATAAAATAGCAGCACAGCTGTTTTTAACATTGATAATAATAAGGACATTTTCATGAGCACCAAATCAGCATATTGGAATGATTTCTGCTTTGCCATACCAGGAATAAATTACATTTTAAAGCAGTAAAGACATTCATAAAGTTACATAAAGTTATTTTGAACTTTCTATTCATCAAAGAATCCTGGAAAAAATATTTTCAACAATGATAATAAGAATAAATATTTATTGAGCAACAAATCAGCATAATAGAATGATTTCTGAAGGATCGCGTGACATTAAAGACTAGAGTAATGATACTGAAAATTAAGCTTTGTGTCACAGGATTAAATTACATTTTAAAATATATTCAAATAGAAAACAGTTCTTTAAAATTGTAATAATATTTCATAACATTAAAGTTTTTACTGTATTTTGGATCAAATAAATGCAGCCTTGGTGAGCAGAAGAGACTATTTTTAAAAACATTTAAAAAAATCTACTGATCCCAAATTTTTGAACGTGTATGTGTGTTTATACATATATACACTGATCAGGGATAACATTATGACCATTATGACGGGTGAAGTGAAAAACACTGATTATCTCTTCATCACGGCACCTGTTAGTGGGTGGGATATATTAGGCAGCAACTGAACATTTTATCCTCAAAGTTGATGTGTTAGAAGCAGGAAGAATGGGCAAGCGTAAAGGATTTGAGCGAGTTTGACAAGGGCCAAATTATAATGACTAGACGACTGGGTCAGAGCATCTCCAAAACTGCAGCTCTTGTGGGGTGTTCCCGGTCTGCAGTGGTCAGTATCTATCAAAAGTGGTCCAAGGAAGGAACAGTGGTGAACTGGTGACAGGGTCATGGGCGGCCAAGGCTCATTGAAGCACCTGAGGAGTGAAGGCTGGCCCGTGTAGTCCGATCAGACAGATGAGCTACTGTAGCTCAAATTGCTCAAGAAGTTAATGCTGGTTCTGATAGAAAGGTGTCAGAATACACAGTGCATCATAGTTTGTTGTGTATGGGGCTGCATAGCCGCAGACCAGTCAGGGTGTCCATGCTGACCCCTGTCCACCGCCGAAAGAGTCAACAGTGGGCATGTGAGCATCAGAACTGGACCACAGAGCAATGGAAGAAGGTGGCCAGGTCTGATGAATCACATTTTCTTTTACATCACGTGGATGGCCGGGTGCGTCTCTTACCTGGGGAACACATGGCACCAGGATGCACTATGGGAAGAAGGCAAGCCGGCGGAAGAACAAAACAAAAAAAGATAAAACAGTTTAAGGCATCTACATTACATGCTGTAAAAAGTCTGCCATTTAAACCACTCGTTGTGATTGATCTGTTATGGATTTCTATGCTCTGAGTTGTTGTTTTTTTCCCCTTCAGGAGGCTCTGATCATGGCCAGCATGGAGCATCCTCACTTGGTGCGGTTACTGGGTGTGTGTCTGAGCCCCACCATACAGCTGGTCACTCAGCTCATGCCCCACGGCTGTCTGCTGGACTACGTACACGAGCACAAAGACAACATCGGCTCCCAGTTACTGCTCAACTGGTGTGTTCAGATCGCCAAGGTAAGACACCCCATATCCCGAATGAACCAGAGATTTAGGGATTAAATGCAACATTAATTGATATAGCGGATTTTTTTATTCAGAATTACTAATTATTTCTTAAAATATTAAATTATTAAAGTACAAAGAAATAACTTACTGTATGTTTAAAGTAAAAGTGTTGAGGTATTTATTTTTGCTTTTTTTATTTTATTTTTTTGTTCTGCTGTCTGAACATGCAATGAACACAGTTCAGATCTTCGCTCACTGTCTCTTCCTCCCAGTCATGCAGCAAGCATCATTTTGCCATATTTCTTTGATATTGGACCCCCAACCCCGTCTGCTGTCTGTACCACTCTGCTTATCATCGTCCCAAACCAATGGTGGTCATATTTCTTCCGCTCTGTGTCTCCCAGACTAGGAGTGCATATGAATGATCTCAGAGCAGCAGCACCTCAAAGGCTGCTGGGATAAATAAGCAGCGTACAGTCTGATCTGAGCTCTATGTTGTATCTGTGAGCTTTGCTTTTTGTCACTCGAAACAAAACCTCTGACACCTCTGAGATGCAGAACTGTATATCTATTCTGTGTGTAGGAGAGGGAGTGAGGTTAAAACAATGATTTAAGCAGAACAGTAACAGAGCTATTTTAGGAATTATTGTTTTCAAAATATTCTTAAAATGAAAAGAAAAAAGGGCACTTGAATATGAGTGCACCAGGTTTTACAGGAGTTACATCACAGCAGGTGGTAGTTGACATGACAGTTTAAGAAGTGACTGCGGTATGAACTGATGTACTTCAGCTAAAACTATTTTAAAGTTAATATGAAATGGTTTTTGCAGCTTGAATGGTATTTGATGATTTAAATAAATAGAGAGAGATTTCACTTCTACATACTGTACCTTTTAAAAGTTTGGGATCAGTAAGATTTTTAAATTATGTTTGAAAACCGTCTGTTATGTTCACCAAGGTTGCATCTGTCTGTCTGTCTGTCTGTCTGTCTGTCTGTCTATCTATCTATCTATCTGTCTATCTGTCTATCTGTCTATTTGTCTGTCTGTCTGTCTGTCATATTGCCAGTTACTTTGTTTTTGGCATATCTCTGAGCAGCACACATTAGCTGGATTTCTGAATGAATCGGTTGCTGAATTCAGAATCGTATGCTAGCATAATACTCTTACTATTTCTGCCATCTAAAAATATAGTAAAAATAGTAAGAGTATTATGCGGTTCCGAATTCAGCAAGTGTTTTGGTTGAATGAGTGATTCAGTGACTCACTCATAAACTTGTTTGGTTCCTGAATGCATTTGCTTGTGAATTATTCATATATGTAACATGCAGAAAGGGTCACTGAAAATGATGTATAATACATACTTTCTCTTATGCATACAATTAAATATTTTTCTTTAAAGTTCATGTTCATGTCAACTACTGCTGGTGTGAGTTTAGCTTTGTATTGTACAGATAAAAAGACAAAAGCCAGTGTTGCATATATTTATTTGTGTGATTCAGCTGTTTAGATGAATCTCATGCATTTAAATCATAGTTTTAGAGGGCTAGTTGGTATTCAGGTGTTTTGTTGCTGTATTCACATGACCACTTCAGAGGCTTTCTAAATCAGCCATGCAGAATAAAGATTTTAGGCACAATACTTTTGAGAAATGTTAACCTGAAGTGATACAACCGGAGGTTATTATTTATGTATTAGACTCACCTTATGAAAGTCTTTCTAAGAGCAGGCTGCAGTGTGGGAGTAAAATCAGACAATGTGTGCCCTGTTCTTTTCAAGATAATGGGCAAAACGAGCCGAGGCTTTAGAAATGTCACCTCATATACTCATAGTGTTAAATTACTGGCTTCAAAATAATACCTTAAACCAACCTTTCAATGATGCATTATACAAAAATATAGAGGATATTTTAGTTAGCCAATTTCTTGGACATATGGTATATTAAGCACTATTGCAAACAACTGTGGTGATTGTGGTGTGGTTAATCTTTATCAGTTAAACAGGGCTTTGGTGTCTCTGAAACTGTTATACATACTTTTTATTTTGATCCACTGCACAGAGTTACTATAGTATACTATAGTATCTAGTTACTATACACCAAGAAAAAATCATTTTTACTTACATTTTGTTGAAGTCCATGCATTATTGAAGAAGCAAAACTGTGGTATATGCATTATTTACAAGTACCTTATTACAGACATAGAGCATGTTGTTTTTGCAATGACCTCTTCATGCAGCTTCTCTGACATATAAACCCATACTCAAACACTGTGTGCGTGTGCACGCTTGCATGTGTGTGTGTTTTAGGCCACATGGCTATGAGGAGCTTCTTTTAATGAGAACAGAGGAAAAGAATAACCGTCAAATAAACAGAGAAAGGACACAGTGAAAGTATTTTCTTTCACAGTCGGGTTTTGGGCAGTGGATTTGAGAGATCGTTATGTAGTTCTATATATGATAACAAGAATGGACTCAGTTGTTTGTGGAGACATGAATGGCCCATTGTCCTCTTGACAATTCTTCAAGTATTTTAACATTTGTGTCCTTCTCCTTGCAGTTAGTAGCACTTTATACGTATAATGCAAGCCATGCTGACAGTCATTGAACAGTGTGTACAAACGTAAGTGTCAGGCAAATAGTTTACATTTTTACTTGCCCTGCAAACATTTTCACTGACCGCAATTTGAAGATGGAATAAAGTGCAAGAGTAGGAAATGAAGAAAATATGTACGTAAAGCGTTTTTAAAGGAGCTGTATGTAACACCATGTTTGCAAATATTTACACACATACTGATTTCTCTGAAAAACAATGCTACAGCCAGTTATTCTACTCTGAAATGTGCGTTCCGTGTCGGAATGTCTGTTTTTGTTTTGGTCTGTGTGATCCTGCCCACTGTCAATTTACCCAATAGTATTTTGACACCCCGGGTTGCCAGTTGGCAGAAAACACAGCGTATTGTAGCCATGGAAGCCAGCAAAACTAGGTCAGAGATCGCAGATTCTACCCGATCCAAAAAGCCTTGGCATCCATTTAAAAAACTCTATGAGCGAGAGCATATTAAAGTGCGGATAAATCACAGTGTGTAGGTCTCCTCTGCTTTCATTGTCAGTTGCGCTCGTTCCTGTTGTGTGTCTTCAAGCTGGCAACCCGTGTGAGTGTCGAGTCTGAGGAGGATGGAGCAGGGAAACAACTATCTTCAATATTTAGAATTTGGACTACAGAACCTATTTCGACCACTAGCTGTCAATTTTACATGCTGCACATTTAACAAGTACCATTCAGAAAGAGAGAACGCGGCAAAGTATCCTAGAAGACTACAAGCCTATTTTCTATTTGTCTCACTGTGTCTAATGGGTTAATGGCAGTTTGTGGGGGAAAAAAAGCACTTTGTGCAATATATTATTGATGACATAATCAGGTATGGAAGTAATTTTGATGAGTAGAATAATAAATGAATAATGCAATGAGATGAGATTGGCCTGAGGTGCTCTAAACCAGCATTTGCGCTTCCTTATTTCCTTCACATTTCAAGTGTGCTCTGTTAATGAAATGCACATATGCGTGTGGAACAGAGTAGGTGTGATCAAGTATAGATGCTTCAGAAACTGACTCAAGAGCCAACACAAGCCTGATGTGTGAAGGTTAAATTTTGATGCCCTGTGAGATCACTAGAGACACCCAGTAGTACTTTTTATTGAAGAAAATGTCAGGCATTTGTGTGTTTGTGTGTGTGTGTGTGTGTGTGTGTGTGTGTGTGTGTGTGTGTGTGTGTGTGTGTGTGTGTGTGTGTGTGTGTGAGTGTGAGTGTGAGTGTGTGTGTGTGGTTTATTGTGCCTTCTATTGGACATTTACCACAACGTTCATCCTCGTAGCGTGTGAATATTTGTTTTTGTGAACAGATGAGATCGTCAAGTAAGGATCTTGTAGAGCAGTACAAAGCAGCATCTCTCATATTAACAGTGTGTGAAGCTGTCAACCATCTGTAGCCATGCAAGACTGAGGTTTCCCTCAAATCCTAATTGTGAGGCACTGTACCATAACATTTTTGCAGTAATTACACACTTGGTCATTGTGTGTTGAACGTTTACCACTAGAGTCTGTATTTTCCGAGTGGCATTTAGGAAAGCAGCTTAGAGGTGTGATTGTTAAGGAAACCGACTGAGACACACAGAAAGTGACAGCACAGGCAAAACAACAGACACACAGCATGAATCAGCAAAATGTTCACACTTCACACATGCCTGCACACTCATTAAGGCTGCATCCCATGAACTTCTTTTTCAGTCCATTTGTAAAGGTTCATTTACATAGTCATTCAGGAATCAGAGAGAGTTGGTGTTTGTGCCTGTGTCTTTCAGAGACTACTGAGTTAACCATCCTGTCCATCAGTTTACAACAAAATATGTGTCCTATATACACTCACCTAAAGGATTATTAGGAACACCATACTAATACTGTGTTTGACCCCCTTTCGCCTTCAGAACTGCCTTAATTCTACGTGGCATTGATTCAACAAGGAGCTGAAAGCATTCTTTAGAAATGTTGGCCCATATTGATAGGATAGCATCTTGCAGTTGATGGAGATTTGTGGGATGCACATCCAGTGCACCACATCCCAAAGATGCTCTATTGGGTTGAGATCTGGTGACTGTGGGGGCCATTTTAGTGCAGTGAACTCATTGTCATGTTCAAGAAACCAATTTGAAATGATTCGAGCTTTGTGACATGGTGCATTATCCTGCTGGAAGTAGCCATCAGAGAATGGGTACATGGTGGTCATAAATGGATGGACATGGTCTGAAACAATGCTCAGGTAGGCCGTGGCATTTAAACGATGCCCAATTGGCACTAAGGGGCCTAAAGTGTGCCAAGAAAACATCCCCCACACCATTACACCACCACCACCAGCCTGCACAGTGGTAACAAGGCATGATGGATCCATGTTCTCATTCTGTTTACGCCAAATTCTGACTCTACCATCTAAATGTCTCAACAGAAATCGAGACTCATCAGACCAGGCAACATTTTTCCAGTCTTCAACTGTCCAATTTTGGTGAGCTTGTGCAAATTGTAGCCTCTTTTTTCCTATTTGTAGTGGAGATGAGTGGTACCCGGTGGGGTCTTCTGCTGTTGTAGCCCATCCGCCTCAAGGTTGTGCGTGTTGTGGCTTCACAAATGCTTTGCTGCATACCTCGGTTGTAACGAGTGGTTATTTCAGTCAAAGTTGCTCTTCTATCAGCTTGAATCAGTCGGCCAATTCTCCTCTGACCTCTAGCATCAACAAGGCATTTTCGCCCACAGGACTGCCGCATACTGGATGTTTTTCCCTTTTCACACCATTCTTTGTAAACCCTAGAAATGGTTATGCGTGAAAATCCCAGTAACTGAGCAGATTGTGAAATACCCAGACCGGCCCATCTGGCACCAACAACCATGCCACACTCAAAATTGCTTAAATCACCTTTCTTTCCCATTCTGACATTCAGTTTGGAGTTCAGGAGATTGTCTTGACCAGGACCACACCCCTAAATGCATTGAAGCAACTGCCATGTGATTGGTTGATTAGATAATTGCATTAATGAGAAATTGAACAGGTGTTCCTAATAATCCTTTAGGTGAGTGTATATAAACATGTATTCACACGTTTTTTTTGTATGTAATTTTTTTTCCCCTCAACCCTCCAAAACATACCTGACATGATTCTACAAGTTGGAAGAGAACTTTAAAATGGAAAGTGTAAATACACTCTGGGTAGACGGCGGTTTGCGGTTACATTTTATTTCAGGTTACAGAGTTCTTATTAAGTACAATGATGATACAATCACAGGCAACAATTATCCCTTTTATCCTTTCATGGTTCATTTCATCTCTTGGAAATCTTGGAATCCTCCCATTCTTCATGTTTGATGCTAAGCCAATTGAATTTTCAATAGATGCAATTAAATTGACGCTTGATATTCAATGGTTTTAGTTGAGATGACAATTGTCTGGCTTCTAACGTACTAATTATAAGCTACGGATTGACCGTAGATAAAGACATGTGGAGATGTCTTGAAAGTACACCTTTCCTGAACAATGTAACCTAATTAGCTAAATAAAGCTGTAATTGTCATCCCGGTTGGCTCATACCTGAACCTAGAACTCTCCTGTTTGAATTAAAACCTTTAAAAAACATCCTCTGGGTTCTGCCAACCCAAGACAAACAAACTGAGGCAAAGCAATTTACTTTAAAGGCCATCCGTACAGATCTTTTCCAATATTCATATGAAATATATTTTGTCATTCTCCCACACACAATCATTCATCTCACATCCCCTACCTTTTCTTCACTCTTTCTCAACCTTGCTCTTTTTCAATGTTGGGCTGCTGAAATTTTAAACAGGTAAGAGAGAGGAAGACAGCACAGGTGTCAGGGAACACAGAGGCTTTCTCAGCTCAGTAGACCTGCAGACAGAAGAGCGACTCGCCAGTGTTAGAGATGAAGTTAAAGGGACACCAGCAGTTTAGCAGGGGCTTCACTTTCAATTATCTGGATATCAAAACTGCCTGTCTAACAGAGCAGCTTTAATTGCTTTGACCTTGGTGGATCTGTCAGTTGTTTGTGGTGGGAACGAGGGGGGTATGGGGACCTGTCATTTGTCCCCAATTTCTATGAGCATGTGATGTGCAACCAAAAAAACAAAAAAGAAGAAAGAAACAACTGTAACTTTCTGAGCTGAATGAGTTTTATGAAATAAATGCCAGCCCGATGTCATGAAAGTGCATATCTATGTGCAATTTATACGCAAAATGTATACAAGTTTTTGCATGAATGTGATACAGTTTTTGCGTGTGTATGATACGCACTTTATGGCATATAATACGCACGTAACCCACACCACTAATCCTACCCGAGGGGTCTGCAGTGCATATCATATGCCAGAAAAAACTAATTTTTGTGCATAAATTGCACAATAAATACAATTTGTGCTATAGATACGAACTTTCATGTGATTGTGTTGGATATGCTAAGAAGAGAAGTACGTTTGAGTCTTGTTTTGGTTCTGAACCCTAGTGAGCTGCCTACATAGGCAGCATTTATAGGCACACTCTGTGCATTCCTTAAGGTAGGTAGCAACATTATGCTCCCTATTAGAGTCTTTTGCTATGATCACAGTCTAAAGTAGCTTTGCATATATTCTTAGAAGGGTTATTATCTTTAAAGTCCTCATGAAATCAAAATTGACCCCATTTACTTTGTTAGCACACATTAAAGGTCTTAGGGTGAACAATTAATCTGTGTAAGTTAATACACAGAAAAATAAATTGTTTGTCACGGTAATCTTTAATCAAAATCTGGAAACGGCGTTCCTTCTCAGATGATGTCAGTTTGACGGCTTGGGTTTGAATATCCTTAACCGCTCCTCTCCAGCCGTTAGTCTGCTGTGAGCGCGAGATGGAGAGAAGGAGCGCTGAAGTAAAACCCTGCCCTCTATCCAATATTCCGCTTCACTTGGAAATACGTCACAGCACTGAAGAAAACTCACTACTTCTGGTTCACTGGGACTAAATCTATTTAATACATTTTTATCAATTTAAATAATTTGAAATAAAATATAAATATTAGAATAAAAAATTAAACAAAAATTAGAAAGGTGCATGGCAACTAACTGAAATAGGTTTGAAGCACTAAAATTACTAACTATAAATAAATTAAAACTAAAATTGAACTGAATTAAAAATAAGCATGTAACAAAATTACAAAAAAATTAAGTAAAATGAAAACGGAAAATATACAAATAAAAGTTCATTCAAAATAGATTAATAAAAATAGAATTAATTAGTCAAATTAAAAGCTGTAATAGTAGATAAGTAATACTAAAATAGCACTGATAATTAGCTGATAATGCAATCCCAGAAAGCATTATGACAAGCTCAGTAAAAAAAGACAGACATAAGCCCTATTCAGGCGGGACTAGTTTTACAAGGGTAGATGGAGTAAAGTAATTTTACCACAGGACGTCTGTAATTTTAATGGCCAATTCGCACAGGATAAGAAATCTCCTTAAAACTAGCAGAAGTGGGAGGTGTAACTCGATTTACGCCCTGTTGTGCATATTAAGTTGCTTCCTGAAATCACGTGCGCACACATATATAATCTATATGTAACCTATATAAACAGTTCAACAGGTCAAACTATTTATTTTGAGCCTCTGACAAGTGCTTTCAATGTGTTTTTTTTTTGGTTTTTTTATCTGAATGGTAAGCAGCAAATATGAGGTTTGCCACAGACCTGTCCCACCACCTAGAATGCAACTGAATGCTTTTTCAAGCGCTTCCATATTTAAAAATCTGCGGAAAACTACTTTTAAACAGAAAATGACGGAATATTTATGTACATATTTACAGCGGGTCTATTCGCACAGGATTAGTATTACCCGAGATAATCTTTCCAGACCTTTTTACAGAAGGAAAAGTTGCCATAATCTTTACTGACATGGACGTAATGATTACTGAGATGGCACATTCGGAAAGGAACTAAATCACTGAGAAGTTCTGGTAATAATTACTTTACCCCACCTCTCCATGTTAAACTAGTCCCGTCCGAATAGGGCTATAGAGATATTTTGAGAAATGTCTTTGCGTTTTTTTTGTCAATGGTCACCAAAAATGTTCAGTTACCAACATTCTTCAAAATATCTTCTTGTGTGTTTCACAGAAGAAAGAAAAGTCTTACAAGTTTGGAACGACATGATGGTGAGTGAAGGATGACAGAATTTTAATTTTTGCATGAACTATCACTGAGAATTTGGACTCTTTTTGAATTCAGCTGGGCTGTGTTCGAAATCGCCCTCTGCATTCACAATTTTGCACATTGGTCCATTAATATAGTCTACTTGAAGGAGTGATCGAAAACGAGTGCGTGAATTCGGACGCTGGAAGGGCTGCCACTTTTGCATAGTTAGTGCTTGCTGTTTAATAATCATTTGAAACTTAGCAAACTGGCAGCTCCAGTAGTAATGCAAATATTTATCTTGAACTCTGACATGGAACCTAGCATGAATAAACCTTAATTAAACAATTTAATAATCAATTAAAAAAGAATGTATACCTGTATGATATTACGCTCATTCCACATTGAACGAGCGGTTTGGAAAATGAATGGATGTTTCAGCTGCAGACGCCATCTTCTGGTCAGACACAGAATTGATTTGCGTGATCCTCACAGTGCATTGTGGGTATTCTCTAGTAATACATCAGTTGTACACTCATTATTGTGGTGCATTATGGGATTGAATGAGTGCACTTAATAACGTCCACTATGGTTTCAGACACCACCACAAATGGCTGTCCCTTCAAATAGTGCCCTGTTTAAGGGTATAGGGGACGATTACAAACACAGCCTTGGAATTGAATTGGTCACAGCTACTACTGGATGTTGAATTTGAATTGAAATGACAGGAAGAGAAAATGATGCATAATTGCTTTTATCAGACTTAAAGAGCAATAGAGACATGCGAGTCATTTGCAAATGCAAATCTAAACATCTAATCTGAATATAAACGGTTTTCCTCTTGCCGTTTCATCAAGGCCTCTGCAATTAGTTGGAGACGATAATGACTTGGATCGATTGTTGTGCTATTTCATCAGGTCAAGTTAGACATATTTACCACAGGCAGCCATCTGTTATGCTGTAGTGTGTACAGAAAGGATGACTAGCCATGTGGCTGCATGCAGAGAGTATCACGGACTGCTCACTGGCCGCTCACACGCAGACAGACAGCTGGGAGCACAGATGCACATTTGGAGCAGAAATGTGTGGGAAAATAGGAGAGGTTGTCTGAATCGCTGACTGACACTTAGCGCTTGTCGGTTGGTATTGAGGTTTTCCACTAGGGCTACAGTTTCATAACGCACATGATTTTAATTAGTTTTAAGTCAGCGCTTTGAGCACTTATGGTGGACATAAACTGATATACACACAGCCAACATTAGACCCTAGAGATGTCTGGACAAAGTTAATGATTAATAGACTGGAGCTTAAAGAAAAATTATTTACTCACCCTCATGTTATTCCAACATGTATTTTTCTTTCTTCTGTGTAATAAAAATGGAGATCATTCAAGTAATGTCTGAGTTAAAGTAAAGTTAGAAAAATGGCACTATAAATGTACCAAAAAAATAATATATATATATAAAAATATATATATATATATATATATATATATATATATATATATATATATATATATATATATATATATATATATATATATATATATATATAATATATAAATTTCATATATAATATATAAATGGTAACAAGTTAAATTATTATTTTGGGGCAAACTGTTTAATTGTATTTAATTGTCAAATTTCTTTAATTGTATCATATTTGTCAGAAGGTAATCTTACGATATGATTCTGCCTTTAAAATGACAGACTTCTGACTGTTCCTATATATATATTTTTTTCTAGAGAAAATGGGATTTTTTTCTTTAGGATTGTACAGGACATACAGTACCTGTCTGCAGTGATCTCACACCTTTTTTCCCACATAGTTTTTTCTGTTTTCTCTGTATTTCTGTCTGTGTAGTGTCTGCGTGTGTAGTCCAAGCCAGAAATTTGCTGTCAGTTTTTGCTCTGAAACATAAAACCTGCACACACTTGGCATAACGCTTTAAGTTAAAGGAGCATAAGAGCGAATGTGCTGTGCCGCCTCAAGCTAAATGACTTTCCCCTTCTCTCATTTTTCTCATTTCTGAAGAAAATGCGTTTTGTTTGTTTGTTTTATGTTTCTTCCAGGCATGCGAACATCAGCAGAGCGTCATCCATACACAGAGACCTTTATGGTCTTACTGATGAGTTTAGTATCATGTTTATAATATATTTATATTTTTGAAGGATCATGTGACTGAAGACTGGAGTAATTATGCTGAAAATTATATTAAAATATATTAAAATAAAAGTTCATTTAACTTTGCTGTAATAATATTTCATTATATTGCTGTTTTGCTGTATTTTTGATCAAAGAAAAGCAGTCTTTTGAGCAAATTATTATTATTTTAAGATTTATTTGTATTTTGCTTAATTGGCACAAACCAAAAAGATTAATCATAGCAAATTGACAAGTTTATCACTACAAAAATTGCATAACACTTAAGTCAACAAAGTCTCATGAAATTGTGAATATGATTGCACGAGCCGTTGTAAAATAGCCAATATTCACACACCAGTGACATTTCATTACATTTCCCAGAAGCCTTATGCTGATGCCCTTATCATGGCTGCCACAGAGGTTTACTCATTGTTGCAATGGAGCCAGACCAGCCTCAGAGGAAAGGCACAAACATCCCCTTCCCTGAAAAAATACACACACCGGCCCCCAGCGCCAAACACAACCTGCAATATTGATTTGCAAGGCCAGCGCCTAACAGACACTAGAGGACAGAGCTGTGTTTTGAGGAGCAGACAGGTGTGTATTATTTACTGTGGCCTGAGGAAGGCCAGACCTCGCTCTGAATCTGTAAAAAATGGTTCAGGCCAGGTCAGAGAAAAAACGGGAGAAAAAGACTCTAAAATGGGGCAGAACAGTGTTGTTAGAAAGGAAATGGGCGGCGGTGCCAATGAACTAACTGAGATCATATCTAGAGTAAATTAATCACCCAGCAAATGAGAGTTAAGCTCTTCTTTGTGCCCTGGTGTAATGCCACATGAGGCAAAGGACGACTGCATGACCTTACAGCAGATGAATTCACACTGGATTGAGTGGTTTGATTTAAAGGGATAGTTCACCAAAAATTAAAAGTATGGAGTCATTTGCTCACCCGCATGTAATTTCAAAGAAGATTCTTTCTTCTGTGGAACAGAAAAGGAGGTTTTGCTGACTGTGTAGCGTGCTCTTTTCCATACAAATATAATAGAAAATAAAGTAGTCTATATGAATTACACACATACATAGGTGAGGTGTGAGACCTGTCTGTAGGTTATTCTTTCTCTCTTTTGAGAACTGTTTCATCTAAGACCTCATATCACTAATCGCTCACTTCATCTCTACGTAATTAAAAACCTTTCCGTTATGTAGAGTATAAACAGTCAAGAGCTCTTTATGATGATGGTTACTAAAGATTTAATATTGAATTATAGATGTCATTTGAAGCCTATTCAGTCATCAGTCTTTTTTCTCACTCCCAGTGTGATTCCCTGGGAACGAGTCTGTATCCCACTGAATGGTTAATGTGTTGCCAGGCATCCGTTACAGCTTAAAGAGATGCATCCAGGCCAACAAATTGAGCAGTAAATTGCTGGATATTAGGTTCAATTAACAGCAAGTCATGTGAAGAGAGTGACAGCATCCTAGAGAGTGTGTGAGTGCATTTGTCACCATCACTCTTTTTATCTGAGAAAGTTAAAGTCTGAAGAGTGGAAGTCAGTCTTAACCTCAATACATTCAGCTCCATTTGGGATGGCATTATTATTGTATTGAATATATTTTTGTAAATGTTTTTCTAAATATTCTCTGAAACATACTGTGTTGTTCTTATCTGTTATAGCAGGTCTTGGGAAGCTTTTATAGAGAGAGTTCACCCAAAAATTAAAATTCTGTCATTTATATCACCTGTATGTTGTTCTAAACCTGTATGACTTACTTTCTTCTGTGGAACATAAAAGATGACGTTTTGAATAATGTATTGTTTTTTTGGGGGGTTTTTTGTCCAAAGTTTGGACCTTAACATTCTTCAAAATATCTGCATCCACACAGGTTTGAAATGATATAAGTACATTATGACATAATTTCATTTTGGGTAAACCATCCATTGTGCTAAAATGTGGTATGAAGGAAAACAACATCATTCCGTTTCCACTTATGACTCCATTGTGTGATTTAATGATTGTAGGTCACAGCAGAGGACAAATAAGAGCGTGTGTTTTGGGTGGGGGTGATGCCCCCTCTCCCCTATTGTGCCCCCCACACTGTGTTGTTAATGAATTTGGCCCCCCAACCCCAAGGCCTCCACAGGTCTTCAGGTCTCCAGGTCTCACCTGATTGAGAGGAGCACGTAAGCCTCGCTCCTCCCTCATGCCGAGCACATTACCAAGCCCATCTGGTGCCCCACGCCCCATGCCAAGTACAGACCAGTCCGTAAGGACAAGGTCATGTGTTGGCATATGTTCTGGCACACCGTTTCCCTCCCCAAAGGCCCAACACCTGAGATCAGAACAGTGTGCTGTGGAGCCAACTAGAGGCATAACTGTACCAGAGAAAGTGAGAGATTGCTTATAACCGTGATCAAGGACTAGTATTTGTAGCATAATACTACAAACCCGATTCCAAAAAAGTTGGGACACTGTACAAATTGTGAATAAAAACAGGATGCAATGATGTGGAAGTTTCAAATTTCAATATTTTATTCAGAATACAACATAGATGACATATCAAATGTTTAAACTGAGAGCATTTATCATTTTAAGGGAAAAATAAGTTGATTTTAAATTTCATGGCATCAACACATCTCAAAAAAGTTGGGACAAGGCCATGTTTCCCACTGTGTGGCATCCCCTCTTCTTTTTATAACAGTCTGCAAACGTCTGGGGACTGAGGAGACAAGTTGCTCAAGTTTAGGAATAGGAATGTTGTCCCATTCTTGTCTAATACAGGCTTCTAGTTGCTCAACGGTCTTAGGTCTTCTTTGCGCATCTTCCTCTTTATGATGCGCCAAATGTTTTCTATGGGTGAAAGATCTGGACTGCAGGCTGGCCATTTCAGTACCCGGATCCTCCTTCTACGCAGCCATGATGTTGTAATTGATGCAGTATGTGGTCTGGCATTGTCATGTTGGAAAATGCAAGGTTTTCCCTGAAAGAGACAACGTCTGGATGGGAGCATATGTTGTCCTAGAACTTGGATATACCTTTCAGCATTGATGGTGCCTTTCCAGATGTGTAAGCTGCCCATGCCACATGCACTCATGCAGCCCCATACCATCAGAGATGCAGGCTTCTGAACTGAGCGCTGAGAACAACTTGGGTTGTCCTTGTCCTCTTTAGTCCGGATGACATGGCATCCCAGTTTTCCAAAAAGAACTTCAAATTTTGATTGGTCTGACCACAGAAAAGTTTTCCACTTTGCCACAGTCCATTTTAAATGAGCCTTGGCCCAGAGAAAACGCCTGCGCTTCTGGATCATGTTTAGATATGGCCTCTTTTTTGACCTATAGAGTTTTAGCCGGCAACAGCGAATGGCACGGTGGATTGTGTTCACCGACAATGTTTTCTGGAAGTATTCCTGAGCCCATGTTGTGATTTCCATTACAGTAGCATTCCTGTATGTGATGCAGTGCCGTCTAAGGGCCCGAAGATCACGGGCATCCAGTATGGTTTTCCGGCCTTGACCTTTACGCACAGAGATTGTTCCAGATTCTCTGAATCTTTGGATGATATTATGCACTGTAGATGATGAGAACTTCAAACTCGTTGCAATTTTTCTCTGAGAAACTCCTTTCTGATATTGCTTCACTATTTTTGGCCGCAGCATTGGGGGAATTGGTGATCCTCTGCCCATCTTGACTTCTGAGAGACACTGCCACTCTGAGAGGCTCTTTTTATACCCAGTCATGTTGCCAATTGACCTAATAAGTTGCAAATTGGTCCTCCAGCTGTTCCTTATATGTACATTTAACTTTTCCGGCCTCTTATTGCTACATGTCCCAACTTTTTTGGAATGTGTAGCTCTCATGAAATCCAAAATGAGCCAATATTTGGCATGACATTTCAAAATGTCTCATTTTCAACATTTGATATGTTATCTATATTCTATTGTGAATAAAATATAAGTTTATGAGATTTGTAAATTATTGCATTCCTTTTTTATTCACAATTTGTACAGTGTCCCAACTTTTTTGGAATCGGCTTTGTATATGTGACCCTGGACCACAAAACCTTGGACCTATATTACTTCTTTTACCTTATACCTATATACCTTAAATCAGTGTTTCTCATTGTTTTTGTCTTCTTTACTGGGTGTAATTTAATATTTACAGAAATACGCTCAAAAGTTTGGGGTCAGGAAGTTTTTTGGTAACACTTTTTATTCATTATTAATTGAAAAATAATGAAAAATATATTTAAAACATGTTTATTATTATTTTCAATGGGAAAAAAATAATCATAATTATTGCATAAATATTAATTATTACCATAAAATTCTCTCAAAATGCAAAAGAAAAAAATATTATTGAACAAAAATATATTACATTGACTTTACTGAGTGAAAAAAAAAAGACATTTCAGGGGTCCGGTCACTTATGACCGCGAAGGTCCTGAGTGTGACTCCCAAATGAAAAACCCCAGAGGGTTAACTAGTTTCTTATTAGCATGCATATTACTAGCATATTGGCTGTTTATTAGTAGTTATAAAGTACATATTAATGCCTTATTCTGCATGGAAATATTCTACATCCTTAATCCCCATACATAAACATAACCAATACAACAACTACCCTACAAACTATCAATAAGCAGTCATTTGAGTTTATTGAGGAAAACTCCTAGTTAATTGTGAATGTGTTTCCTAATCTAAACTGTTACCTTTTTTTTTTTTTTTTTTTTTTGTAACACTAACAAAAGCTGCATTTGTTCAAAAAAGTGACATTTTCTCCAGTCTTCGGCGTCAAAAGATCCTTGAGGAATCCGTCTAATATGCTGATTTAGTGATTTATTATTATTATTAATGTTAAAAACAGCTTAATATTTTTGTGCAAACTGCAATACAGGATTTTATAGGATTCTTTGATGAATAGAAAGTTAAGAATAAAGAGCATTTGTTTGAAAAATAAATATCTTGTAACATAAATGTCTTTGTTACTTTTTCAATTGAATGCATCCTTGTTGAATTAAAGTATTAATTTCTTAAAAAAATAAAAATAATAATAATAATCTTGACCCCCGATCTTCTGAACAGTAGTGTGCTTTTACTCAGCAGGTAGCGTCCTCTTACTTTAGCCTGAGTCTGTTTGTTACTGGTTTAATCCTTACATTTTTTATTTTATTTTTAGAAGTATCAGATAATTATGTAATGTATGTAAAAGATTTTTGTCTTTCTTTTTTTTCGTTATTCATTATTTCTAAGATCATGTAAAAACACCCCAAAAATTGAGAACCACTGCAGTAAATACTTATTCAGGTAAATAATATAGTTTGTTATCCTCACTATAGACTGCCTATGTTTGCTTCATTTCTGTTTTTAAGAGCTGTTGGGACGCCACATACAGTATAATGCATGCAGGCCAAAATCAATTTATCAAGACGGCGAATAAAATCTGGGAACACTTATAGCTCACCACTTATAACATTAGAAAGACATCATGATGACAAGACTGTAGTATCATTTTCTTCATTATGTTGTTTTCCTTGGCATGTAAGCTTTAAACACTGGATATACAGATGTACAGCTCTTTTTCATGCTTTTAAAACGGGCTGAAAGCGAGATTCAGAACTTTGAGTTTTTGTTAAAGAAAGCAGAGCAGAAAAAAGCATATGTATGGTGACTCAAGAGTCTTGGCCGTAATGGATTAGCCATAAATAGGAATGACAGGTTAATGTTAATTCCATGATTTACAAAGCAGGTGTCCATGATATGTTGAAGGATTTGATCAGGGTTCTGCCTCTCCCGCCTGATTCTTTTTCTGTCAGCGTCCAGCTCGGTTTCACTGTGGCCCGGTTGTCCTTCTCCTGTCTAAGTTCCCTATTGGTATTCTGTCATTCTGAGCGCTGCTGAATGGGTAGTGAAGTGTGACGGACAGAAGCCAGGCTCTCGCACACAAGGGCACACTTTCAGACACACACACATATACATTCACACCACTACAAACAAACACACACACACACACA
Organism: Paracanthobrama guichenoti; assembly: GCA_018749465.1. Classification (NCBI taxonomy): domain Eukaryota; kingdom Metazoa; phylum Chordata; class Actinopteri; order Cypriniformes; family Gobionidae; genus Paracanthobrama; species Paracanthobrama guichenoti. The sequence continues at coordinate 32,582,940 of CM031951.1, read as the reverse complement.
CAATTCCAATTTCCTCTTTTTTTGTCTCTTTTTTTGTCTTTGAGTGAAATAATGCATCATGCTCGTCACTAAAAAACATTTTTGTAGTAAACACACCAGAAACTCAGATTCATATCAGTATTGATCAGCATGGCCTTGTTTCTCTGTGTACTATGTGCTGGAACTGCTCTTGGCCATTCGAAGTGTGTAGTTGTATATATAAAGAAATGTGTATTTGGAAAATCTCCCACTTTCAGCATGCAGAACCTGGAAAGGGACTATTGATTTTTACCCAAGTACCACAGTCCCACCACGAGCTTCACTCTGAAAGACAATATCACAGAATTGTAAAGGCTTAAAGGTGATGTAAGACATTTCAGTTGTTTTGCTAACTTCCTCTAGAATTATGGTAGATATACTACCATTCACAAGTTTGGGGCCAGTAAGATTAAAAAGAAGACGAATTCATTAAAACTTTTATTCAGTAAGGATGCATTGTATAGGTTAAAAGTGACAGTAAAATCTTTTGAATTGTTACAAAAGATTTCCATTTCAAATAAGTGCTGTTCTTTCTCTCATCAAAGATTTCTGAAAAATCTATCAGTTTTCACAAAAATATTAAGCAGCACAGCTGTTTTAAACATTGATAGTAAGAAATCAGAAAAGGATCAGGTGACTCTATTCAACTTTGTCTTTTATTTTTGATAGTCATGGTTCCTGTTTGTCATGTGACCTTGCCCTCATGTGATCATGTCTTGTGCTTCCCTTTCACTAGTATCGTGCATCATGTTCTGATTGGTTCATGTGTGTCTTGTTTAGTCATTAGTCTTGGTGTATAAATAGACCTCATGTTCCCATTGTCTCTTGTCTAGCTTTCTGTAACAAATATCCACTGACGGCAAGTTGAAGGAGAATCCATGTGCAGTTTATTGGAGTAAACATGAAACCAATACAACAATAAACAAAACACGACAATGACCTAACTTGGCTATATTTTGACTTGAAACATAAACATAAAACACTGACAGCGGGTTACAACATAACAAGAAACAAAGCTTCTTTGTTGGATAGTGGGAACACCCATACTGTGTCTTAAGTGACAGCAGCCTAATATTTCAGCTGTCTGTTTTAATGTTAATCAAACAACAAAAGACCACTCTCTGCTCTTGACTGAATATCTTTTTAATCTTTATATAATTTATACAGTGAAGATTATGCAGGTTGTTTTGTTTGTTTTTTACATTTGATTACTTTATACGATTTCTGTACTTGAAAAGCACTGTTTATTTTATTTGTATCTTTGCTCTTTTTATCTTTTGTGCTACTGCTTGTAGATAGATTTTTTGTTCTTATTTTTATTTGACAATAGTTTTATTTGACAACAATTTTGCTTGGTTTCTTAAAAAGAAGAACAAAAAAAGGGTTGGAGTCACATGTAAGTAGATTTTATAGAAGTGAAAACTAAGAATAAGTGTATCATGACGCTTAATTTTATGTCTGGTATTTAAAAAAAAAAAAAAAAAAAAAAAATTCATTGGGCACCAACCCTGATTTTGACTGGATTCATTTTATTAACACACCCAACATTGCTATTTAATGCAGCACAACTTGCATTAACTCAGAGACACATGCTGTAAGACTCATTATAGACTCATTATTATGTTTCTACCATTCATTTCTCTCTTGCATCTCTCTTTCTCTATGTACTGCTCCTTTCTTCTCTCTCTCTCTCCACCTGTCATTGTTTGGTACACCCCGTCCTCCTCCTCTCTGTAATTGCACCGGTAGTCTTCAGTGGCATGTTTACACAAACTACTTAAACAGGCCTCTCTTTTGTCAGCCATGTTGTGCTGCTCAGCTTTTAATTAGCCCTTTGTCTGTGCAGCATGCCGCTCTTTATTATTTTTCCTGTGCTTGTGTTGTGTTCTTTCCAAACATTGGCTTGAAAATTGGTCACAGAGGGAGTGTACCGCCTGCCTTCTGCAGCCAGTGTGTGTGTGTGTGTGTGAGAGAGAGAGATCCTTTAACCTCTATTAATGCACAGTCCAGGCGCCAGATAATAACATGCTTGACAGAGGAAAAAGAGACATAATTTCTAATAAGCATTTCGTATTCCTCTATTCAGCAAGTAAGAGGACCCGATTTTTGAAGTCTCAAATTGGGACACACAGGCCAGGGTGACCAGACGTCCCCGCTGGAGCTGTCGTTGGAACTATTTCTTACTGACATTTTTCCAAAACATTATTCTTCATAGTTATCTACTGGGCATTTAGGAGGTAATATAAATGACAAGAAAGCTCATCTGCATTGCTGGTCAAAAGTTTGGAATGATTCATGTTTTTGAAAGAAGTCTCTTATGCTCACAAAGGCTTTATTTGATAAAAATACAGTAAAAAAAAACAACAACAACAACAAAAACACAGTAATATTGTGAAATATTATTACAATTTAAATTAACCGTTTTCTGGCACAAACAATAACAGACAATGAACTGAATGTATGAAGGAACTTAAATACACATGGTGAATAACTAATCAATAACCTTGGTAACAAAAGACTGGCAGGAAACTGGAACCAAGGAAACAAGTACTGAAGAGAAGCAAACTAAAGCCCAAAGTATACTTTGATAAAAAGTATAACTAAATCAGTCCTTATGATGATGGTTGTACTCTGTTGTATGTGCACCATTCTGTGATGGTCCTCGAACTGTCAGTGTGACGTAATTTCCGTCATCAAGAGGGTCCGCGGACATCCGCACACCCCATCCAGCCCAATTTTGGTGCACGTACAACAGCGCATATGCGATTAACTTGAGCGCTTGAAAACAAAATGCATCTTTACTGCCAAAGGAGTATACTTTGAAAGGCTCACGTGCACAACTGTGTGCGAGACAGAGCGGAATGCGGAAAATGAAGTATACCTGGGCCTTAAAATGAAACTTAACACCAACAGAACATGACTGCGATGGCAAAGATGAATTTTCAGCAGCTATAACGCCAGTCTTCAGTGTCACACGATTCTTCAATCATTCTAATATATAGTGTACAGTAATATAGGCTACTTAAAAAGCTTATCAGCTTTATAAAGTCCTCATGAAATCAAAATTGACCCTATTTACTTTGTTAGCACACATTACAGGTCTTAGGGTGAACAATTAATCTGTGTAAAATTGTTTGCCGTGGTAATCTTTGATCAAAATCTGAAAAGTAACTTCCGGTCTGGAATGGCATTCCCTTTCCGATGACGGCAGTTTGACGGCTTGGGTTTGAATATCCTTAACCGCTCCTCTCCAACCGTTAGTCTGCTGTGAGCGCGAGATGGAGAGAAGGAGCGCTGAAGTAAAACCCTGCCCTCTATTCAATATTCTGCTTCACTTAGAAATACGTCACAGCACTGAAATGAAATCAGTTGCAACTTCTGGTTCACTGGGACTTTAAGCTGATAAGGTATTATTTTACTGAGTGATTTCACTGAGTGATATTTTGTTAATCATGATCCTTTTAAATCATAGCTTTTTATAAAGTGCTGTTTTAAAATTGTAATAGTTTAGCCACAAAAGAAGATAATTTGAAGACACAGACAATGAAAGCCACTGGGCAAAGTAACACTGGAACCTATTGACTTTCATTATATGGAGAGAGAAAAAAGGTTTGGAATGACATGAGCATGAGTAAATGATGACAGAACTTTACATTTTTGGTGAACTATCCCTGGTGCAGTTCGAATGCTGATGCTTGATGTACTAAGATGGGCTATACGATCTCTGCCGACATTTGGACAGTGATTTGTATTGCCTGAAAGAAGGAGAAGTGAACTTTATCTACAAGGTCAAAGCCCCAATTTCGTCCTAAGAAGAGCCAGCTGGCAATATATAGGTGTCACTAGAGTGATTGAAGTTGTAATCGATAGACAGATCTCCCCTCCAATTTTGTTGATTGTCATAATTTTTTCAAGTGACTGTGGTCTGCTGACAGGTCTGGAATTAATGGGATGGTTTTGTGGTGGTGAAACTGTTCAGAAAGGACATTCAGAATACTAATGATGACACCTGCATGACTAAGCCTATCACGCGGCTCCACGCTCTGCGCAGATGAAATAGCAGGGACAGATTACTTGGCTCGGATGAGAAAAAGATGGTTGAGTCTAATCCCAGTCAGATGTGGTTACAGGTATAAGAGAGGATAAGAAGTATGGATGAGGGTGAAGAGACAGAAGGACGGGATCACTTTCTCTGCGGTGGGTCTTCACAGGTCGCACTCCTCACTTTTACCCAGTGATTTTTCCCAGTCTTATTTCACGAATACACATCCCAGTCAGAGACAGGAAACGCGCAGAAGGCTTTAGAGAAGTTAGAGAGGTTCGCATCACTGTAAAATGACAAACACTTAATAAGTGACAAACACAATTTAAATCTGTCTCTTAGGGAATGGAGGACATCATTCAAAAGATCAAAAGCGAGCTGTGAAGGAAGTTAATTTAATCAGAGCAGTTCATGGGGGAAGCAGTATGGGCGTAGAGATAGTACTCCAATAATGATGAAAGAGGAGGATTTTTCATTCTCTTAAAGCTTTCATTTTGAAACATGATTACTAAACATGGAGAAAAATCCTTTCTGAGATTCCTTTGAGTGCAAGATCTCTCCATATTGAGGGTCTTCAGCAGGAACCGTCAATCTGTAGGATCTAGACCTATTATTTTTGTGGAAAAATTAAAATAATGTGTTACAAAAATACAATATTATGTTTTTAAGTGAAGCTGAAGTAGAGCAAAATTAAAGCTAAGTATAAAGTTACATTGTCCCTCCTGCATTCAAATTTCCCAATGCGATTTCTCAGTTCAAAGAACAATACTGCTCTAAGATCCACAACAGTTTCTGCTGTTGATTTGTTTGAAACAAAACTAGACAATTTGCAATAATGTGTGTAAAATGTAGGTTACTCAATATTATCTTCTTGTTTAAAAGCAATATCACAGATAATCACACTCGCTGTTGCTATGTCGGAATATAAACGTGATTGATCTATGGCCAAATCAGAGCTGTACATTTTACATTACCAACATTTGGAACATAATTTTGCCCATGATATTGTTTAAATAGACTGTAGTATAATTGTGTACTGTAAATAGACTGTAGTTTAATGATATTGACAGCTTTAAAGGATTAGTTCACTTTCAAATAAACTTTTGCTGATAATTTACTCACCCCCATGTCATCCAAGATGTCCATGTCTTTCTTTCTTCAGTCGAAAAGAAATGAAGGTTTTTGATGAAAACATTCCAGATTTTTCTCCATATAATGGACTTCAATGGACACCAAACGGTTCAATGTCCAAATGACAGTTTCAGTGCAGCTTCAAAGGGCTTTAAACGATACCAGACAGTGAATAAAGGTCTTATGGGGCGTTCACACCAGACACGAATGAAGCGAATAAATGGACGCTTGAACATTTTGAGTTTACTCGGTTCATTCGCGCCTGACATTCGCTTCACATCAGACATGATTTTGCATCATGGGAGGGGCTTCAGCCAGGTGGCTCGTCTCATTGCGAAATGGCTGACATGGACTGTTTTAAAATACGGCAAAAAAGCTCAATTTGCAGCCTTTAACTAGCTTATAGTCTCAATAGGGTGATTGGGACACTTTTTCCAAGTCCTCTCAATGGCAAAATGTGTCCCAATCACCCTGAAATCACCCTATGTATAGCTCAAATTGAGTAAAGACTATTTTTTACAGTCCGACCGCCTCACTTTCTTCCAAGCAAGATCATTTTTATTCCTGTTTCTATAAAGTATGAGCAAAAAACTCATCTTCTCATCTTCTCCTCAAAGTTCAAAATCGTCCGGCATCGTTGTTTTACCTTTTAACTCCCTTTTTTTGTAAACGGCGTTTGACTTAGTATGTGCACGTTCAACTTGTAAACACTAACTCGGTACTTCTGCCTCCATCAAGCGTGACTTTTTCAATGTAATTGCGTATTACGTGACGTCACGAATGCGCATCACAGAACAGAGCAAGGCGAGCATTTGTGCTTATAAAACTTAAACTTAAACTTTTTTTTTTTTTTAAATGACCGATCGTTTCGCTAGATAAGATCATTATTCACTGTCTGGTATCGTTTAAAGCCCTTTGAAGCTGCACTGAAACTGTCATTTGGACATTGAACCGTTTGGTGCCCATTGAAGTCCATTATATGGAGAAAAATCTGGAATGTTTTCATCAAAAACCTTCATTTCTTTTCGACTGAAGAAAGAAAGACATGGACATCTTGGATGACATGGGGGTGAGTAAATTATCAGCAAAAGTTTATTTGAAAGTGAACTAATCCTTTAAAGGGATTCATTGAGTTGATTCCGTGAACGATTCCACTTTACTGATTTAAATTGGAACTCCTCAGTCTTTTTGAATGATTCATTAAAAGAGTCACTGATTCACTAAGCAATTTGTTTGTGATTTGGACTGGTCACGCTTTATTTTACTGTGTATAGTCTGTAAATACAGCTTAAAAGAAAGAGGTTTTCTTGCTATTATTTTGCAGTACATGCCCTTTTTATCTTGTCACACTGTATTTAGACTGCAAACTCAAAATACTTAAATTATGACATTTTGCTCATTCAGCAGCGATGTCACAAAGCAGCGCATGCAGTAAACAAATGGTGCATAGATTATAGTGATGCTTGCATCAATTACTCTATGTAAATGCATAAAAATGGCACTATATTTATGTTATGTTATAGTCCCACATTCAATTGTATTTGAAGACACCTGCTCTATACTGATACCTACCAATTTATGGTGAATTATGGTCACCCGTGTTTTGTATAAGCCTTGATTACATACATATTGCACACTTTGTGAGCTCAGCGTCACTTTAAAAACCTCTGTTAGCCCTTATAAACACATGTTAATGTAGAATCCCCTGACTGTACATTATATTTAAAAGGAGTTTGCCTTTAGCTGATCAGCTCTTTCATTTTTGGTCGCCTATTCTCTCTTCTGGGCTTTTAACACTCACACATGAGACAATCTCTGTTGCTCTATCAGCACGTCCGCTGCATTAATAGACTGTGTGAGCCATTGATTTCTAATTACACTGAAGTCCACTCTGGGGATAAATATTGTGTGGCACGGCCATCTTGTGGCTTATTGTAATCAGAGTGAGTATTGATTGGCTGTCCAGGCTGCAGAAGTAATCTGTTTTAAATACACTGGGACCAGGGTGAATGAGGCAAAGCGGCCTGTGCTCTGACTATGGAATGGTTTTGGATTTAGTCCTGCGAGAGACATGGATCAACTGATAGGAACTGCAGTGCACTGCTCACTCACACTGAGCTAGAGAAACACAGTATAGCGTGGTTTTTTTAATACACAGGGATATGATATATCAGGCATTTGAGTGAGAGAATTTGGCTGTGTTACAAAACTTTGACACCATCCTTCTAAGGCAGCATACTAACTGAAATGATACCTCATAATTGAGTGATTTAAAACACTACATAGATTCACAAGTGACTTGAATAGAGTTTTGGTGTCAGCATGTTGAGGAAAACAGCTTATAAATTATACTAACTGATGGGTTTTTTTTGTTTTTTTATGTAAAAATGCAAAAAGTTTTCTATGATGATTTCTATGAGACTGTGTGTGTGTGTGTGTGTGTGTGTGTGTGTGTGTGTGTGTGTGTGTGTGTGTGTGTGTGTGTGTGTGTGTGTGTGTGTGTGTGTGTGTGTGTGTGTGTGTGTGTGTGTGTTCTATCCCAGTGTGGAGTATGCACTGCAAAAAAATATATAAATCAACAACATATGTTTTTACATTGCTTCAACTCATCAATATAAGTTAAGCAGCTTTCAGCTTTTTTTTATGTTATACAAGATTCAAGATTTTCAAGTCAGTGTAATGTAATTTAAGTTGGAATGACTTAAACATCAGTTGATTGTACTTAAAAATTGAAGGCAGCAACTTTTTTTTACAGTGTGGAAACGAGCTTATAAATCATGCAGAATGAGTCCTTTTGAAAATGTAAAAATGCAGAAAGTGTTCTGTGCTAAGTAGGTTTAGGGGTAGGGGTAGTGTAGGGGGATAGAATATACGGTTTGTATAGTATAAAAAACATTATGTCTATAGAGCGTCCCTACAAAGATAGCAAACCAGACGCGTAAGTGTGTGGCCTCCACTTACAACCAGGAATCAAATCTCAATGAAAATATCTGACCTCTTCCACCAATATGTTTTGACAAAATGCATTCAATAGGACAATCCTATGGACTGAACCTTTTTTGCATGGCTCCAATATGAACATAAATAAGAGATTCAGGGTGTCGCCTTCATATTTTCTCAGTAGGCAGTGATTTTCTCCCCAGACTGTAATGTATGGCTCTTGAGAGCTCTCACTCTCTCCACATTTTTGAGAGGCCTCAATGCTAGAACCCTCTGTTTTCCTTTGCAAAAAAAAAAGTGCCTTCCTTTTTCTTGTCCTATACTCACTGCAGAAATAAAAACAGCTAAAGAGAAGGAAAACATTCAATATAGGCACATCTATGTGATTTCTTTTATATACATTTTGTCATTTTCCTCCACTAACATTATAATCATAATAATTATTTTACTGCCTTAATGTTTTGATGTGGTTTCTATGTGGTACAAGCAAGCACTTTTCCTGTTTGCAGGTACAGCTGTACAGAAGTCAAGATTATTTACCCTGAAATGTACGTTTCCCTCCTCTCAACCTCAGCTCTGCAAATGCAAAGATAATTGCATTTTGATAGACGATTAATGTTAATGTAGGCTCATTAATCTTTGAAAAGCTCTTAAGATCATGACGTACCTGCAGTGTGTGCAGAGGAAGGAGGAAGGCAACAGAATGGCTGCCAGTCGTGGTTATTTGATCTGATTGTCACTTGCTTTGTGTATGTTCATGTTTGCTTCAGAGGCCTGTGATTTTGTGTCTGGGTTTTTGTTTGTGCATTAGAAAGTCGATCAGATTTTTAAAGTGAATTTCAGTTCTGTGTGCTACATCAAATACATCAAAATGACCGTGTACACTACTGTTCAAAAGTTTGGGGTCAGTATAATTTTTTTAATAAATAAGTCTCTTAAGGCCTGTTCACACCAGGATGATTTTTGCGTGCGTTTATCGCCTCGTGACTAAACAAAGGGGTGCCAATGTGAGTGTGCACACCAACACGTTAAACGGCAGGCGTAAAAGCATCATTTTTAAAAAAATGTCTTGGGTTAGTTTTTTATTTTTTATTTTGATGCGGCGCGTTAAAAACTGTCCGACCAATGAGATCACCGCTTTTGTTCACGTGCCTGGAGCTGCTGAAGTTACAGTAAAACACAACTTAGTGGCGCTCAGTCTTGCCATGCACACATTGATACAATGAAGAAGTAGTAAGTAGACAAAGAAGAAGATGAGCTGCTAATGCTGCTTGCCAGTTAGCAAAAAGTGTGTGAATGGTTTTGGCCATAGACAGTAAAAGAAACGGACACACCGACCCCATAGACTTCAACAGAGAAAAGTGAAGTCAATTAGAAGCACTCACTTCCTGATGGCTGAACGTACTGCGCAGCCTCAGACTGAGCTTGACGACGTAGATGTGACGTGAGCAACCTGTCTGACAGTTGTAAGTATTCTAGTAGTTGTGCAAAGTCAAATCTGAACCACTGAATCTTGCAGAGATTTTGGCTCTCTATGGGCTTCTCCCCAAGCTTCTCCCTTGACTTTATCGGACTTTATGCCTACATGTCCCCCTGATGGCCTCATAGACAGTAAAAGATTTCCTGCAAGCTTCTCCTCCTGTCTATATGGGTCTATACGGTAATTTCTTCACAACATTCACAACTCAGTCCCAGGCAAACGTAGTGTAATGTATGGGAATAGCATGTGATAGACGTATATAGCAGCATGGGCATAATAGAACGTATGAACTGTAAACGTAGTGGGATGTCGGGTGAACGATAGATGTTAGGAGTGCGATGACGTTGGAAGAATGAACATGGTGGTGTGATGATAGAATATATGGGATGATATGGAATGTTTGTTGATGAATGACAGTAGGCAGTATGTGTGAGATGGCGCATGGGTGACAGTGTATGATGGTGACGTGTGAGTAATAAGCATAATATCAAGATGACATAAAATAGAATGTGATGAGCGGTGGCGAGAATCGGACTGATGTGGTAACTGTTTGATATGGGCGGGCGATGAGTGAGCAGAATATGGGTGCGGGCAATGTGAATGCGAATGAATGAAGTAATGAATGCGATGACGCGAGTATATGAATGTGGATAGTATGAAACGTGTGGGCGGATGTATGAATAGTGGTGGAGGACTGGCGTATATGGTGTGTCGTATGATGCGACGTGCAGATGAATATGCAGATATGTAATAGTTAACTTAGCGGATGGATTGAATGGATTCAGATGATGCGTATGAAGCGGTGTTGTTATGTGTGATAAATATTTAGTATGGTGATGCGAGGGCCTGCAATATAGTAATGGGTGTGTGTGGCGTGTGGTGTGGGCGAATGTAGTCAAACAGGCCAGATCGATGTGTGATCGATCGTTTGGCGAGCAATAGCGATGGGAGGATATGAGAACATGAAGGTGAGCGTGAAGAACAGTGGTATGTTCGTGATAGCGATGATGACGCGGGTGATGAGAGCGAATCTGTTATATTATATGATATAGTTGATGAAATCATGGATGTGGTGAGGAGTGGGTGACAAGACGCGATGAGATGTGCGGACAGTCGGTGTGGTGCAGATGTGCTGGAGACAATTGTGATATGGATTGAATATAATGAGAATGAGACGTGTTCATATGTGACGTGGAGTGTATATAGTATGGATGTGCGATTATAATAATGATGGGATGTTATAGTGGATATGTGACATTATGGTAGAAGTATAAGTATGTGATATAGTAGGACGTGTTGATATAATAACATGACAGACATTAAATAATATGACTGTGTATGACAATAAAGTGTGTATGTGAATGGATAATGGGTGGTTTGGGCGACGTGAGTTTCGTGTGAGCGGGTAGTAATATGCCTGATGGTTTATAATCTATCATCTGATAATTATTGGATGATGATAGGAAGCGAGCAACAATAGCGAACAAGGTTATAGCATGGAATAAGCGAAATAGATGTGTCGTGATGTGATGGGCAGGTATGATATGGGTGATGTGTATGGTATGGGCGCGGCGATGACGTCGTAAATATCATACGGTGAAGTGTATATACCTTTGAGAAATATTAGTGATGAGATGTATATCTGGATATGAATGACGTGATGGCGGGACAGAACAGTGAGTGACAAATAACGATGACAGTGACATGGATGGACGAATGTGTTTGGATGAAGTTGTATGAAGTGAATCTCTGGGTGACACGTCATAGATCTTCTATCGATATATTGTAATAATGGTGTGGCGATAAACAACAGCGTGTATGAAAGATGATATGATAATAAGATGTGATTGATGATGATGTTAGGCGAATGGTGTGTGGGCGGACAGTGGCGTGCGCGATAATGAATAAACAGACGACAGTAGGAAGAAAATAGAATGTGGAATCTTGATGATGTGATGGGCGTGTTTCTGATGTGGATATTAAACTCTGATATGAACTATTGTAGTAATATTAATCTGATATAGTGATGGGTGATGGCGTGATGAATAATGATTCAGTTATCGTTGTTGATGAATGATGATAATGTTGGTGATGATTCCAAAATCATACAAATAATATCGTAAATCGCATGTAAATATTCAGATTGCTCTGGCGTCGTATGAATAGTGTGTGTTGTGTGAGAATGCGTGGGCATGTATCGTGATGGGCGTAATGTTCTCCTATGAATATATTCTCATAGTTATTTGGTATTAAAAGAGCTTGTAACCAGACTCTTTCTGTGATGACAGACGCAGTCTTCTCATCTCAGAGAGCACCTGTGATGACCTACACTGGACCTCTCAAATTGTATTTCCCCACTTTTACAAGCTCCCTCTCACTATCTCGCTCTCTTAAACCATTTTGAAGCTGTCCTTACTTCTCTACCAATCACATTAAGTTTTAAATTTCATCCAGCCACCAGCTCAGGGGCACTTGAAAGCCCCATTGGAGGGAAGAGTAGAGAGGCTGCTTTCTTGCGAATGGAGAGCGGCCCTGCGAAAGGCCTCCATGCTGCGGTTTGGACTTAAATCGATTACATGCATTGTTCGCTCCTCCAGAAAATTGATGTTTGGAGTTTTCAACGTTTTGCGATACACGGCCATGCCTGAGAAGAGACTCATCGCTTATCAATGTGAACAATCTCCATTATTAATTATGTGACTTTTTTTCAGTGCAATCCCTCCACAAAGTGATGGCAGAACAAACAAACTTTGATTTTACTGCTAATGCCTTCTTTCTGACCATTACATTTTAAGGCTACAAACTCCTCCTCATGATGAATCTTCATTTTATCATGACACTAATGCAGAAATATGTGAAAGATTCGAATAGCCTATGACAGATAATGGTATCATCATAAATCTAAATGTGTATTTTGCAGAAATATTGTGTAGTCTTGCTGTAGACCTTTTTAGCACATTTTAAATAAGTATAACTAATAAACAATATTATATGAATGTCATAAAATTAGTTTGTTCAGCTGAAGAAAGAACTCTGTAACCTGATTGTGTACTATTTTGTGTATTGTCTAATAATCTAATAATAGCTATATAAATTTTTTTATTTTTTTATTAAAGTGACAAAAACTGAAATAAGGAATAACCTGACTCCATTTAATGGATACACTCAAGATACAAACAGCAACTTGTCATATATTTGAGCAGTACTATAAGGAAAAAACAATCCCATCAGACTTAATTCATATGTTATATGTAATATTAGATACATTTACTTAACCCATAATCAGCAAAATAATGTACTGCGGACGTACAGTGTAAAAAATTATATGATTAATTAGTCATAACAACATGTTTTTACATTTCATTAACTCATCAAAATAAGTTATACAAGATTCAACTTATATAAACTTGGATGTTTAAGTCAGTTCAACTTAAATTAGATTACACTGACTTAAACATCCAAGTTTATTGTACTTACATTATTATTAAATTGTATAGCAAGAAATGTCAGGGTTTTTGTTGTTGTTGTTGTTTGTTTGATTTGCTGTAAGTGGATTAGTTTTTTAGCTTATGAGATGGTATCATCACGCTTGTGATAGTGTTAGTGCTGATGATGATTTTGATTTTGTGTGTGTGTTGATGCAGGGTATGATGTACTTGGAGGAGAGGAGACTTGTGCACAGAGATCTGGCGGCTCGGAACGTCCTAGTGAAGTCACCCAACCATATAAAGATCACTGACTTCGGCCTGGCTCGCCTTCTGGATGCAGATGAGAAGGAATACAACGCAGATGGTGGCAAAGTCAGTGTCACATGACCCCAACAAGAAAAAGGGCATGCACTGACCCGTTTGCATGGCATCAGTTAATATATGCTCTTTGTGTTGGAAGAACACTGATAAGTCAAAAGATTTTAGTTTTAGAACACAGCTCCTTATGACAGGTTAATTAACAATAATCATGTTTTTGTGAAGATAATATAGCAAAATCATCTTTTTACCTTAAAGGGATAGTTCACCCAAAAATGTAAATGTGATGTTTATCTGCTTACCCCCAGGGCATCCAAGATAAGGGTGACTTTGTTTCTTCAGTAGAACACAAATGAAGATTTTTAACTCCAACCGTTGCATACATATAATGCATGTGAATGATGGCAAAATCTATGAGAGTTTTGCTACCATTCACGTGCATTATACGACTGACAGACCGCAACGGTTGGAGTTAAAAATCTTGATTTGTGTTCTACTGAAGAAACAAAGTCACTTATATCTTGGATGCCCTGGGGGTAAGCAGATAAACATCACATTTAAATTTTTGGGTGAACTATCCTTTAATAACCACCATAAAAAATACAGGTGGTAAAATATAAAGGTACATGATGATTCAGAGTTCACCACACTAGTATAATATAATAAACATTAACGTTAACTAAGTAACAGAAAATGTCAAACAAAACACCTTAATGTACATTACCGAATAAGATTTATATAAATTATAATCATATGTGATAAGTCACGCAAGGACTTCTTGGAATAGCCTTTTACTGTAAATGATATGGAAATACGTAGTTAACTTGATAAATATCATTTAACTTTGGCCATTAATAAACCACCTAGTAACCCCATAGCAGCACATTAAAGGCACAATATGTAAGATTGTTTAATCTTACATACAAGAATGTTTAAATCCAGAGAAATAAGCCACTAACTAGGACATGGACTGTGTCCGTGTGTCGCCCATCAATGTCATCATACCTGTGTTAACCTGGATTTTATTTTGTAGAAACCATGGAAACACCAAAGATGCTTTAATATATTATGTGTTTTAATAGTTAAGGGAACGACTGTTTGGAAACATTCATCCACAGAATACTATTCATTGTTATATAGCTCAACACAGTTAATCTTGTTTAATTCTTGTTTTCTTGATTTACTTTGAGTACCATCTTTTACCATGCATAATATCGATCTAGCTTACTGCAGTGTGCAACAAGTGTCTCATAGTAGCCGCCGAGCGAACGCACAGAAGCATTATAACATAATTTTCAACACAATCAAATAATGTATCTAATATGATAATAAACCTACGCCTTTGTTTTGCTTAAGGGACCTCTAGCAGCGAGAAAGAAAATTTGTGGCTTTAAGAAATCACTCTGAATAACAACAGCATAGCAATGCCCTGGTTACAACCCACAATACCCTAACACGCAGTGTCTTGCTCCAAATCTGCATCTCCATCCCCTTTGCACGTTTCTTTTTTCCAACAAACTTCCCACCCACCTGTTGCTGTGTCCTTTTCCTGCACTTCACTTCATGTACACATTGAGCACTTTTACAAGAACACCAATATGCTGAGAACTACTAAAAATCAGTTTATATCAGCCTGATTTACTGGTTTACATGCAGATCAATAACCTAGCAATGCAAGTAAACCGCGTTTACAAGACTGTATTTAAAAAAACAAAAGGTGTAAGCCATCATGTATTTCACTCAGACTATTCTACTGTATTTATTATGTGAGTTGTGATGTTATATCTTTTCCATCTGAATCTGAATCTCCTCTGAACCTCTTGTTGCCGTACCTTAATAGAGCATCCTGGGACTCGCTCTGCTCTGTTCAGCTTCAACCATTTCTCCCACATAGGAGAAACTTTAAACCTCTTGAAACTCTAAAGCTTTAGTGCAGTTTGATATCCAGCAGTGCTGCACACACATTTAGCCCAACCTGTTTCTTTTTTTTCCTCTTTAAAGCAAAAGATAAAAAGAATCAGATATCACTGATTATTCAATTTCTGAAATATTAACTTACCAGACTTAATATATAATGCATGATACTGTGATAAGGTTTGGTTTTAGTGGTGTAAGCTTTGAAGAAACTTTGTCAAGTTACGTAAATAAACAATCCAGTACTCGCTGTGCTCACTTGAAAAATACTGTTTTAAATTTAATAATAATGTTTTAATGTTATTAAATTTTTATCTACTGTATCATTGTGGGTTTTTTTGTGTTTTTTTTTATTCAACACAAGCTGTTAAATTGTTCCCTATTGTTTTGTCAGATGCCTATAAAGTGGATGGCCTTGGAGTGTATCCACTATAGGAAATTTACCCACCAGAGTGACGTATGGAGTTACGGTGAGATGAGCTTTAATTGCATTTAAATGCCTAATTAATTTATCTTTAAGTCTTTAAGCCTTTTTATGCAGCCAGCCACTCTGTATGAATCAGGCAAACACCAACCAGTCTTAGTACACGCCTACAAGCTTTTTAAATGATGTTTATTGGATTTTTTATTTATTATCCAGGAGTGACTATCTGGGAGCTGATGACATTTGGAGGAAAGCCATATGATGGAATCCCTACCCGAGAGATCCCTGACCTGCTGGAGAAAGGAGAGAGGCTTCCTCAACCTCCCATCTGCACTATTGACGTCTACATGGTTATGGTCAAATGTAAGGGAGCTTTGCACTAATTTTCATCCCAGATCATTTTGGTTTCAACTTGGGCTGTCAGCGTTAAGGCATGCGGTTTCATTCAAAATCCTTAACGCGTTAAAATCAAATACATTACTGAAGCACATGTTATTGCGTCATTAACGTAATGTACATCACGCAGTTGACTACGTATCGTGCCTAGCGTCTTGATAGTGAGGTTTTGATGGATGAGGATTGTAATCAAGGTAAAGATGATTGCGGTGACATACAGGAGTCGTATAGTAAGCACTTGTGAGTCTGTTGTATAAATGCAGAAACAAACAGTGTATGTGCACTCTTGATCACTGATCACACATTGTATTTATGCACAGACATATTTCAGTACGTTGCTTCCACACAAATTCAGGATAATGTTTTGATTTGTCATGTGTATGTTGTAGGGGTTGAACGACTTCAGATTTTTTTTAAAGTTGACATTTATGTGATGAAAGTCGAGTCGACGTCAATAATGAACAAATAAGCCTGAACCTTGAGCTGAGACTGAACGCGGGTTATTGCTCCTACATAACAGCTTTTATTTATCAATTATTTTGTCTTTGGGTCTCACAGATTTCTGCTCGTTCTGAATCAGATACAGATAAAGTAGCCCAGTAAAGATTAGGATTTATAGAATGCATTGGTGAGAGAGAGAGCACGATTGCGTGTGAATTAATTCTACCTGGCAGCATCTCTCTACTAATAGTGAAGCTGTGGGTTTTAGTTATCAAGAAATATATGCTATAACTTTTCAGTTTCTAAGCTATTTTATTGATAAATCACAGAGTCTCCACTACCGAGTGATTCTGTGTGGCTAGCGTGATCTCCGCGTGATGTGCGAGCTATGTGTGTGTGTTACAATGTATGCCGTATGCATTAACTTACGTGTATAAGCGGTTTAAAACCTCAATTTGAGCATCCAGATGGCATAATCAAACATCTTGGGGAGAGCTCTCTGAGTATGCGGTGTTGTCATTTTAATAGTTGAAAATGGAGCGTGCATGTCAGGAAATGGCATATCCTGCTGCGCCCTCTATAAGCCAGCGACTAGTCAACGTCAAGCTTAAAGCGTCATGAAAGAGCATTAAAGTCGACTAGTCTGTGCAACCCCTAGTATGTTGCTGTGTTTAGTAATTCTGAATGGATCCGTGTACTGTTGTAGCTATATGCAGTCAGGTCAAGGCGGTTAGTTTAGGTTTTTTTTTTGGCATCTCCATGTGGTTCTGATCTGTATAACAGCTTGACTTATATAAAATGTAAACAAGCTCTTTGCCAATAGATGCCTTACCAGATGCTGTTTTTTTATTTTTTTATGGATGCTTTGCTGTGCATAAATGTATGAATTATATGGACTCCTTATATCACTTGGTTATTTGATGTCTTTTTGGAGTCTCCAAGTGTTGTGTTGTTTTGAAAAGACAAATTTACCTTGAAAAAAGCTTAAAATATACCGTTTTTCTGAGAATCATACTTCAATCTGATGGTTTACTTTGCTGGATATAGCAAATAATGACACAATGAATGTGTTAAACAAGATAAATAGTGTATGCTTAATTTCCAGTAAGTGTAAGATTAAAATGTTTAATCTATATTGACAGCTTTAGTTTTAACACATCGTGATGGAAGCTCTTATGTAGTGTTCAAGCAGGTCAGCTAAGGAACCCTGTATACTGTAGATCAATGGTTGTTGAATCTTGTAGTTGTACACAAGTAAACGATTATATAATTATCAATATGAATTTGTAAATTCATAATTAAGACATTTAAAATTGGGTCCTACTTTATATTAAGTGACTAAGTACATATATACATACATATGTAATTAATCGTTTGTACATGCATGTTTTTACATTGTACTTATATTTAAAAATACCTGCATGTAATTACATCTGTAAACAGTTGACCCATACCTTACACCTTAAACCTACCCATACAACCAAGCCCGTCCCTAACCTTAACCGTATCCCACCTCAATAGCAGAAAAAACATTTTGCAATACAATATGAACACAGTAAGTACATAGCAGTTAAGGACACCTAATTTAATGTGTGACCAAATTTATTTATTTATTTTTTATGATTACAGTTATGTGGTAATCAACATTGTGTGGTAGATATTGCACTCTTAACCTTCTTTTAAATGTATTTTAATAGAGAGTGCTCACTGCATTTTTTTTATCCATTGTGGTCTACTTTGCTGACTGAAGTTGTGCCATGTATGCCCCTCCAGGCTGGATGATAGATGCAGACAGCAGACCAAGATTTAAGGAGCTTGCAGCAGAGTTCTGCCGAATGGCGAGAGACCCACAACGTTACCTAGTCATCCAGGTAAGAGCTTTACAGCTCAGGCTCAAAAATGAAATGGTTGTGATGAGAGTCAAGGATCTTAAGTTCAGTTCAGTTTATTTATAAAGCACACTTAAAAACAACAGATTGTTGACCAGTGTACTGTACAATAATAAACTATATAACAGAACAAATGATAAATGAAACGTGTAACTATCATAAAAGTGTTATTTTTCTGCATAGTGCATAAATATCTCAAACCTGGTTCTCTCTGTGCCAGGGGGACGACCGCATGAAGCTGCCCAGCCCCAACGACAGTAAATTCTTCCAAAGTCTGCTAGATGAAGAAGAACTGGAGGATCTGATGGATGCTGAGGAGTATTTGGTGCCACAAGCCTTCAGCATTCCTCCACTGGCATATACAACCAGATCACGCATGGACCCCAACAGAGTGAGTGTACTAACAGTTCGCACACTCACACACAGTGTCTTTAGGTTCAGTCATTTAATAAACCATGCTCTGTCAGAGACAGTATATAACAGAGACGGGTACTTGTATTACAATGAATGGGGAAAATTTAAATGCTCATTTGAGGCACCTCTAAAGGAAGTCCCACCTTCTAAATGTGTGTTTGTGGGTGTGTGGGTGTGTGTGTGTGTGTGTGTGTGTGAGTGTGTGTGAGTGTGTGTGTGTGTGTGTGTGTGTGTGTGTGTGTGTGTGTGTGTGTGTGTGTGTGTGTGTGTGTGTGTGTGTGTGTGTGTGTGTGTGTGTGTGTGTGTGTGTGTTTTTCTATCCTGGTTGGGATTGAATTCAACCTGACTCATGGGGGACTTGTGTCACCGTGGGGAACTAAACTGAGGAATTTAGGAATGAGGAAACAAGCTTATAAATCATTAGGGGTGGGACTCTCTAGGCACCTCACGATTCGATTACAATTCAGAGGGCTGCAATGTGATTATGAAACGATTATTGATGCATAATCTTTCTATACAGATTTTCTTTTTTCTCATTTTGTACTTTTAAAGCAAAGTATTTGTAATGACCCATAATAAATTTACTTCCAGTATCTTTTATTAATAAAGCAAATAAAAGTGATTTTGCAAGTCAACAGGAAGGTAACATTTGCCAGAATATGTCCCAACATGGCAAAGCACCAACAGGAAAAGTGTCTGTAGCAGCATACTTAATACATGCATATACACTCACCCAAAGGATTATTAAGAACATCTGTTCAATTTCTCATTAATGCAATTATCTAATCAACCAATCACATGGCAGTTGCTTCAATGCATTTAGGGGTGTGGTCCTGGTCAAGACAATCTCTTGAACTCCAAACTGAATGTCAGAATGGGAACGAAAGGTGATTTAAGCGATTTTGACCGTGGCATGGTTGTTGGTGCCAGACGGGCCGGTCTGAGTATTTCACAATCTGCTCAGTTACTGGGATTCTCACGCACAACCATTTCTAGGGTTTACAAAGAATGGTGTGAAAAGGGAAAAATGGACCGACTGATTCAATCTGATAGAAGAGCAACTTTGACTGAAATAACCACTCATTACAACCGAGGTATACAGCAAAGCATTTGTGAAGCCACAACACGCACAACCTTGAGGCGGATGGGCTACAACAGCAGAAGACCCCACTGGGTACCACTCATCTCCACTACAAATAGGAAAAAGAGGCTACAATTTGCATAAGCTCAACAAAATTGGACTGTTGAAGACTGGAAAAATGTTGCCTGGTCTGATGAGTCTCGATTTCTGTTGAGACATTCAGATGGTAGAGTCAGAATTTTGGCGTAAACAGAATGAGAACATGGATCCATCATGCCTTGTTACTGTGCAGGCTGGTGGTGGTGGTGTAATGGTGAGGGGGATATTTTCTTGGCACACTTTAGGCCCCTTAGTGCTAATTGGGCATCATTTAAATGCCACGGCCTACCTGAGCATTGTTTCTGACCATGTCCATCCCTTTATGACCACCATGTACCCATTCTCTGATGGCTACTTCCAGCAGGATAATGCACCATGTCACAAAGCTCGAATCATTTCAAATTGGTTTCTTGAACATGACAATGAGTTCACTGCACTAAAATGGCCCCCACAGTCACCAGATCTCAACCCAATAGAGCATCTTTGGGATGTGGTGGAACGGGAGCTTCGTGCCCTGGATGTGCATCCCACAAATCTCCATCAACTGCAAGATGCTATCCTATCAATATGGGCCAACATTTCTAAAGAATGCTTTCAGCACCTTGTTGAATCAATGCCACGTAGAATTAAGGCAGTTCTGAAGGCGAAAGGGGGTCAAACACAGTATTAGTATGGTGTTCCATAGTAAATTAATACAGACTTCAGCATATTCTGAATCACTAACATAAGTAATAACCAACACCCTCCTGCTATGCGCAATGAGCAATATAATAATAATAATAAAAAAAATAGCTGTCCCAAAATCACAGCTTTTATACAAAAATATAGAATTCTGTACCAGCAGCTCTCATACAAAAGTAATGCTTGTGGACTTCAGCATATTCTGAATAACTAGTAATATAAGCTAGCATACAGCTGCTCTTATACACAAATAAATGATTTTCCCGCACTTCAGAGTTGCGTTCCTTCAGCATTACGTTATCAGCATTTAGAAAATCCATTTTTTTGACATTTGTGAATCGATTCAGAATCGTCCACATCTGCATCGCGATGCATCTAAGAATCACATTTTTCCCCCACCCCTATAAATCATACAGAATGAGTTAAAAATAAATAATAATTTAATGCAGTTAAAAATGCAGAAACTTTTCTGTGATGGGTAGGTTTAGGAGTTAGGTTAGTGTAATGGGGCAGAATATACAGTTTGCCTAAATCAGATTGTATTTTGTCTGTGCAATTGTGTGAAGTCTTCTAAAATCATTGGATTGTCATCATTTTAGGAACTTTAAAGAGTTATCACTTCATCTGAATACTTTAGTAAGCCCTGAGATTTGTTTTGGTAAAAATCAAATTAGCTTTTGTGGCAGTCTTCAGGAAAATGTTATAGAATATAGCATTTGAGTCTTGCTAAATATTGAAATATTTTTTTATTAGGCAAAGGACAAGAGGGTGTTGATGCATTGATATATACATCATGCATGCACACCTTCAAATTTGGGCATTTTGCACATATTTACATATAATAGGATAGCTTTTACATTTTAATGCACTTTTAGTTCTCACTCTATGAATCTCTATTTATTGCTTGTCTGAGGCTGAATTGAGTTTTTAGATGAGCCTATCATCTAACTGACGTTGACCTTGGGGTGGATGGATGCTACCCTAGCCAATTAAGTGCCGCCCATGCAAGTATCTCAGAAAGCCTGGCCCACCATTCCTACGCTGACAGATGCTGTACTCTCCCAGAACGAACTTGTCTGTCATTGAAATATGAAATCACGAATGCGATGAAAACAAAAAAGGAAGTCTTATTCGTAGCATTAATAATGCCCCCGTTGATGAAGGGTATTGGAATGCTGAGATTCACACAGACTTATTCTATTTACAGGTGCTAATTTGTCTTAGAAAGCAGCAGTGCTTTTGTGACATGCATTAAGGTTTTCCTGTGGAGTGGGGGAGAGAAATAAAGTGGCCCTCAAATGCGTGTGCCTATAATGGGCTCCATGTCTGGGCTTTCATTACAGAGGCATGCCAGTGTAAATAACTGGGTCCTCACTAAAGTGAAGATGATATTTGCCCATCGACAGGAAGACCAGAGTGGGTATTTGCTCAGTGTTAGTCAGCCATGAGCATGTTATTAACGGTTGGTGTGTACAGCGGCAATGGGAAAGGACAACCAATTGGGATGCAGCTTGAACAGCTCTTAACTGTAACTTAGAAAGACAAAATCTCAGGGTTCAATCAGTCTTTGCCAGGGACTTAGAAGGGATTTAGTGAGGGTGTGGGAGGGGAGGGTGTGATGAAATGTTTCCTCTTTTGGCCTGGACCGTGTTCGCTAACCATGTGTGCCATTTTGCATTCTAACTTGCGTTTTGTTTTCGTCTAACTGGGAAAGAAAAGAGAGTGAGCGGTATGAATATCAATGAGGGACATCAATCCTTCAGAGCCTCTTTGGAACATTACAGAAATCTTTTGCCTGCAGTTTGCCGTATAAACTGAGCTTTGGGAAAACGAAACTCTGCCAAATAACCCAAATAGCAATATTAACTCAAATTCATCTCTACTCAAAATGTTGTGAAGTTTGAGCATAATGGAAAAAAAAACATCTTTGTGCATGTGTGTTTCAGCTCTGCCTTGGTCACGGAGTTATAGATGTTTAATGGGAAACTAGGAAAATGCTTCTTTTTTTTTCAGGGTTTGGCATAAGCATTAACAACTACTTTATTCAACTTTATATCAATATATATATATATATATATATATATATATATATATATATATATATATATATATATATATATATATATATATATATATATATATATATATATATATATGATTTGGTAAATTCCTCAGACCCAAGTAAGTATGGCTGTGTGGTATGATCGAATGTACTGTGCAATGGTAGACATCTGTGTATTTTAAATTGAAGTAAATATTGAAAAATATGTTTTTATACATGTTTAATACATTGTTAATTTATGTATTAAGTAATTTTGTATATATTTTAAATGTTTAGTTTTATTCCTTAGAAATTTGATTAATCATTTATTGAATAATTAAGGAAATTTCGGAAGTCTTTTATTCAGAAGATTAACCAGTAATAGGCATTATCATGTTTGTTGAAATATAAACTGTTAATTGCCAGAAGAAAATAAGTACTGTGATTTATACAGTTACTGTGATATTAAATTATTAATTTTGTGAAACTGCATTTTAATGATACTGCCCACCCCTTAAGTATAGTTTACTTCACCCTTCACAGACTAATACTCTGGCCAGCAGCACCCTTCATTCACAGTAATGAGCTCCAGACTGCTCAAAGAGCATCTTAGGTGTGTGCTGGTGAAGACAGGGTGGGAAAAGAGAAAGAGAGATGAGATGGGTGTTTTGTGGTTAGTGGAGAGGCGGAGGAAAGGAAAACAAGGAAACAGACATTGAATTTAGGACACGGCAAACTTACTGCAGACAGATCGCAGCAGTAATAGAAAAGTACTACCATGGTTTTGTAATGGTATACATCACACTTTAGATATTTTGATGGGAAATTCAATTAAAAATGGTCAAATAATCCTCTTCTGGTGCCTATTTTTGGATAAACCAGTGAATGAAATGCTTTACAGAAATCATATTTTTTCCTTTTCATTTGGATTTTGAAGGACACAAGCTAAACGACCCTATTGTTTATGACTTCAAAATTAAGAACATTAAAACTAAGGGTATTAAATGGATGAATTCTAATTGAATTATTGGTAATGCCATAGTATTCTCTAAAATACTTTAGATATGAATACTATAATGAATGAATATGCCATGGTATTATTTAGAATATGTCAATTTACATAAATTCCCATGATCGATCAGCGTTTAAATTAACAATCAATGAATCGATTAAACATTAGCCTTAACGCTGCAGCAGTGGCGTATAGCAACAGCATGAAAGGGTGTGCAAATGCTGGTCCTCACCAAATGAATCAGAAGGGGTTTTAATCTAAATAAAGTGCTATAGGATTGTAAAATGATTTGATGTGATTGATCATTTAATTAAATTATTATTTAATTATCAAATATAACCTATAATACAACATCGCTAATGCCATCTCAGATCTGTTATTCAGAATGGACGTGCTCTTCTTGGAACAACATGATGAAACAGCAACTAAACCCAATGAATTCACAACGATTTATTAAAATCGTGTTCTCATTAATGTAATGTAATATGACAGTCCCAATCAAAGTTATTATTAGTCGTGTTATTAGTCAGTTGCTGTTTGAGCTGCGCGCGCTGAATGAACGACGGGAAACTGAAGCACTTTGCTAGCGCGTTATTTAACTCAACAAACCGCTTCCCATATGAGATTAATCAGATACATACAAAATAAACATAATATTACAAATTACATCTGCACAAAATGATGTGAATGCACAAGTGAACTTCAGTTAAGTTATTCAGAACTGAAATAAATGGATGGATGACTCATGTGTACGCCCTCTTCCTGGAGCAATGCGATGAAATGGCCAACTAAACCCAAATAATTCACAAAGTTTTATTACAATAATGTTTTCATTATAATGTTATGTAATATGACAGTCCCAATCATAGTCATTATTAGTTGTGCATTGCTGTTTGAGCTGAAGATGATCACAGACGAGCTTTACTACTGCGTTAATTCTTAGCCAAATAAATCAGATATAGATAGACCTACACAAAATAAACACTACATTACAACTTACATTTGAACAAAACAAAAGGCTGCAAATGCACACGCAAACTTATAGTCATGATGAAGGTGTAACTCCAGCTGTAAAATGGTCCCAAACATAACTCAGGTACGCTCGCATAATTTTTTCTCGTGTCTGATGTATGCGTTTGAGAAGTTGAGAAGCACACACACGCATGACCCTGCTTATTCTGTGATTGATAAGTTTTATTGATTAAATGCATTACTCGATCATCGATTAATCATAATATATACTAGTTCAGTATATATTAAAGTGACATGGTATTACTCTTTTTTTTTTTTTTTTTTGCAACAGTTTTGCTGCCACAGTTCCTTTTTAAAAAGTTCACAGAGAGACCAAAAATCAAAAGACTGCCAGACAAAGAGAATCGGAGGATTAGAAATAAGAATTAAAAAACAAATAGTTTAATTGTGATGAGATTTCTAATTGCAACAGGAGACCTGTGTTCCTACACTCTCGTCTGTTCATTCACTGTTGCCAAGTTTTCATTAAATCTCAAACTGTACTAATATTTAGAGCCTAGCTAGCATAAAATATTTGCCTCTCTTGAAATGTTTAATTGTAAAGCAAACAGAAATAGATAACTGCAGACATACTAAAAGGCTTGTTTGTGTTTCTGCAGAACCAGTTCGCATACCAGGACGGCAGCTTCGGCATGGAGGAGATGATGGCCACTATCCCGCGGGTTGTGGCTGTGTCCGCGGTCAGCCCAGGCTGTTCCACTCAGAAGCAATCTATGGTCCAGCAGGGGGCCTCAGGGTCCTCGGAGGCATTTGAAGACAGCCGCTGTAA
The DNA here is from genome assembly GCA_018749465.1 of Paracanthobrama guichenoti. Lineage (NCBI taxonomy): Eukaryota > Metazoa > Chordata > Actinopteri > Cypriniformes > Gobionidae > Paracanthobrama > Paracanthobrama guichenoti. The sequence goes on along the minus strand of CM031951.1, from coordinate 32,557,390 downwards.
TGGCACTCTCAGGAAGAAGGCTTCACCCAGGGCGAGCACCGGAGAGGACAGCAGTGGCCAGCGGTACAGTGCAGATCCAACTGTGATACTGTGTGAGCGTGGAGCCAGAGCTGAGACCGACCAGGAAGGATACGTGAGCGCTATGCAGGACAAAAAGCCCTCAGGTACTGGAGTAATAAACTGGGGCAAGCAGGAGTGGTAGAGGAGATTGATATATAAGAGAGCTCATAGAGATGTTACTCTTTTTACAGTTGAAATTATCCAGTGTCATTGGTAACCCTGGGTTGTCATGTTCAATGATTCACGCTGTGCATGCTTTCACCCAGTGGTTAGTGATTAATCCTGTGTAGTCAGGTTGAGAGATTTCGCTGTGTAAATTTGAAAACTCTAGGTTACAGTTCTTACATATTTACAAGGGTAATATTGCCACAACAGATACAGCACAAAACCTAATAACTGACAACATATTTTGAGAATGAGACCACTCATTGTTTGTTCCACAGAAGAAAGTCATACAGTAAATGACAGAATAAATTTTTTTGTGTGAACCATCCCTTTACGGAATATAATACAAAAACAAAGAAATATATGCAAGGGAGCATTTGCCATCATGATTTGCTGTCTGTTACCAATCATTAAAATTAGCTAAGACACTACAGAAAATTCTGCATATTTTTTTCAGGGATTCATTGTGAATTTTTGGGCTATTTTGTTTCCATAACTTGTAGATTAGTTAAATTGTTTAACCTTTTTATCTGTATTGTCTTTCCTTTTAGATTTTAGGATGGTATAATATATATATGTTTTTTTAAAGTTACTAAATCTTGAGCTAATTTAAATCTTGCAAAGTCCTGGGCTCGCTATATGACTTTAACTCTAGACCCCGGTTTACAGACAAGGCTTAAGCCTAGTCCCAGACTAAAATGCATGTTTAAATGGATAGTTCACCCAAAAATGAAAACTAGCCCTTGATTTACTCATCCTCAAGTCATCCTAGGTGTACATGACATTCTTCTTTCAGACGAATAAAATCGGAGTTATATTAAAAAAGTCCTTTATAATAAAGCTTTATAATGGCAGTAATTGTGGCTCTGAAGTCCATAAAAAATGCATCTGTCCATCATATAACGTGCTCCACACGGCTCTGGGGGGTTAATAAAGGCCTTCTGAAGCGAATCGATGCATTTGTGTAAGAAAAATCTCCATGTTTAAAACTTTAGTAAAGTAAAGTTTTGGCTGATCACCTTCCGTATTCAATTTATGGAAAAAGTGTTGAAAGTGCCTCTCCAGTTCAAAATGCTTACGCTACCAGTTACGCTCGTCAGACTGTGGGAAGGCACTTTCAGCACTTTCAACACTTTTCCACGGAAGGCGATCAGCTGGAATTTTACTTTATAAAGTTTTAAACATGGAGATTTTTCTTACACAAATGCATCGATTCACTTCAGAAGGCCTTTATGGTTAATAACACCCAGAGCCGTGTGGAGCAGTTATTTGATGGACAGATGCATTTTTTTATGGACTTCAAAAACAGAGCCACAAGGTGAGTAAATCATGGGCTAATTTTCATTTTTGGGTGAACTATCCTTTTAAGCTGTTTTAACTGAAAGCAACTTAAAATATGTCAGTGCCATTGTTTTGTCTCAAAATGCACACGAGTAATTTTTTTTTTTTTTTTTTTAAGGCACATTTATAAAACCTAATTAAATGTCTTAAGTGCACTAAATCCTAATCCTGGCTTAATCTAAATCCTGTCTGTGAAACCAGGCCTGGGACTTCAGAAAACGTTCAATTGAATGTAGAAAACCTGATTACGGTTTGTCGACGTTATCCTTAGCGCACTAACTGGCACAATGTTCTCAATCTGCCCCACCTTCTCTCTTCTCACTGCCCTTTTCTTTTCTCACAGATTATCTCAACCCTGTGGAGGAGAACCCCTTTGTCACCCATCGCAGAAACGGAGAGGTCCACACTCTCGAGCGAGGTTACCACAGCACCTCCAATGGGCAGCCCAAAGTGGAGGATGAATACGTCAATGACCCGCTGTACCTCAACACCTTCCATAACTCTGGGGAAAAGAGTCACGACGTTTTGAGGAAGAACGGAGTCCCCTTGGCGCACACGGCAGTGGCAGCAGCAGTAGTAGCAGCAAATACTGGAACTTCCAACAGCCAAAATCTTTCCCAAACCATGCAACCAGCAGCACCCAGTGCCCACATTACAACACAGCCACTGTACCAAGGCAAACAAAGCATTTCCACCCTCTCAGGCCACACCCTCCACTCTGCCCATCCCGGACACACTCTCCACCCAACACACACCCTCCATCCTGCTCACTCCGGGACCATCAAAGCCGACATAAAGTCCAAAAAGACATTTGACAATCCTGAGTACTGGCAGCACAGTCTTCCCCCTAAGGCCACTCTCCACAACCCAGAGTATCTGCAGGACTGCAGCACACGCTTCTTCTATCGGCAAAACGGTCGGATCCGACCCGCCGTGGCCGAGAACCAGGAGTACCTCTCAGAGTATGCGCTAAAACCGGGCACCGTGTTGCCGCCACCTCCCTACCGTCAGAGGAACACTGTTGTGTAGCAACAACGACCGAGACAAAGAAGGAAAGATGTAGGTAAAGAGAGAGTCATAGTGTGTTCTCACCCTGGCTCTCACACCAGCATCCTGATCTCTCCGCTCCTCTCTAAACTGGATTTAACACCCAACCTCCAACGACCTGGAACTGATCCACTTGGGTGAGCTTCTCCTCCAGAGGCACTGGTCACATATGACCACATCAATCAAAGCTCCTTCCTGCTCGTCTCTCCTCATCTCGATCACCATTAAGACCTTTCCCCCTACCTGACCCCAGCTATTGGAAAGTGATTCTGTTCCCAACGTAAGATAGATGTTACACTCATCTCATTGGAAGCAAGTACTGATTATGACATGCAACGTGGGTCGATCCAATAGCAGAGAGGAGTCATTCTTTTGTGCAATTACAGAAATGTTTATCTTGTTTTGGGATTTTGATTTGAAGCTACGATATGATCTGTTGTAATTTATGACTTTGGTTAGCATAGTTTATTTTAGCACTCCATACATGATTATATGAGGCAGATGTGTTGTACTGGAAATATCGTCATGGGCCCTGAGACAAGAGGGCCCAGAAAGGTCCTTGATGTCACCTACTAACTGAAACTGGCCTGGTTGTATGCTACATACAAAAACTTATGTTCATTAGAGTGTGATGTCAACCAGGACCTTCTCGGATGGCACATCTTCAAAAGACAACACATTGTGTGATTTTCTGTTCAAAATATCTCCATAATTCATCTAGTTTTATGCACATATATCATATTACTCAAGCAAGGCACTTTTTATTACTTATATTGAGCCGTTTCTCTCCTCATTTTGATTCGCAAGACTGGAACGATTCACTGGAAACAGTCCAGCGGTCCACATTAGACGTCTGTAAAACTACATGTGTAAAGGCAATTTGATGGAGAAGCACTCCATGCTGAAAACAGTATCAGCCTGCATAAGAACGAGACCGCCACAAAATCAATAACTTCATAAAAGCAGATCTGCAACAGTCTACTGTAATAACATTTTTATTGTTGATCTAGCCAGCATTGATCTGTATGCTCAGAGTTGTCACCTTAAGGTAGCCTTCCTTATTTTGTCATTTAATGTGTGGAATAAAAAACCCAGGATGGGTCTACCTTGAACTTTAGAAGCTAAAATCAATAACAGCGACCAATAGCATCCACGTAGACGGATCTGCTGCGGCGAATGGATATTTACACGGAGGCCCAGGATTGCACAGAAGATTCGACAGCACACTACACCTGGCTACTGTTCTGAAATACGGCCGGAAAACTGTTACAACTGTATAAACCTTATCCACGTGCGAGTCGATGAGATGCACACGACTCGTGATCAAGATGGCAGCTTTTTGTAGCTGGGTACATTAAATCTGCGACAATGAGGGACATTTTGAAATCGAGAAGACAGAAGTACCATCATCATCATACAGTACTATGAGGAACAAATGAGAACGTACAAATGGAATATTTGCCCTGAGGTCAGAGGTGAGACCGTCTCAAATCTGTCATCTCCATTTGAACTGTCTCCCATAATGACTTTTCTATAAGAAGCATCTCAAAGAGCCACACGGATACAAGATAACGCAGCTTATTTGAGCATGTTGGAAAACAACTGCTACATCTTCAATACCAACCACACCATCCCGGTTTCTAAGGCCAGATTCATGTATAGTTTTGAACACTGCCAGCCAATATGCTTTTCTGCTAAGAGGAATAATAATGATGTTGTGTTGCTGGTTTGGAGATGTGAAATGGTTTTATAGCACTTAACAGCCTGGCACAGCCGCATGAGTTTGTATTAAACACCAACGGCACTGATTGAATACTCATTTACTATAATCATAGCTCACATGATGATAGCAAACACCACCCGCCCACATACGTTTGTTTTGCTCTGTCATCCCCCTCCCCTTTGTATGTTTTTTGTGCTTATGATTATGAAGGTTTACGGTTACATGGAGCACTTTAATTAATGAACATAACAAAGATAGAGCAGAGTTCCTTTCATTGTGGATATTGCTGTTCCCATGTGATAACAGATTAGACAAATGACATTTTTGGCTCTCTACTGGAAACGAAATCAGGGAATGTTAGTGACGCACGGTTATTTTGCCAAACACAGATGTTTACTAATTGAAGTATTTATCTCAAGCTTTTAACCTTAAAAATAATATGATTAACGCAGAATTTAAGTTGGGTTGCAGAAAAAGAATGCTAAGATTACCTATTACAATAATATAAGAGACTTTTACAGGATGAAACAGATACTTGAAACTGCATTTTAGCTCCTATAGAATTTGGAAACTATTTTAAAAGTTATGAAGTACATAGCGTGTGTAGAACTAAGGCCAAATGATATTTTTATTCATTTGTTTTTGTATTTGTGACAAACTCAATGCATAGTTATGTAAAGGCTTTGGGTTATGATGTAGTTATGAAAAGCCCAAAGTAGTACAACCTCCATGAAATTGTTCAAAGAGGGTTTAAGCTTTCAGTTACCACATGGGCATGGACAGCTCTTCTCTCAACCCGATAAAAGGCAAGGACCTCATGCACACACTACTGATAATGTCACCGCAGGTCAGCGTGTCTAAATCTACATATGTAGCAAATGCTGTGAATACAGGGAGGGGAAAGATCTACTAAATCCATCACATGAGGAACAACTACACCAAAACGGAGAGAGAAGGATCACTGCAATGTGATGTTAGAGACTGTTTGTGAAGGCTTCCATAGTTAGAGACTGTTATAGGATGGGGCTCGTTCTCTTTGGAGACATTTCTGGGTAATGAGGTTTCGTTGGAGCACAAACATTTTGTCTCGCTGCACATTGTTCATTGGTGACTCACGTTTAGCAGAATCTAGAACACGAGACAAACATCTTGACATGAACTTGTGTAAATATACCTGCAGGGACTTGGAGATAATAATGTGAAGACTGGTGAGATATTGGTGAATGCTTATAAACCCCCTTTTTTTAAGCATTGCATAAAGAAAATCTGATGGGTGAGTTCACTAAGAAAAACACACGCGTAATAAAATGATGCAGATCAGGTAACGGTACAAATGCACATACAGAATCTGTGCTGAATGCAATTTGTAAATCCTGATCTTGGTTGTGAAGAAAGCAGGAGACTTGAATCTCCAGCACTGAGATCCAGGTACTTGAATCAACTCTTTAAAATGCTTAAAGTGCACTTTACTACAACTCGCATCTGGATATATGACTGGATGTAATGTTTTTCTCCATCATTCAGTCAGCATTTGATGAATTATGTACGCAAACGTCGGTTTACAATGGTTTACCGTCTGATTTCTGTCAGGAGTAATAGGTCAATAGCGATGAGTTGATAACCTAATTTACATAAGGCGTGTTTGCACTGAAAACAATGACTTCATTTAAATAAAGCACGGAACGATTTTACCTTTTTTCGCGTATGGTTGAACTGGATTGTGGGGTGATTGATTCAAGTTTAGTGAAACTGTTTAGTGAATTCACCCATTGATCTTTCCTCAGTACAACACATTTGTCAGCTAGTTATATTATACGTGATTTAGGCACATAAAAACCCCTTCATATGTTTAAATGGGCCCTATAACTCTAAAGGGATTTATAATGACCCTGCCATCATATATTTTACAGTATAGAGAGGCAATAAGCTTTACAAAATACAATGTATTTAAGTTTATTACATTACGGTTACAGTACTTATGTTAGGGTATTTAATGTAACAAACAGTTCAATTAATTTGCAGTGTTATTGAGTCTACCTTTGCTGATCTGATCATGCGTAGTTGCATATCAAATCTGCACTGTCAGATGGAAACAAGCACAGGTTGTTCGATCGGGTCCTTCTCATAAGTTGTGCCCCCTTTTGTTGTCTTTTTCATTTATTTTATGTTCACTGGAACTTATTTTGCATGTGTCAAGGTATTCGGAAAGTATCGGTAGACTAAGCACAGTTTAAAAAGTCATTTTATATCACAAAGGACAAATAAAGGGAAGAAAAATCATCTTCCTGCAACATTGACATTTGGAATGGTTGTTCCTCATTTTACTACTGTACGTCAATGAAAAAATAATGTGAATAGTATTTTTATAGACAGTTGAATTGGCCAGATGTATTTGTAAATAGCTGGGAAACTTGCGCTCTTTTCGACTGACCTTTTTTTTCTCCCTCATTATGTTTTGTTCACTTATATTGTGTGTCACCGGTTATTCTTATTTGATGGCTGTATATATCTGTAATTTGAACAGCACATATTTGATTTTGTAGATCTTGCAGGTTCTTTTAGTACTTCGGTGTGTTTTTTGGTGACCGTATGTAGCCCAGCTTGGTGCTTTTTGTGTTCTTTAACCTATGCCCATGCTCAAGAGGTAAATGTTTTCTTTCTGTCAGGTATAGCCTCCCCTCTTTCACCCCACAATTTTCTCTTTTTGTACAGAATCCAGCGTGGGGAATCTGCAGCTGTGCATTTGTATCTCCCAGGAATCTCTCTCAACTCCAGTTAGGCTTTTCCTGACTTTAGTCCTGGTCATATCGGTAGTGTCTAGTTTTCAGTATGTAATTCATATTCATGCACAATCTCCCACCTCTTTTCACATCTGCAGCCAACCACACGGTGAGCTCAGGCTTAGCGAGCGAGCGCAAACGCGGTGAAATGACGGCAAAAGCCACAGTCCCTGAGCTCAACCTTCTCAAATACATCCGCCATGGTGTTTCTCCAAAAGATTCATAAGTCAGAGTGTATTATTCATGCTTTCAAGAGGACTAACTGCCTGGTGTGTTCATTTGGCCACATTGTTGTTGAGTGACAGCTCGTCAAAACTAAAGTCAAGTCTTGTCATTTTTGATCCAGGCATACAGTGAGAGTTGAGAAGGCCATCTTCAGCTCTGGTCACAGTAACTGTCTCCACCACAGCTTTCCCATTCCCCAAAGCTAAAGCATTTAAATACTGTTTCACAGTTTTGTTACCTGAATCTATATTTTTAATTTAATATAAATAAATAAATAAATAAATAAATACAACACCTGATATGAAAGTCTCTGATTGTTTTGTTTTTTTCTTTTTCAGAAAGGCAATGCATCTCACATTCTTTACACACAACATCAAGATGGCTCAGAGATTTTTGCTTTTTGAATGTCAAAATCTGACATTTTTTCGCAGCATTTTGAATGTCTTGATGGATGGCGAGAGTCTGTTAAGTGTGCAGTCATCTCAGAATTTCAGTCTCTTAAAATCAGATATAGCACTTCTGAACACTTTCAGATTTCAAAAATCACATACTAAAACCTTAAGCGTCATAAAAATGCTAGGATATAGCAGCAAAATGTCAAAGTGAACCACTAGAAGACATTCTGGCCATGTGTTCTTGAATGCATATTCAGCACGGTTTAATCACAAGTCTTGTTACACGAGCCCTATTCATGTGGTAATTGTTTTATATGGGAATGTGAGGTAGTTTCAGCGTTTACAGATGCTAATCAGTGATTTTATTGCGTCCAAATTAGTTTTTCTTTCAGAAGAAAATTCCTCGTCACATTACCTGTTAGTAATGGGAAGTTGGGGCAGGACAGTTAACGTCAATGAAACGTGTCATTTGACATCCTTTCCAAAATGCAACAAAGAAGGTTTTTATTTATTGTAATTGTTTGTTATTTTGTATTGGGGGAAATCTAGTCCAAAAAATATTCTGGCACTGTTTTGGAGAGTCATCTCGTTTTGTTTACACCTGACCCAAACAGGTCGAGTATTCCCGACTATATCTGCAACGTGGTATAAATCATATCAGTGTGCCGAATAAAATTACAACTTTATCTTTCCTCTTTGAATGACCTGACATTTGTATGCCTGAGTTTTCACATTGAGGAACCATGTAAATGTTCTGTTACAGACATCACGAGAAACCATTTTGCTGCCTGAATAGTGCTTTAGACGACAATCTGATCTGATGAAAGTTTTTGCACTCTGAATTGCATTGCAACCACCTTAAAACTTAATATCTCTGATAATCACAATTATCAGTGATAAAGCATGATTATTTGTGTTGTGTGCTTGTGCATGACAGATTCTGCTCTTTTCCCCGCAGTGACATTTTATGGTATTGTCACTGGAAATCCAATATTGTAAGAGGGTGAGATCAGTCTTTTCTCCCCCCCCACCTCTCCCCTCTCAGCGAGTCAAATCACTTTTCTCAAGCACATAATTGAGTGTGATAGACATAATCCATCATTCCCCCAACCCTCCCCCCTTTACCTGTGACAGTCTGTATGGATTTTCCCATGAAGAGAAATGATCAGAATCTCAGGATCTAAATATGACCTGATCTCTCCAGCTGAGATTTACTCCCGCTGTTTATCTACCCATTGTTCTGAAAAACTCTGCATTCTGCCTTATAATTATTAATTTGATTGGCTAATATGCTCTAAATTAGGATACAATTAGGTGCTTTTATATTACTCTTGTGAACAGGACCTGAAAATGAAAGGGAATTAACCCACAGGAATAGTTCATCCAAAACTAAAAATGATGTCATTCTTGCAGAGTATGTAACTGTCTTTACCCACTATTCCAAACCTTTATGGTGTAATTATTATTATTTTTCTGAATTTCTTAAGATTCCTCATGCAAATGAATGCATACAGGTTTAGAGTGACACGTGTTTGAGTAAATGATGGAATTTTTTTTTTGAGAGAACTAATCCTTTAAATCTGTAACTTTCGGCAACTATCGCTGACCCTTCCAGACTGCAATTTGGGGCAAAACTTTGGACAAAAGTTGCATAAAAGTCTTTACAACGCTACATAGGCAAACCTTGGGCCTCATTTATAAAACGTGCGTATGTGAAAATCCATGGCAAAGTTCAAATTTATAAAAACGGTCTTTGACGTGAAAAAGGTACGCACTTCTCCTTGTGGCAAAGAGTTGGAGTACTACAGCTATTTGGAAAACCAAGCCATTTTTGCTGCTCACCATTCTCAAGTAAAGGATTTAGACATTAACGAATAAAAGAGCTACAGTCAATGACATTAATTGTGGGGCGTTTATAAGGCGGAGCTCTGAAACCATTCAGCTGGGCACAATTTTAAGATAATTTGTGATTTATAAACTTCAAATCTGGAAGAGAGGCATACATGTTTGTTTTTTGTGTACGTTTGTTTTCTGAGGCCCAGTTTATACTAGGGTTTTCGTTTTAAAACAGCATCTTTTCCACTGCGTTTCAGAATCGATCTCTGTCCACACTATATGACCGAAAAAACGCATTTCACATGACCGCACAAGTGTAAACAGTCGCCTCTTGCACATGTAGGCAGCTGCAGTATTTTTCATTATAGGTCCTGCAATGAATGTAGCAATTTTGGTCTGATGTGAACAGGTGCTGGTGGTGTGATGGATATTTTCTTGGCAAACTTTGGGCCTCACCATTTGAGCATCATTTAAACGCCACATCCTAGTATTGTTGCTGGCCATGTCCATCAATTTATGACCTCAGAGACTTTATGACCTCAGATTTTTTTGTCTTGCTCTCGCAAAAATATTTGAACTTCTCCCGCTCGCATCATTTCACGTTTTGTCCCGCTCCCACGCGCATAAACGTAGGCTGAATTTTTTTTCAATATTTAAATACTGTGTAAATTTAAATACTGAAATGCAGTGCCATTTTGCAAATTGCATTGCAAATTGAAAATTGCTACACGTATGCTTCCATAAATCTGGGCAGCCGTTTTAGTCAATATACACTGAAAAGCAAACTCCAGAGTTTTCAAACTAAAATGGGGTCTGCAGAATTTTCGAAAATGTTTGGAAATGCAGGAGTAATGTAGACGGCAGGTGTAACTGTAGCAGGCCCGGTTACAGATTCAAATCACTGAGGGTGCTCTAGTAAAGTGCAGATGTAGGCTAAGCAACGGCTCCACCATAGCAGTGTACAGTGAGAAATGTAAGATTATTTACATATAGTCATCAGTTTTACAAATAAGTGGAATTTCAAAAATATTTAGCTACATGTGTTTCTCTATTAATCTATTAGTCTACCTTTACATTGCTTACTAGTTACTAGTATTTTAACATGTCATCCTCTTGAGAAGCAGTAAAAAAGGTTTTGTGAACTAATTCATTTATTTATTTATTTTTGGTCATTACATTGCTTGGAGCATAAAAAAACAAACACATTGGCATTTTTCAAATAAATTAAGTAAATAATTTGATATACCATTTTACTTTATGCAATATGCGTGTAACCATGGCCATACATGTGTTTGCAATGCAATGTAACGTATCTATACACTGTTTTTGTTTTCTGGGACAATATGTAATGTAAAAAGATAAAGTAATGTAATAACGGGAGTAATAAATGGGAATATTCATAAGAATATCTAGACTTAAACCTGTGTATGTTGTCTGAGAACATTCGCTAAAATATGTCTTCTACATGCAGAGGTAAAACATCGATTCTGGGTCTCTGGACCTATATATATTTTTTTTAAAAAAAAAAATTAATATATTATTTGAACGGCTATTATAGAAAATATCTATGAAGTTATACTTTTTCTTATTGATGTCACACTGAAGCTGTGATTTCCATAATAGTGCACTCTTTGACCTCACCTTACAATAATATGAACTCTTTAAAAATTATAGAAGTGTAAAACCACAGAACATCAATAAACTGTAAATGTATAATATAATGGATTTAAAAGTACAAGCCAGTAATGCCTGTGAAGTAATATATTAGTGTAGCACGCAGTCTTATACAGCTAGTAAGCTAACAATGTTCTGTGGCATCTGCGCTATGTTGCTAAAACTATCTTTTGGATCTAACTGTAATTATTTCCCACATCCAGGTTCCCCGTTATAATATGCAAAAGTCTAAATATTAATCTCTTAATTTTGCAGTAAGAAGTTATACTTATCGAAAATAAAGGCTTAAACATCTAAAAAATGCACATTTAAGGGGCTACTCTTTTGGTGAAAGTTTTCAGACAGCTTTCAAAATGGCCGCCAGACAGTGTGAACACATGGATACCCATATCTCAGTGTGCAATGGGCTGATTAGCTTGAAATTACAGGTATAGTAACAAACACATCATTTGGTTAAGACATTAAGTAGAATGATTTTTTTTCTTTTTATAATCTGAGCTCAAAGATAGTAGTGTGCTTAATGGGTACTTGAGCTTAATAGGTAGGTTTTATATTGCTATACTCATTCAGCAAGTGCTATGGTATGCTAATGCTAAAGCATTGTGTTACCAATTAGCAAGGTTGCATTTATTGAATTAGCTTGTTAAATCTAGCCAAGTTTCCACTAGTAAAAATATTTAAGTTGATCATTTAAATGTATGAATTAGCTTACTGAAATATTTGAAGTTAAGAGCAATTAAACATTTTATAAGTACAAAATAAAAATCTACACGTTCTGCTTGCTTAAACTTTAAATTTCCTAACTTAAAACATTTGATGTAACCAATTGCCTACATTTTTTTGATTCGGGTTTACAGTGTACATTTGAGAAATGACCGTCAGATCATATGTTTCTAAAGAACATTTTATAAATGAGGTCCGTCTTCCCTATAATGTTACAACTCTTTAAATATAGTCTATCGTATAAAGAATCCCCTTTAGAGACATATTTACCCTGATAATATACTGCGACTGCCTGCATTGATGAACCAGCTAAACCGGAGGAAAGGCAATGGTGTTCTCTTTCAAACAGAGCAAAGGTATTCTATTTTCACATTGTGGAGACGAACATCTTTTCCATAAGTGCAGAGATAAATGTTGTGCTTCATCATGTGGCAAGAATGGCGCTAAAGGCAATAGAAGGCATTTCCCAGACTACGCAGCCTGGTGTTACTGTCGGTACATCAGCACGCGCTGCATTTGTGATTGAGTGGGCCCGGTATAGACCACTAAGCAGAGGAAGAGTTCCCCTGAGAGCTTTCATTATAGGATGCATATTACATTCCCTGCAGTGAAGAGATGAGGCGCAAAAGCCACCAAGCAAGAGTCTTACATTTTCCCTCAACGTGCCCATCGATATGCCTCTGCCTACAGGTAACCTATGGGCCAATCTCCAGAGCAATCTCATTGACTGAATCCCATTACAAAATATATATATTTTTTAATCTAACAGAACGATTGCCACCAAACACTTAAGCATTTCATGTTGGCATTTTCCCAGCTGCTGCAGTTTTGAGTAATGCTAGTCTGCTAATCTGAAAAGATTGAACTAAACCTCATTCATTATATATAGTATTACAATTCACGATTCACTTAATAGGCTGGAATGCTTTTGCACCACCTGAGCAATTTCTCATTCAAGCAAAATGGTTTCAGAGATATATAGAGAAGTAGATCTTCACTGCTGGCCTTTTGTAGAATCTATGAGAAATTTTGTAATTTTGTGTTTATTTTCATGTGCTATTTGCACCACATCTTGCACTCCAGAACTCTGCATTCCCGCGGGACCCGATCAGTTTTCTTGTGGTGCGGGAGTAAATTTCCAAATCAAAGGCGGGAGCGGGCAGTCTGACAATAGCCAGGCCACTCCTGACATCCTTTGACAGTGTATCCATGCTTGAACTTGAAGTGAACAAAACTTTCTGCAATGGTGGCGTTCACACCCAGTACCCAGCCCGGAACCTGGCAATATATGTTCTTTGAATCCCGTCCACGAGAGCACCTTCAGAGAGAACATTCAGCCTTTGTGGTCGGATTTTGGAGGAGACATGTTCAGTAATGAAACTGCTATCATTCATTGACATTCTGTTCTTGCATGGATGTTAAAAAAAAATATTTTATTTTGCAGTAACTATAGCTAGTAAGCCGACAGTTTTCGTTTGTGTATTTTTGGCTTATAATTTTGAATGACAGATGTCATATTTGATTTAGCCCATTTTTCATGGTTGTGACTATCATAAAATTATTGTATAGCCAACATTTTATATTTGTTATCTCAGTCACTCTCTTTCTTTAGGGGAAAATTTAGCGGGATCGGTCGGGTGAACAGAGTGAATTTTAAGTGGATGTGGGAGGGTGTGGAAAAAAACAGTCCCTCGCAGACCTCTACTCCAGTGCTCAGTGCTAGGTTTTGGTGGATGCCTCAGATCACTGCGATCTGACATACTGAGTGGTACAGCGTTTTATTGAATCTGCACCTCAGTTTTCATCTTCTGTAAATGATATGCAGTTTGTGAGTATCAGGGTAACACACTTATGTTTTCTGGTAGCAACTAGGGTTCATGCTTTTGGCTAGTTTTACAGTATCACAGCCCTGTAAGCCCCTGCTGTTGTATTCTGTTACTACACCATTAGCAGCAGCAAACATTTTTTTGTATTGACAGCCATATAAAAGTATGTGTATTAAGAAAAAAAAAAATGGAAAAAACAAAAACAAAGCGATATTACACTGAACAAAATTATAAACGCAACACTTGTTTTTGCCCCCATTTTTCATGAGCTGAATTCAAAGATCTAATACTTTTTCTATGTACACAAAAGGCCTATTTCTCTCAAATATTGTTCACAAATCTGTCTAAATTGGTGTTAGTGAGCACTTCTCCTTTGCCGAGATAATCTATCCACCTCACAGGTGTGGCATATCAAGATGCTGATTAGACAGCATGATTACTGCACAGGTGTGCCTTAGGCTGGCCACAATAAAAGGCCACTCTAAAATGTGCAGTTTTATCACACAGCACAATGCCACAATTGTCGCAAGTTTTGAGGGAGTGTGCAATTGACCAAGATCATCAAGGACTCTAATCACCCTGCAAACCCTCATTTCACGCTGCTACCATCTGGTAAGCGCTTCCGAAGCCTGATGGCCAAAACTGAGAGACTCAGGAGGAGCTTCTTCCCCCAGGCCATCAGACTCCTGAACTCAGTCACTTAACATCACGTGACTTCACTTCAGGATAAACATCGATACACTGACATTGCACTGCACTTTCTGTTCTCGTTGTTACTGTGTAACAACCTGTCATAAACCTGTTTGCACATTATACTCTTTATACATTTGTTAACCACATATTTATAAGTCTACAGTTTACTCACTGCAAAGTCTACTTCAATTATTTTATTCCACTTTATCCTTATTTGTTACCTTTTTTTCTCTTGACTTGATTATTTATAATTCTACAGATATAGACATATATATATATATATATATATATAGAGAGAGTACTTTTTTTTTATATCCTATTTCTATTATAATTTCTTCCTTGTGTTTTTAACTGTGAATTTGCACTGTCCATGGAGCGGACCTGTTTACATTTCACTGCCGGTTGTATATTCTGTATATAACTGTGTATGTGACAAATAAAACTCTTGAATCTTGAATCTTGAATTGACATGCTGGCTGCAGGAATGTCCATAATCTACATCATCATCATCTACAGTGCATAATATCATCCAAAGATTCACTGTTCTGTGGTCAGACAAATCAAAATTTGAAGTTCTTTTTGGAAAACTGGAACGCCATGTCATCCGGACTAAAGAGGACAAGGACAACCCAAGTTGTTCTCAGCGCTCAGTTCAGAAGCCTGCATCTCTGATGGTATGAGGTTGCATGAGTGCGTGTGGCATGGGCAGCTTACACATCTGGAAAGGCACCATCAATGCTGAAAGGTATATCCAAGTTCTAGAACAACATATGCTCCCATCCAGACGTTGTCTCTTTCAGGGAAGACCTTGCATTTTCCAACATGACAATGCCAGACCACATACTGCATCAATTACAACATCATGGCTGCGTGAGAAGAAGGATCCGGGTACTGAAATGGCCAGCCTGCAGTCCAGATCTTTCACCACAGAAAACATTTGGCGCATCATAAAGAGGAAGATGCGACAAAGAAGACCTAAGACAGTTGAGCAACTAGAAGCCTGTATTAGACAAGAATGGGACAACATTCCTATTCCTAAACTTGAGCAACTTGTCTCCTCAGTCCCCAGACGTTTGCAGACTGTTATAAAAGAAGAGGGATGCCACACAGTGGGAAACATGGTCTTGTCCCAACTTTTTTGAGATGTGTTGATGCCATGAAATTTAAAATCAACTTATTTTTCCCTTAAAATGATACATTTTCTCAGTTTAAACATTTGATATGTCATCTATGTTGTATTCTGAATAAAATATTGAAATTTGAAACTTCCACATCATTGCATTCTGTTTTTATTCACAATTTGTACAGTGTCCCAACTTTTTGGAATCGGGTGGAATCGGGTTTGTACTCTTAGAGCAAAAATTTCAGAGTCCTAAAATTAGGAGTTATTTTTAAGAGTTTCTCCTAAATTAGCAAGTTAGGAGCTACTTTTAGCCTTAAGGTGTTTTGTGAATACTGCCCCAGAGGTCATAGTCATTAGTGAAGGATTGTTTTCTTATAGTGCCATCAGCCAATCAGCTTTGTCATGATGTGATTTTCCTGCAATTAGTCACAATTAGTCTCGTGGAACTACTTAGTACAACCTTTCTAGTCAATTATTATTATTTTTTTTTTATTATTTTTTTTATGGAATAGTTTATTGAACCATTTTTGCAATAGAATTTGCAATGTGGTGCAGTTGCTGATATTTATATGGACAAAAAGATTAAACTGTAATAGTTTATAACTGTAAATCTATGAGTTCTTTATAACAGTATAGCAGACTAATTACATAAAATGCATATAAATATCAGTTGTCACTCTCCCAATAATATGTTTTAGTAAGATAAATGCTCTGCAGTTCACAGCAAACAGACATGTACCTTTATCTTGATCAACTAAATGCCTTTTAACTTGATTTTGGTTATCTGATAGTTTATACTTTTAAGCATGCCAAAGAAATTTGCATGTCAAATATGCATAATTGACCAAGTGTCAAGTTATCAACTTGGAAAGAAAAATCTTTGGCATTGGCAAAGCTTTTTAGCTTTGGCATTGGCAATAAGACTTAATAATGAATCATAAAAGATACTGAGATGAACATGCAATGATATTGCTTCCAGTTCATGCTGTGGAAGGTTAACCATTAAATGCATACCTCGGGTCGTTAGCGACCCGGGACATCATTCACTACCGTCCTCCTCATTAATTTTTTGAAGTTAGACATCAACCTTCTTAGTATTCCACAATCAATCCATAATAAACAATATAACAAGAAAAAATAAATAAATCTAATTATAAAACAATGCCTGTTTTTCCATTCATTTTTTGAATAACAAAAGGTGTGTAAGAGTGCTCTAATGATGGAATAAGTGCAATTCACCTTTATTCCACAAGGTGGCAATGTCTGATACACAATGATGAAGTGATAAGAATAATTAAGTATACTATAATAAGTATAATCTGCAAAATTTGTGATTTACTGCAGAGCAATACTGAACACAATCAAATATTAGTGTCACTGTCACTTGATGGTGGATCTGGTGACGAAGCTGTCAGCGATCGAAATATTGATTTTGAAGATGTTGAAAATGTTAGATTTGAGAATATGTTTGAGATTGCGAATATAATCCAGATGCTGAATGTACTGGCAAATGAGCGCTAACGAGGACAGTGATGATGGGATGAAACATCTGCTCAAACTGAACTATTTTATTCTTCTGTAATTGTTACTCTAATTTCAAGAGAGTTTTACATTATCGCGACAGGTATAGATCCACCCGTGACCGTGTTAGATATAGATCCGGGTCGCTAAAGACTTGAATATGAATGTTAAGAATGATTGGCGAAACAGTCATGCATTTAAGGAATGACTTGCAGTAAATGCACATGCTGCACACAGTATGCACTAAATATGTGTATTATACCTATATCTGCAGTATGGTATGTGTACAGGTGCTGGTCATATAATTAGAATATCATCAAAAAGTTTATTTCACTAATTCCATTCAAAAGTGAAACTTGTATATTATATTCATTCATTACACAGACTGATATATTTCAAATGTTTATTTCTTTTAATTTTGATGATTATAACTGACAACTAAGGAAAATCCCAAATTCAGTATCTCAGAAAATTAGAATATTACTTAAGACCAATACAAAGAATGGATTTTTAGAAATCTTGGCCAACTGAAAAGTATGAACATGAAAAGTATGAGCATGTACAGCACTCAATACTGAGTCTGGGCTCCTTTTGCCTGAATTACTGCAGCAATGCGGCGTGGCATGGAGTCGATCAGTCTGTGGCACTGCTCAGGTGTTATGAGAGCCCAGGTTGCTCTGATAGTGGCCTTCAGCTCTTCTGCATTGTTGGGTTTGGCATATCGCATCTTCCTCTTCACAATACCCCATAGATTTTCTATGAGGTTAAGGTCAGGTGAGTTTGCTGGATTAAGAACAGGGATACCATGGTCCTTAAACCAGGTACTGGTTGCTTTAGCACTGTGTGCAGGTGCCAAGTCCTGTTGGAAAATTAAATCTGCATCTCCATAAAGTTGGTCAGCAGCAGGAAGCATAAAGTGCTCTAAAACTTCCTGGTATACGGCTGCGTTGACCTTGGACCTCAGAAAACACAGTGGACCAACACCAGCAGATGACATGGCACCCCAAACCATCACTGACTGTGGAAACTTTACACTGGACCTCAAGCAACGTGGATTGTGTGCCTCTCCTCTCTTCCTCCAGACTCTGGGACCCTGATTTCCAAAGGATGTACTACCACATCTTTTCCTTCCCTTGGCCTCTCTATTAATGTGCTTGGACACAGAGCTCTGTGAACAGCCAGCCTCTTTTGCAATGACCTTTTGTGTCTTGCCCTCCTTGTGCAAGGTGTCAATGGTCATCTTTTGGACAACTGTCAGGTCAGCGGTCTTCCCCATGATTGTGTAGCCTACAGAACTAGACTGAGAGACCATTTAAAGGCCTTTGCAGGTGTTTTGAGTTCATCAGCTGATTAGAGTGTGGCATCAGGTGTCTTCAATACTGAACCTTTTCACAATATTCTACTTTTCTGAGATACTGAATTTGGGATTTTCCTTAGTTGTCAGTTATAATCATCAAAATTAAAAGAAATAAACATTTGAAATATATCAGTCTGTGTGTAATGAATTAATTTAATATACATGTTTCACTTTTTGAATGGAATTAGTGAAATAAATCAACTTTTTGATGATATTCTAATTATATGACCAGCACCTGTACATGCATACCTCGGTAAAACACTTGATTTCTCCAACAGCCTCTTTCCACATCCTCAGTCACTGAGCCTTTGAAACACCAATTTCCAGATGAGAGGGTTGTCGCCAGTGCAGAGGGCGGGAGAGACTGTTGAACACAATGTCTCATTAGTCTGAATAGGGAATGATGCCAGTCTCATTTTATTCATCACATCTGGAGAAATGCAAAAAGGTAAACTGTGGCTACAGAATCAATTTACAACGGCTGCTTTTTGTTTATGCTTTCTTCCTGCACATACTTGTTTCTCCTGACTGCTTTCTTTCCATTTTTATGAAGGAATCATCGTTAGAAATGTTCTTGTTTCTCTCTTTTTAAAAAAAAAAAATCATGCAGCCTCGTTTAAGTGGAATGGCTAAAGCGAAGAAAATTACCTCAATTATTTCTTTTCCACAACAGGATAATGCTCCAGGTCAGCTCCATCCTCAGGTGCTGCTTTTAATCACAATTAGCAATCAGGAAACAGCCGTCATGCAAAGCCGTGGCAAGACGTGCGTTTGCATGTTTGTCTTGGTAATTACTGCGGATTCTGCCTCTCCTGCACCAATGTGAAGCGATCTGATCTCCAGACGTTTGCTGCCTCATCCTTCTTTCTCCGTGTAATTGTTCCATGGCTTTTTTGAAGCTCACACATTGCTCTGTGTAAATGAGATGATGTGCGTGTGATCAGCAGCGTTTGATTGGGATTTTAAGGCCTATCACTTCCATTCTTCGAAGGCTTTCTGTGCAGACTTGAGTCCGTCTGACGTCAGCGTTCAGATTGTTTGGTTGGTATAAAGCCGAAAGTATACTTTGGTTTTTCTACATGTATGCGTGCACTGCTTTGTATGGAACGCGGTTGGGGCCAAATGTCTTTATATGGAACGCGTGAAATTTTACGGTGGCAACTGAGCGGCAAACTCCCGTGGTCTCGCTTGAAACCAACACGGAATTGACTTAAACTGTAATTCATCCCCATGTTAAAATGCCCAACTTTACAGCTGAAAAAAAAAAACATGTTTACAGGGGGGGATTTATTTTTTTGTAACATCCATTTAAATTATATTAAGCCTTAAAGATCTGCATAATTAAGGGCGTGGCCACTTGAGTGACAGGTGGATTGCCATTTGTCTGCTGTCTGTTAGCCATGACGTCACCTCAGCTGCACCCATGTCCCACCTCTTTGCCCATTTTCAGTTATCCGGGAGTGACCATGCTGCCAAGATGGCTGTTTTTTAGGCTTCAAAACTGCTCTTCGAAAACCTACAGGTGACTTCACGGACACTACGTCCATATTTTTTTAGTCTATGGTGTCAACACGCACAGTTTGACTGTGTTAAAGTGGCAATTTTTACTGTGTTTCATTATGAAGTGTAGACATACATTTTGACCTTAAGGTGGCAATTTTGATTTTTACCCTCTTTACCCTCATATTGATACTTTCTTTAGTTTATGGTACATTGTGTAGTGTTATCTACGGTGCTAAAGTAAATTATTAAAAGTAATGAGATGAGAAATTTGAAGAGTTTTGTTTATTTTTCTTTTGATGGGTTATTCTGATTTTCTTACTTCCAGGCAGTGGATATACTGTGTGTGTGTGTGTGTGTGTGTGTGTGTGTGTGTGTGTATATATATATATACACACACACACACACACACATGTGTGTGTGTGTGTGTGTGTGTGTGTGTGTGTGTGTGTGTGTGTGTGTGTGTATATATATATACACACACACACACAATGAGTTAGTTGATATGTAGTTGCAAAGTTACTTATAGTCAAAAGAATGTTCAAAAGGGACCATCAAAATAAAGTGTTATCCTCTTCAAATTTGTATGTATAGAATATATGGCTTATGCATCCATCTCTAACATAAAGCCAAAAATCTTCCTTGATGCATGGCAAGCAAATAACCCGAGATGTGGCCTCCATGAGCACTAGTGCCAACAGACGGCTCTCTCATAGGGCATGAGTCACACCTTCCGTGCTGCAGGTGGGTGATGAGAGACATCTCTGCAGAGACAGCTGGGATAGACAATGTGGGAGAGGAGAGAAGCCCATTCAGTCATCCTGGGTCAGCATCATCTTCCTCTTCCAGTTCATCACCTCTCCATACTGCCTGATGGAGATCAGCTTCTCAGCTCCAAGAAGTTTCTGAATGTAGTTGTCCAGAGAATGTTTCTGTCTCCACACATATCCCATGAGAACAAGCAATCAATGGAAATTTATTCAATGAAAAATGCAAGGCATGGGCAAATATATTCAGTCATGAACTCTACTAATAATGCCTTCATGGCTACAGATAAATATCCTTACAAAAAACAAAACAAAATGGCACATGCTGAAGCTGAAGCAAAACAAACCTCCAAGGAAAGAAGGAAACCAAACACTTTATTTTTCTATCTCACACATTTGAGCTGTAAATATCGGTGTTGGGGAGTACCTAATTAAAAGACGACATACTTTTTTTTTCACTAGTATGGAAGCTTTTTTCTGCCACGTAATAAAAAATAGAAAAAGGTAATTGGACTTTTTTCCTCAAGTCCCGCAATTGTGAGTTATAAAATCAGAAATTAAAGTCAGTTTATATATATATATATATATATATATATATATATATATATATATATATATATATATATATATACACACACACACACATACCGATTAGGCACAACGTTATGACAGGAGAAGTGAATAAATCTGATCATCTCTTCATCGTGGCACCTGTTAGTGGGTTGGATATATTAGGCAGCAAGTGAAAATTTTGTCCTTAAAGTAGATGTGTTAGAAGCAGGAAAAATGGGCAAGCGTAAGGATTTGAGCGAGTTTGAAAAGGACCAAATTGTGATGGGTAGACGACTGGGTCAGAGCATCTCCAAAACCGCAGCTCTTGTGGGGCATTCCCGGTCTACAGTGGTCAGCATCTATCAAAAGTGGTCCAGGGAAGGAACAGTGGTGAACCGGTGACAGGTTCATTGATGCATGTGGGGAACGAAGGCTGGCCCGTGTGGTCTGATCAAACAGACGAGCTACTGTAGCTCAAATTGCTAATGCTGGTTCTGATAGAAAGGTTTCAGAATACACCGTGCATCACAGTTTGTTGTGTATGGGGCTGCATAGCCGCAGACCAGTCAGGGTGCCCATGCTGACCCCTGTCCACCGCTGAGAGTGCCAACAGTGGGCACATGAGCATCAGAACTGGATCACGGAGCAATGGAAGAAGTTGGCCTGGTCTGATGAATCACGTTTTCTTTTACATCACATGGATGGCCGGGTGTGTGTGCGTTGCTTACCTGGGAAACACATGCCACCAGGATGCACTATGGGAAGAAGGCAAGCTAGCGGAGGCAGTGTGATGCTTTGGGCAATGTTCTGCTGGGAAACCTTGGGTCCTGCCATCCATGTGGATGTTACTTTGACATGTACCACCAACCTAAGCATTGTTGCAGGCCATGTACACCCTTTCATGGAAACGGTATTCCCTGGTGGCTGTGGCCTCTTTCAGCAGGATAATGTGCCCTGCCACAAAACAAAATTTATTCAGGAATGGTTTGAGGAGCACAATGAGTTTGAGGTGTTGACTTGGCCTCCAAATTCCCCAGATCTCAATCCAATCGAGCATCTGTGGGATGTGCTGAACAAACAAGTCTGATTCATGGAGGCCCCACCTCACAACTTACAGGAGTTAAAGGATCTGCTGCTAACATGTTGGCACAAGATACCACAGCACACCTTCAGTGGTCTAGTGGAGTCCATGCCTCGACGGGTCAGCACTGTTTTGGCA
The DNA here is from genome assembly GCA_018749465.1 of Paracanthobrama guichenoti. NCBI lineage: Eukaryota > Metazoa > Chordata > Actinopteri > Cypriniformes > Gobionidae > Paracanthobrama > Paracanthobrama guichenoti. Next base: position 32,534,863 of record CM031951.1, on the reverse strand, counting down.
GCCAAAGGGGGGCCGACGCAATATTAGTAAGGTGGTCATAATGTTATGCCTGATCAGTGTATGTATGTATGTATACTCATTCAAATAAAGTCAGTCTTTTTTTCCTCAGATCTGGACGTCATATCTTGCTATTCTATATTTATAACATGCAATTGTGAGTTATAAAGTCAGAATTGTGAGATGTAAACTTCAATATAGGTAATGTTTTATGAATGAACAAGAATAAATAATGAACAGTATTACACATGGTAGGCTATACAATGGTCATGATGATATGTCACACTATGAACATCTTTTTTTAAAAACATAAATTCAACATATGACAAATAATAGTAAATAGTAAAAAACATAAAATCTACCCCATATCCTGCAATCCTGCATAGAGTATACAAACCCGTTTCCAAAAAAGTTGGGACACTGTACAAATTGTGAATAAAAAAGGAATGCAATAATTTACAAATCTCATAAACTTACATTTTATTCACAATAGAATATAGATAACATATCAAATGTTGAAAGTGAGACATGAAATGTCATGCCAAATATTGGCTCATTTTGGATTTCATGACAGCTACACATTCCAAAAAAAGTTGGGACAGGTAGCAATAAGAAGCCAGAAAAGTTAAATGTACATATAAGGAACAGCTGGAGGACCAATTTGCAACTTATAGTGGATATAACTCAGAGTGGCAGTGTCTCTCAGAAGTCAAGATGGGCAGAGGATCACCAATTCCCCCAATGCTGCGGCCAAAAATAGTGGAGCAATATCAGAAAGGAGTTTCTCAGAGAAAAATTGCAAAGAGTTTGAAGTTATCATCATCTACAGTGCATAATATCATCCAAAGATTCAGAGAATCTGGAACAATCTGTGCGTAAGGGTCAAGGCCGGAAAACCATACTGGATGCCCGTGGTCTTCGAGCCCTTAGACGACACTGCATCACATACAGGAATGCTACTGTAATGGAAATCACAACATGGGCTCAGGAATACTTCCAGAAAACATTGTCATGAACACAATCCACCGTGCCATTCGCCGTTGCCGGCTAAAACTCTATAGGTCAAAAAAGAAGCCATATCTACACATGATCCAGAAGTGCAGGCGTTTTCTCTGGGCCAAGGCTCATTTAAAATGGACTGTGGCAAAGTGGAAAACTGTTCTGTGGTCAGACCAATCAAAATTTGAAGTTCTTTTTGGAAAACTGGGATACCATGTCATCCGGACTAAAGAGGACAAGGACAACCCAAGTTGTTCTCAGTGCTCAGTTCAGAAGCCTGCATCTCTGATGGTATGGGGTTGCATGAGTGCATGTGGCATGGGCAGCTTACACATCTGGAAAGGCACCATCAATGCTGAAAGGTATATCCAAGTTCTAGAACAACATATGCTCCCATCCAAACGTCGTCTCTTTTAGGGAAGACCTTGCATTTTCCAACATGACAATGCCAGACCACATACTGCATCAATTACAACATCATGGCTGCATAGAAGAAGGATCCGGGTACTGAAATGGCCAGCCTGCAGTCCAGATCTTTCACCCATAGAAAACATTTGGCGCATCATAAAGAGAGGAAGATGCAACAAAGAAGACCTAAGACAGTTGAGCAACTAGAAGCCTGTATTAGACAAGAATGGGACAACATTCCTATTCCTAAACTTGAGCAACTTGTCTCCTCAGTCCCCAGACGTTTGCAGACTGTTATAAAAAGAAGAGGGGATGCCACACAGTGAGAAACATGGCCTTGTCCCAACTTTTTTGAGATGTGTTGATGCCATGAAATTTAAAATCAACTTATTTTTCCCTTAAAATGATACATTTTCTCAGTTTAAACCTTTGATATGTCATCTATGTTGTATTCTGAATAAAATATTGAAATTTGAAACGTCCACATCATTGCATTCTGTTTTTATTCACAATTTGTACAGTGTCCCAACTTTTTTGGAATCGGGTTTGTACATGGCCGAGCAGCTGCATCTAACCTTACATCACCAAGTGCAATGCAAAGCATTGGATGCAGTGGTGTAAAGCACACCACCACTGGACTCTAGAGCAGTGGAGGCATGTTCTTTGGAGTGACGAATCACGCTTCTCTGTCTGGCAATCTGATGAACAAGTCTGGGTTTGGCGGTTGCCAGGAGAGCGGTACTTGCCGGACTGCATTGTGGCAAGTGTAAAGTTTGGTGGAGGGGGAAGTATGGTGTGGGGTTGTTTTTCAGGAGCTGGGCTTGGCTCCTTAGTTCCAGTGAAAATAACTCTTAATGCTTTAGCATACCAAGACATTTTGGACAATTTCATGCTCCCAACTTTGTGGGAACAGTTTGGGGATGGCCCCTTCCTGTTCCAACATGACTCTGCACCAGTGCACAAAGCAAGGTCCATAAAGACGGATGAATTTGGTGTGGAGGAACTTGACTGGCCTGCACAGAGTCCTGACCTCAACCCGACAGAACACCTTTGGGATGAATTAGAGCGGAGACTGCGAACCAGGCCTTCTTGTCTAACATCAGTGCCTGACCTCACAAATGCGCTTCTAGAAGAATGGTCAAAAATTCCCATAAACACACTACTAAACCTTGTGGAAACCCTTCCCAGAAGAGTTGAAGCTGTTATAGCTGCAAAGGGTGGGCCAACTTCATATTAAACCCTATGGATTAAGAATGGGATGTCATTAAAGTTCATGTGCATGTAAAGGCAGGCATCCCAAAACATTGGCAATATAGTGTATATGACCCCCTGTACTCCCTCAGGGAAAGTAGAGTCAAAGATGGAAGATTTCTACTTACAGCTTGGTGGTTGGTGCTGAGAATGAGCCGCCCACTTTTTCTGTGCCTTATTGGTCCAGTTTTCCTTTAGAAAATGAGCATCAGCCTAAAGCAAACTCTTTAGAGTTCCCTCAAAGTAGTAATATCCCTGCAGGATAAATGTGAATGTCCTCTGACAGCGTTATTGGGTTTTTAACACCATAATAACCGCTTCAGCGCTGGGTCTCAAGTCAACATTTCTCCGCCTATGGCCTCTCACTAAAACAAAGTGGCTTTAGTAATTTCAGCGCGAAAGCTTATGTCCAGTAATTGTAGGATCAGAGCCATTATGACTAGGCCCAGTGCCAGAGCGAGCTGCTAATGCACATCATTAGCATGTCGCTCCAACTCATAAACAGCCATCTGACCACTGTGTTGACTGCATGTTTACGTCTGTGCTCTAACAAAGTGACGGCATTGGATGTGTGATGGTAGCGACTTTGCATTGCCATTCTGCATATCCTTAAAAAGCCCCGCCAGCAAATCTGACAAATTAGCCAAAAAATCTGAAATTAAATCAACCATGACATCAGTTAATTAATTTCCTTACCTACATATTATCATGTCATTGACATATATAATTTTTATGTTCACATTTTCCATTTTCATTGTAGTTTTTATTCGTTTTTTTGTCCATTTTAGTTATTTAAACAATGAAAATGACAAATTTAAGTTATGGTTTTAGCTAACTGTAAAAAACATCATCTAATTAATATTCATGAGCAAAAATGATAAGGTTTATCATATGGCCCCTCACTTTTCATATTGTTTCGACATTAAGATAGATCATCTTATCCTCTCATTTCCCTTCCTCTCATTCAAACCCCAGGCAGATGCCAGTAAACAGATGTATTCTTTAATTCTCATCTCAACTGTACCTCCAATTATACCCCTGCTTCAGATGAGCCCGTAGCGCTAATGGTGGTGCACACACATACAGCATTATTACGTAAATATGCCCACAGACAGCATAAACACACAATCATGCATCTCAGTGCAAGCTGGAGCCCTGTGGATCATTAGTACTTTTGAAGACATGCTTAGCTTCACACTTTGCACAATTTACCACAGAGTTTTGTTTACTCTTCCATACAAAAGAACTGCTGCATACCGCACTAATTACTAATAAATAATACATTTTCTGAACAAATGGACAAAAACTTTACACTGTATCCTAAACAGACGTGAAAAAATAAAGCAATAAAAGCTGTCTTTTATATGCAAATCTTGAGTTTTGAGTTCAAAAGCGAGAGGCATGTCAATTTGTCTCTTATGGCAAACGTTGTACTGGCTTTTACATTTCGCTTTGAAACCAAATCTTCCGCGATCATCTGGTCTGTCAGCTCTTCACTCTCTGATGAATGAAATCTGACTCCTGCTGCTAGTTTGAGCTGCAACTCTTGTTCGGCTCACACTGTATTGAGCAGACACATTCAGTTTTTAATTGTAGTCTGTTCTCTAACTGAACTGAAATTTTTTATTATAAAAATCAAAATGGCGGTGGGGACGGTGGGCAAGTGATGTAACAGGTGTTTCGCCTGAACAGTGGTAACACAGACTATCGCAGCAAGCCTATATAGCAGAAGGGATTTTGAAGATCTGGTGCACGATTCCGATGCTCGTGGCTACCTGTACAAGCCGCAATACAGCGAGGAACAGTTGCGGGTGATGGAGGAACAAGAGGCAGCCGGAGCAGCTGCTGCAGCAGAGGAGCAAGACCTGCTTGGCAGTCAGGAGGAAGAGCCCGGGCAGACTCGAACTGGGGTGGACTGGTGGTGGCGGACTCATGATAAAACAGCGTCTTTTCAGTTTCGAGTCAACTAGTAGTCTAGTTGTATCATTTCTGCCGACACTGCCCTCTGTATCTGTGGCTTGGGAGTGGCCTCTTAGGGTAGCGAAGCAAGTGCATTCTGGGAGTTGTTGTCTTTCATCCACATAAGCCGAAAATACATTTTCTGGCTTTTCTGAGTCTAGAAGGCACCAACTTCTAAAATAATTTCACATTTCTACTACATAGATGACCCAATTTAAATCAACATTAATCTTTCCAGCGGTGAAATATCCCTTTAAACGAAGTTGGTTTTTGCAGTGGGTTGTGGGTTTTGCGGTGCATTGTTGGATTTTTTAGGAAGTGAAAGTTTCAGTGCACTGGAAGGATTCTGCGATTTGAGATAGCCCTTAAAATGGCTGACTCCCTGATCAGTGCCCTGACTACTGAAGTAGGGAGCTGATTGAGACCCTAAGTGAATGAGACATTGGCCCTGTCCCAAATGGAACCCTAAACAAATCGCAGTCTTCCTACAAGTCTGCACATTCGTGATGTAACGCCGATTTGACTGTCTAGAAAAAGTGTGGGCTGGGCAAAATTGTGCATTGAGGGCGCATATCGACCGCAAAGGGGTGCATTCGTGAGCACCCTTCAGAAACATAAAATGACAAATGGGATACGGTCTTGTGGGGACACATGACTGAAAGTGCATATGAAGTGTAAGGAGCGGTTTTACTGCCAAGACAAAAGCTGAGATCCAACGCCCTGCAATAAAACTCACTAATCTGGAGAGAAGATCTCACAGAAAGACTAGAGGACACTGCCCTACCCAAAACCCTCTCCCTCCTCCCCTCCCTTCCCCCTGATTCAAGTCACAGAATGCAGATATATGACAGATGATGTATCTTGTTTTATCCCTTTCATGTCTGGTGTCTTTTAAAAGGTCTCAGTGCGATTGGTAAAATGGTCTCAACTTCACTGCAGTCACTAGTAGGATCAGAAAGATTGAAACATGAGAATTCTGTTCTCCTTTTTGAGTGGTCTCATCTAAGACATCTGATCCTCTCCCCCAAACTAGGTGATGTGTTGCAAATATTTACAAACCCTTTGTTCTGGTCTGGGTATTTAAGAGAGGGTAGCAGCGCTGCCATTTGGGAACTTTCTGTAGCCAGAAGCCCCCATGCGGTGCTGCGTCAGTGTCCTTAGAGGCACTCACACACACTGTATGTACTGTGCCAGATATGAGACTCTGAACTTATTTTCATATTACTTTGTAATTGTGTTTTATATCTTTATGCTGAAAGTTGTGTACCATGGATTCATGTTTAATTATATTTATCTAAGTTCTGTCTGGCCAAAATAAAAGTTAACCTTGATTTATTCGGTATCTTTCTGAAATCCTTATTCTAGTAGTGTCGCATGAGTAGTTAGTAGGAGTTTCCGCAAATCCTTCTGTCAGGGCAGATTCACAACGAGGACCGAAAATCCGATTTCTGACTGTCAATGTTATTAACAAGTTGCAGCTTTTCATGACTATTACTAAAATTACACTTTTTGCTATGAGTAAGCATGTGTGACTCAAAGGTAAAATATTCACTCTGCAATCCTCTATAATATAAGAACTGAACAATTTGCGTCTGTGAGGTAATGTAATTCGCGAGCATTAATCTCTGAGCGACTCCGGGTCCCATGGTGGAACGAATATTTGAAATTAAGAGGTACTAAGAGAAATCAACGATCTAAATTAAATCACAACTAAACTTATGATCAGCTGGTAAGTTACAAACGTAACAAATTTAACAAAGTCACAGAGAATTGGAGTCAGATACAATTATTCATGGAGTCAGATTTAAAATTCGATAACCATAAATTAAGTGAATTTAACAGAAATGCTGAAAAGGCTTACACACATAAGTTCTTCAACCAGGCTGTTTGATTTTGTTTTTGAGCTAATGGATGGACCTTACAGAAATGTGCCATTTGGGACAGGGCTATTCTCCTTCACTTCCAGGCACAGACTTGTGTTTTACATTAAGTTTTTACAAACGAGGCATCTCCAACGTGAATACATAAACAAGACTGATAATTAAATACATTTAATTACATTTATATAGTCTGGCTAAACATTTGGAGCCTTATTTATAAAACGTGCATATGCACAGATTTGATCTTAGAGTGTGTGTGCGCTAAAATCGACACTAACGTTCATATTTATAAAAACAGTCTTTAATGTGGAAAAGTGTTTATCGCCATGTCAGGGACTAAGCAGACGTATGCACTTTTCCTTGTGGCAGAGAGTTGGAATACTGCAGGTATTTGGAAATCTAAGTAATTATTGCCACTCTTCAAGAATTGCTTTGATTCTTAAGTAAAGGATTTGGATGTTGACTGGTGCTCTTTATGTTAATGATATTAATTAGGTGCCGAGATCTGAAACAATTCATCTGTGGACAATTTCAAGATCATATGCAATTTCTCATCTGGAAGAGGCGTATGCACGTTTTTCACACGTACACACATTTGAGAAATTACTGTCAGATCAAATGATAGTTTCTATTTAATAGTTCAATTTTATAAACGAGGCCACAGTCTGCCATATCAATAAATAAAGGCTTTAGATGACATGAAATTGCCTTTACGTCTCCATCAATGCCAAAAATCACTTACACCCTTGCAGTATGTGTGTCAGAGGATTACATGTTTGTTCTGAGCATTTGACTGCAGATTGCTTTGTAACTGAAGCAGTGTGAGATGCAGAGTTCACAAAGAAACTTTTGTTGAAAGATGAATCAGTCAACTGCACTGGATCTGACAGCAGCTAAATGCTAAATCCTAAATTAACAATTTCATAATGCTTTGTCTATAAATTATGTTTTTTATGGATGTTTTCAAAACACTCATGTGCAAACCTTAATGAAAGATCATTTTAGACAGAGGCCCAGAATGAGGGATGAAAATAATTATTCTGCATATTTTTTTCAGTTTTTTTTTTTATGCAAACTTTATTGACATTACAGGTGAACCTCATGGAACATATTTCAGTAATAATTTTTTTTTAAAAACACGCGATGAGCCCTTTAATAATACTCGTTTTGGTTGTGAACACCTCATTGTTGAGGGAAGCACATGAGCGATTGCTTCAAATGACTCACAGATTATCCAGATTTATTTCCTCATATCCAGTGTTTATTCATACTTCCAACTAACATTCAAAAACGCTTGTGACTTTAAATTCTCATTTACTATTCTGTGGGTATCAGACAGTCCTGCTGAGAACTCTCGAATGAGATGAATCCTTTCTAATGAAGAACTTGTAGTCTGCACAGGCTTGTGTTACTGCTAAAAACATCTATCTGATGTAACTCACACATATTTTTCACTAATTTCTCCAAGAATCGGTAGTGCCACAGTGTTGAAATGATGCCCTCAATATAATTTATGGCAACAATATAATGTGTTGTGATAGTTAGCCATAAAACTGAAAAGGCAAGAGGGTTATTTTTGTATTGTTTATCTTAGAGGGGCTAATTGAAGTGTCACAATTCATTATACAGGCTGTGTCCTCCACCCGTCCAATGGCAAAACGACAGTATCAATCTCCCTCTGTCTCCTCACATCACTATTCTAGCATGACTTTGTGGAGGAGTACAAGTCTGTCTCTTTATTAAGATAACTCTTCCTTGGCTCTAACAATATCAATGTCATGGGTTCGATTCTCAGGGAATGCAAGTTATTAGTTATTTTGTTACCTTTTATTCTCTGTTAGTCACTCTAAATGTGTATTCGTGTGTTGTGACGTCAAAAAATGCCAGATGTTCAGATGAGTTTCAGCATATTATATTTGTTTAGGTGCTGTGAGTAGCCGAGAAGGGGGAAATGCTGTGAAAGTCGCTCTTTGTAAAATCCACCCTTGGAGGATTGCTGTCTGAAATGACATACTTTTAGCGAGCCAACAAGTGTTCCAGACACTCATAGAAATCAATCCAATCCATCCAAAGGTAGGCTCCCCCAGGCTTCAAGCTATCTTTTGTTCTTGAAGTGAAATTATAACACTTGGGTTTCAACATATTGTGATAATACTGGATGTGTTAAAATGTCAAAGAAATACAGTGCTATATACACAAATGAGGGGTATGAAATGTTATTGCTTTTCTCATCTGCAGATAAATCAAAGGTGGTGCCATGTTAATCCAGGCTGATAGACTGATGACATGTCTTCCTGACAAATGGCTACTGTATGTTGCATTCTTCTCCTGCTCTGTTCCACAGTCCTGTAATTGCCATTTAAAAGTTTTTAGGGTTAAATTGATGGATGTCAGTCTGAACAGTGCGTTCCGTCCTTCTATTGAACTTTAATTTATTTTGACATCAATCATTTACCCCCGCACGCTTCATTACGGACAAACTCTAAGAGAGAGAGAGCGCTCTAGGTTTTGTCCTTGTACCAGAAGCACCATAATATCAAATCCTGTTCTCCAAAGCTCTCTCCCGAGAAGCCTGAACAAATGTGCAAGATATTATGTCTTGAGTTAATGCGATAAAAACATCAGTGCAATTCAACCTTCAATTCCAATACTTATTTTCTTTTGCAGACATGTTGTAAAAGCCAAGTAAAACCTATAGGCCTACAACTTTATCAACAACGGGACTTAATTTGTGTGAATTGGATCCGGCACCTATTTTAGAAGTTTCCCTACCTTACACTGTAAGAATTTTTATAAGAAATGTATGGCATGTACATATGTACATTGTACATAAGTATAATGATATGGTTAATTTATTTATTTACAAAGGGTAATCAGTTACTTACCCTCATGTCGTTCGAGACCCGTAAGACTTTCGTTCATCTTCAAAACACAAATGAAGATATTTGAATCAAATCTGAGATTTCTGTCCCTCCATTCACAGTCCATGCAACTACCAATTTGATGCTACAAAATGTTCATAAATAGATCATAAAACTAATCCATATGAATCAAGTGGTTTAGCCAAAATTTTCTGAGAGACTGAATTGCTTTATATGATGAACAGATTTACTTTTATAGCCCCTAAAGGGACATGGTGAATAAAAATGTAGTTCTGTGAGGGAACGCAAAGGTTTTGCATGCATAGTCAGCGAATGCAAAGTTTCTCGGGGGAATGCATAACTTTTGCGAGAACACTGAAATATTTTTTCCCACACATTTTTTTTTCATTTATATCATGTCCTTTTAGGGGCTCTATACGTTCGCTTGCAAAAGCAATGAAATTTAGTTTTTCCTCCCAGCTCATATTATTTTGATCACAAAAGTTTTTCAAGTGAATGCAAAGTTTCTCAGGAAAACAAACGTTTTGCAAGAGAATGCAAAAGAATTTAAAGATTTGTTTTTGTTTTTTTTTAAGTCACCATGTCCTTTTAGGCTCTCTAATCTAATTTTGTTATGTGATTTGTTATTAGGGGCCAAGTACCGAAGGTGTGGCGGCACCTATTGAAATCGTTAGATTTCTTATTATTCCGCCATGGGAGTCTATGGCAGCCCATAGAACCGCTGCAGGAAAGTTATGAAATTTGGCACACAGATAGAGAACAGTCTCACCTGTCACCATAGCAAATTTGGAGTCTAACTCAATCCCTCTAGCGCCACCACCTGTCCAAAGTTTCACTCATGTTTATGCTAATAACTTTTGAACCCTAAGGGCTAGAAACTAGCTAGAAGGGCTTTTTTTATCTTCTGATTCCTTGGCTCAAGACGGTTCGATTGCACCATATGACGTCATTTACCGTCATGAAAATTTTCCTTTTCCTACTTTTTCAAACTCCTCCTAGGCTGTTGCTCTGATTTTAAAGAAAATTGAACCAGAACATCTTCAGACGCTGCCGACAAAAAGTTATGGAATTCAAGTTGATCATCAAATCGTTTTTAATAAACTCTTGTGAAAACAAATGTAAGGCTGTATCTCCGCAATGCTTTATCGTATTCAGACCAAACTTGGTACATTTCATCACAAGCATGACCTGAAGTGACATGCAGCATTTTGGCACAGTGCCACCTACTGGTCCGGAGATACAAAAAATGGCTATTTTTGCTTATAACTTCTAAATTGTTCGTCCAAAAATCATAAAAGGTTCAAAAATAAAATACACTTATCGTGTATTTTGACCTCACCTACCGCAAGTGATGGCATGCTGAAAACCGATGTACATAGTGTTGTATTTGAGGTAAAAAATATTGTATAAATACTGTTCGGTTTCTCGCACAACCGATCGTTTCGTGTCTTAAGACATCAATGTGCCGTCAAGAGCCACAGGGTTTAATATGGATTCATATGTGTATGTTTTTTTACTCTCATAGCTCTCATACTCTAAAATGTTGCTATTGACATGCATTATACGACTGGCAGACTGCAACGGTTGGAGTTAAAAATCTTCATTTGTGTTCTACTGAAGAAACAAAGACACCTACATCTTGGATGCCCTGAGGGTAAGCAGACAAACATCAAATTTTAATTTTTGGGTAAACCCAAAGTATCCCTTTAAGTATGGTTTTCAGGTACTCTTTACACCTCTGATTTTAGTTTCGGGTAAATTATACTTTTTAGTACTGCTCAACAGTACAACAAACCATAGATTTTAAATTACACTGTAGTTCCACTACAGACCTCCAGGGTCGAATATGTTGAGTCAAAAGTGTGTGTTTCTGTACATCAGACAATAACACATGGCCACTAGTAAGGCCATGGATTTGACTGCTAGGGAATGCATGAACTAATAAGATGTGTACTATGAATTCAATGTTTTTTGGATAAAATTGTTTGCCAACTGCACATATATAAAATACAAAAGAAAAGCATACAGATCAATAGCATTTGTCATTGTTATAAGAATAGAAATAGAAAGGTCATGCATTTTTTTATTGCTGCAGGGTAGAGACAAAAAAAAAAAATGCTAACCATTGCTACTGTACCACGAGTTGTTTTATGCAGCACTGTGCAGCTGAAGTCTTCCTGTGCAAACCTTTGCTCCACTTTGTTTGTCTTCCTTTACTAGCAATTAGACTCATTAGTCAGAGTATGTGTGATACAATCATGAATTAGGCTGCTCATTAGTAGGAGCGCTGATGAGCAGGATCATTTTACTGATGTAAGGTGTGTAATGTCTCTTGTCTCCATACTGATGACTGTTCTAGTGGGACATGGCATAGACTAATCATTCTTTCTAAACTTTCTCTCTTGCTCACTCTCAAACAGCAGAACACTTTTAAAACCCTTAAAATCCATCTTACGCTAAAGTTGTGGAATATGGGAGATATCTTGGACCAGCAACAAACCATCTGGTCATAGCAACTCAAAGTGGACAAGCTAGTTTTGGAACATTGTTGCTAGTTAAAGGCCAGCTAGAAAACATCTACCATGTTTGGAAAACACAGCTATAAATCTTAAACTGGATTTTTCAACAAGGAATACTCTCTTTAGTCCAGGGGTGTCCAAAGTCTGGCCCGCGGGCCAAATGCGGCCCGGGGGTTAATTTCAAATAGCCCGCAGCTTGTCTATTACTATTATATGTGACCCCGCCACACATAATTTACAAATCGTGCAGTTTCACAATGCCAATACAAGGTGGCAGTATTACATTTTAGGCTAGGGAAACATTAAAGCGTCAAAAGCAGTGCAAATAGCAGTTAGAATACTTTTCAACCAACAATTCACCAACATTTATCATGGATTTACTGTGGTAACACTAACTGTAACCATGGTATTTTGTCAGAAATGTAGGTTAATATCTTATTTTATTACATTTTTAATGTAGACATGTATTAAATGAGTAATAAATGCCAAATTGCCGACAATCTTTTTGCCATAAACTTGCAGTTTTGTGCATTTGTATTTATATTAAATGCATTGATATACTAAATACCAAAAAGCCAAATATAGAAACAATATTTTTATTTAGTGAGGTGCCATGCGTGGTTTTACCTATGGTGATCTAAATAGAGTGCTTGTTAATTTAAATAAGAATAGAGTTCTAACTCCGTAATAATATTTCGATTTCACCCTTTAAAATAAGGTTGTTAAAAGTTTTACAGATATTGATTGTGTATTAAATTTACATCTGTGTCCTATCTCAAGCTACTCTACTGTCAGCTCAAGCTTTTGTCAAATCTGTCATGTTTCCAAGAAACAAAACATGTAATAGAGTAGAATATATAAAAAAGACAAGGAACTGGCCCCCAGGTGTGTCCACAACATCGAATCTGGCCCCCTTTAAAAAAGTTTGGACACCCCTGCTTTAGTGTAACTTTTAGGCCTAATAACACAGTATTATCACAAGGATGTGTCATACCGAGCTTTGACAGTTCTCTCTCAGGCTTTGAAATAGACAGCAATAAGGGCTGTCTTTCTTCCTGAGGTAATAGTAGCTCTGCTCCTGGTCTCACCTGTGCTCCTCTGTGAGGGTTATAGTGTTGTATGCTCCCCTATTGCTGCAGGCTTCAGTGATGCTAAATTACTGCCACTACTCAGCACCAGAGAGAAAGAAAATCCCAGGCAGCGCTCACAAAACTCACAAGTCCTTATAATGTTGTAATTATAGAAGCAGGAGGTGGACAACAAAGCAAAAAACAAAGCTTGGAGAGAAAGAACAGGAAAGAGAGACTGAAGGATCAAGACAAGTGTTCATATTAACTCAAAAAGCTCCTGATTGTTTTTGTCCTGCAAACGCACAGGCATGCTTCTCTCAGACTGCTGTGTTCTATTTTAGCTCTTTTTAGTATTTCTCAAGCAAATCCATTGCCCTATAAATGTTTGCCCTGGGTTCTGAAGGAGTTACCATGGTTACCGCTGCTCTTGTAAAGTGGTAGACTGGAAGGAGGCTTGAGTTAAGCTGTCCGTCCGGGGCTGCAGGCAGACTCAACTCCACCTTGAGGATGAGGAAAATATTGCAGTGTTTTTGCATATATTAGGGTTTTTTTTAACTGCAGTCCAGGGACCCCTAGAAGGCCTGCAAAGTGGTCAGTGGAAAAGTTCAGAGAAAAATAGTATATATTAAAAAAAGGAACAATAATAAAAATATAAATAAACAAAATTAAAAAGTTGAAATGTGCCGAATTCAACATTGTTCAAACTCGTTTCCATTTATGGAGCTTATAATGACTGGCATAGAAATAATTAAATCACTTTTATTTTATTAAATTTGATTCTATAATTATTTAATTTTATAACTATGGCTATTAATAGAACAAAATAATTGTGATTGATTGTAAAATAATTGTAAAAATGTAATAATCGTAAAAATAATTCTGAGTAATATTGTGATTAATTAGTTTTTCCTCTGGTTAATATCTCTAACAGTACACTAATGTTGAAAAGATAAAATAGATAGAAAATAAATATTTTCCAGATTATATTTTTGCTATTTATAATATTTTATACATTTTAATATAATTAAGGAATATAAGGAATAATTGTAAAATAAAAAAATAAAAATTGTAATTACTTTCCTCTGGACACCCTTTGAATTCTAATATCTTACGTATCAGGAGGACATAAAAAAAAAATCATGACAGGTCTTAAAATTAGGTAAATACAGCCTTAGCTGAACAACAACACATGACCTATTACACCGTGTCATCATTTTGGCTTTTTTTTTTTTGTATTATTAAATAGAGAAGCCCTGTGTGACAAACAAAGCACACTGATTCAATTGCTTGTAGAACCACCTTTAGCAACAATAACTTGAAGTAATAATATTCTATATGACTTTATCAGTCTCACTGTTCTGGAGGAACTTTGATCCACTCTTCTTTACAACATTGCTCCAGTTCATTGAGGTTTGTGGGCATCTGTTTATGCACAGCTCTCTTAAGGTCCCGCCACAGAATTTCAATCTTTAGCTCTTTACAGCTTTCCTGTAAACAATAAGAGCGTGGCGCTAGCAACACCAAGGTCATGGGTTCGATTCCCAGGGAAAGCAAGAACTGACAAAATGTAAAAAATGTGTACCTTGAATGCAATGTAAGTTGCTTTGGATAAAAGTAAATGTAGATGACCTCACAGTTGACTCAAGCATACTTTAGAGAGAAGTTCAGAGATGTTCATGGTTGACTAAATGACTGCAAGGTGCCCAGGTCCTGTGGCTGCAAAACAATCCCAAATCATCTGCCCTTCACCACCATGCTTGGCAGTTGGTGTTTGTGCCGTGTTTGGTTTTGGCTCACGGCACGCTGTGCATAATGGCTAAACATCTCCACTTTGGCCTCGTCTGTCCAAAGGACATTGTTCCAGAAGTCTTGAGGTTTGTTTAGATGCAACTTTGCAAACCTAAGCTGTACTGCATTTTAGAGAGAAGAAGCTTTCCAAACATGCCATACTTGTCCCGTCTTTTTCTAATTGTACTGCCATGAACTTTAACATGTTAACTGAGGCCTGTAGAGTCTGAGACGTAGTTTTTTTTTTTTTTTTTTTTTTTTTTTTTTTTGCAGTTTCTCTGAGCATTGCACCTTGGGGTGAATTTGCTGGGACGTCCACTCATGGGAAGATTGGCAACTGCCTTAAATGTTTTCCAATTGTGAATGATCTTCCTCAATGTAGAATGATGGACTTCAAATTGTTTGGAAATGGCCTTGTATCCCTTCATAGATTGATGGGCAGTAACAATTACTTCTCTAAGATCATTGCTGATGTCTTTCCTCCTTGGCATTGTGCTAACACACACCTGAATGCTCTAGACCAGCAAACTGCCAAAACTTCTGCTTTACAGTTGGTCACGCTTGCTGATGATCAATTAATCAAAGGCATTTGATTAGCAGCGCCTGACTGCTACTTACCCTCTTAATTCCTATGTTAACAAAAAGGGTGTGCTTAGATTGTCACACATGGCTTCTCCATTTTTGGCTTTATTTTTGTTAAATAAACCATGACACTGTGTAATATGTCATGTGTTGTTGTCCAATCCACAGGTCTTAATTTTAAGACCTGCCAAGGACTTCAGATGATTTTTTTGTTATGTCCTGAAACATAAAACTATAGAATTCAAAGGGGCATACTTTCTTTTTCACAAAACTGTATATGTCAATAGTACTCTAATGTTGAAAAATATATTAAAGATCTTAATAGAAAAATCTATATTTTCCAGGTAATATTTTCCATATATTATAGTTCTTGCATTTAATAAAATGTTATATTTGTTTTATTTTGGGGTCTGTGGGATCTACAGTAAAAATATAGCCACTATCCTAAATTTCCTGTACTCCAAACATTCAAATGTGGCAATATGTAAAATAAAATAAAAAGTATTATGTTTTTGGGTAAAAAGTAGACTTTATATTGATACCACATATGGCTGTTAATGTTACATCATGACTTCAAATAAGGAGAACCGTAATTATGTAGTTCCAGACTCTGCACCAGGTTTACGGCATGAAGAAGTTAAACAAGTGTTCTTTATCTTTTAAGATAAAAGTGCTTGATGTATATTAAAACATGTAACTTTCCCTCCAGTCCAAAAACAAAAAAACATTTACTCACAATAAGCTACAAAAACATCTCATTCTGAACATCAGACAAATGTGTTATGGCTGCTATTAAAGGAAATACTCAATGTAGAGACCCAGAAATTGCTTTTTTTATGCATAGAGCCTTAATGCATGCTGCTTATGTTATGAGTGCAATGTGAAACAGCCATATAATCCTCTCATCTTTTGTCTAATGACCCCTGGGTTAACATTCACCTCCATTTTAAGATGAACAAAAGTGTATTGACTGCAGTGCTGTTGTTCCCTTAATTCACAGCTGAACTATGTACTGCTGTGCCGCATTCTCACCTATTGCACATGTTTGGTCCATATAGATGCCTTCTTGTTCTCTCCCTCCTCTCATCTCTTGATGTGAGCGTTTCTAAGCTCCAGCCACCTGTTGAACCTACAGAATTAAAGAAAGACGCACAGGTTATTAGTTACTGTATTGAGCCTAATGTTAATGGAGTAGAAAGCACTGAAGACGTTTGCGTGGGGTCTGGGCTTTAAGACAGTTGAACCTATAAAACAGAATGTGCTTCTGTCCCTTACAGTCATTTGCGTACAATTAAATATGCTGCTCCTCCACAATGACTGTGTGTATAATGCAGTAGCATTGGACCTGGTGGATTGGCCTGTTGACTGACGTATCTGGTCTGCTGAATGATAATGTTGTGTATACCTGAGATCCATCTAAAAATAAAAGGAGTTTCATAGCCTAGTGAATTTCTCCAGGGGAGGTGCCATTTGAAAAGTGCCCTGTAAAAGTTATGCTCACTATGACAGGTGTATATGCCTGAGGTGGTGGTGAAATTGACTTCAATATTGCTGTTAGTCAGTAAATAGAGCATTGCGAATATTGGCTGCTATTTTTACATTTTCAGAGATCATCTGAAAAGATCATCTTATATAAGACAATATCCTCACGCACTTGAAAGAGAAGGCCTCTTCAGGACAGTCTTACAACGGCAAATGTTTTATAAAACATCTAAAAAATAAGATGCAATACTGTTTCTCACATGCACTTTCTAGGGCTGCACAATATATAGAAAAATATTGCAAATGTACATGTTGTATATGTATATGCATATCTACTTCAACATTGTGAAAAGTGTACGCTTTAGGTCGGCGCATATAGCATCGAATAGACTGTTGAACGCATATAGCATCTGAATGTGACTTGCTTGACGTTAAAAAGAGTTATTAAACGCAATAGCTTGCGAATAACAACTCCTTGCAGTATCGCGCTGTTTGACAGACTGAAACGTGCACACAAGCTGCCTCTGAAAACGTGTTCTGTTTCGTGTCTTGTTACACACTCGAACTGTCAAATACACACACAGTTATGTTAAAATGATGAGTATTCATGTAAACAGTCGGTTATGCTTTAAGTGAACGATATCAGTTGGAGAAAGAAACTGCTGATACAGTAAACCTGCTGATACAGTAAACCTGCTAATACATACAGTAAACCTGCTGATACAGTAAACCTGATAATACAGTAAACCTGCTAATACATACAGTAAACCTGCTGATACAGTAAACCTGCTAATACAGTAAACCTGCTGATACAGTAAACCTGCTAATACATACAGTAAACCTGCTGATACATACAGTAAACCTGCTGATACAGTAAACCTGCTAATACAGTAAACCTGCTAATACAGTAAACCTGATAATACATACAGTAAACCTGCTGATACAGTAAACCTGATAATACAGTAAACCTGCTAATACATACAGTAAACCTGCTGATACAGTAAACCTGATAATACAGTAAACCTGATAATACATACAGTAAACCTGCTGATACAGTAAACCTGATAATACAGTAAACCTGCTAATACATACAGTAAACCTGCTGATACAGTAAACCTGATAATACAGTAAACCTGCTAATACATACAGTAAACCTGCTGATACAGTAAACCTGATAATACAGTAAACCTGCTAATACATACAGTAAACCTGCTGATACAGTAAACCTGATAATACAGTAAACCTGCTAATACATACAGTAAACCTGCTGATACAGTAAACCTGATAATACAGTAAACCTGCTAATACATACAGTAAACCTGCTGATACAGTAAAACCTAATACAGTAAACCTGCTAATACATACAGTAAACCTGCTGATACAGTAAACCTGCTAATACAGTAAACCTGCTAATACATACAGTAAACCTGATAATACAGTAAACCTGATAATACATACAGTAAACCTGCTGATACAGTAAACCTGATAATACAGTAAACCTGCTGATACATACAGTAAACCTGCTGATACAGTAAACCTGCTGCTGTCTGTCAAACAACAAAAGAACGAGAAAATCACTCAGTGCTCTTGGCTGAATAACCTTTGTAGCTTTATTATGTATCAGTGTATATTTAATTCATGTGAAGACTACTGTTTTTAGTTCTTATTTTTAATAACAAAGATAAATTAAAATAACAAAAATAATGGTCCAGGTTCAGGTGTCTTTCTTTACCTGGATGTTCTTGAAGTTAAGGTTTACGTAGCTATAACTATATATTACCAAGTTTAGCAAAGAGTTTTTGGTATTTAAATATTTGCATTACATTTTTTGTTTGTTTACATTGATGTGTGATACATTTTTGTGACATTAATTTTTGCTAAAACACCGCTGGTCACTTTCAGAAGTTGTAGCGATGCTTTCTTTTCTCACAAAGACTGTGAAACACATAGATGGTTTCATTCTCAGTTTTTAAATAATTTTTTAAAATATAATTTAAATAGATTTTACACACTTAAAGCAATATCGTATCGCATATCAAATCGCATTAACAAGGTATTGCATATCGCATTTTTCTTCAATATCGCACAGCCCTAGCACTTTCTGATCTCATTGTTTGTACTGTAAATGTCTTTCTTTGTTTCTTATCTTTCAAGATCATACTCTATTTCATCCCGAAGAGAAAGTTAAGTTTGTGCTACACCACTGTCTGTGCTAACTGTGAGGATTTAACCACAACCTGAATGTAACCTCATCATTAGACAATTTCATATGACCCTGCAAATCTGGGATTCTGACTGTGTATGGGAGCTTGTCTGTGTGTAAGCGTAACAGAAAACTGATAGACTGAACAAATGCAGTTCAACGATTGGGATTTCTTTGCTGTCGCAAGAATGCAAACAAGTGAGGGCTCTTCATGCTTGAGAAGAAATCAACACTTAATACTTTACCCTGACTGCTGTACATTATTCCATGAGATTAAATAAATAAATAAAAATGCCCAAACAGACTGACAGGTCTGTGAGTAGCATCTCTCTGGTGTGGTGCACTGAAAAGGGAGTAATTTCATTTCATGTGTAAATATCTGCTTGGTGTCAGCAAGTGTAGATTCCCCAAAAGCTGAGCTGACAGCCAAGACAAGCAATTACTGTTCTTTGTGTAGTTTACAGGTGATGGACACGGAGCAGAGTACCATAGACCAGACATGGCTCGCAAACGGTCACAGACTACCTGCGAGAATCAGCATGCACATCAAATTCATAGCGCACTGACAGGGAGATGAAGTGTGTTTGTCTGCATTTCCATATGTGTCGAGACTGCAATCGAGCTATACGTGCACGCAGGGAAGATATTTTTCAGGTGTGATGTCATGTTTAGGAGAGTGTAGACCGTCTCCTGTGGTGGAGTTGCTTTAACTTGTTTACTTGTTTAAGAACTTGCCAGTAAAGGCTCAGATCGTCTCCAGATTGAAGATTCTTTGGGGTCAATACTTTCTGCATGCACATACCCAGCATGTTAAAGAAAGGAAACGAGGTGGAAAGAGATTAGCTTACCCGCATTGATCATTGCTGCTCATCTCTTCATCCTGGATTTTACTCAAATGCTGCCTATGCAAAATGTCTTTGTGCATAACATGATATGGCAAGTTTCAGTGGACGTGCACAGTGTGGTCAGGGATGCGAATTGACCTATCGGTACGCCCCTCCCCTCGAATGCAGATAAGCCAATGGCAGAGGAGTATCAGTTGCACGGGGACTGAAACTCAGACATCTTTAGGTTTCAGCACCATAGAGAAACATTGGAAGATCTGAAGCTCTCATCAGTTTGATGGTTTTTATGCTACAAAAATGGTAAAACAATGTGCCTGGGGTTCTTGTTACACTGATTCCAGTTATCCTGAGAGGATGGGCAATGGAATTTTTTAATTTCATTTCCTAAACCCAAACAAGACAGAGCAGACTAATGCATGATTGTTCATCTGTGGTACGTAGCAGATTTACATGATCTATTAATCCAATGAAGATGAAAACTTTCATTTTATGGTCGTCATACTCTCATTAAGTTACAATTAAAGTTATTGAGTCCATGCTAATATACAAACCTAACATTACCTGTTCTCACATCATGTGTACAGTGTAGGTCAAAAACACAAACGAAGGTACATACAGTGTTGATCCTGGATGTTGTTATCTGCGATCGTTACGACCGTGGGCTTCTCCTGCGTGCATTGCGATCTGTAAACACTCACTTCCAAATTAATCTCGTTGCCCACCATATTTATTTTAAAATCTTTTATATATCCCACTTGAATGCTTCACCACGAGAGGAGGTCCTTCTGTGTCCAAAATTAATCAAAAACATCTTGGGACAATGTTTTCACACTGGCATTTCACTGTAAAACAGTAAGCAACGCTGTTTGTTTGTTCGCAAAGGTACCTGGGGGGGCGGGGCTTACAGATAGGTCAATTGCATATGGCAAGTGATTTCTCTTAAAGAAACAGTCACAGAAAAAAAATTCACTTCAGCTGCGCATCTTGATTTGCATACTAAATTACTCAAACCGAGCTTCCCTTCAAATAGAAATATTAAGTATGTATGACTGCATCTAAAAATTGCATAATTCCCTACTATATAGTATGTGAAAAAAGTAGTATGTCTGAATTCAAAGTATTACTAAAACAGTAGGTGAAAACACCTAATGTGCATCTGATGGGCACTTTACTATCCCATGAGGCCACAGGAGAGGATTTGTGAACGGCAGTGAATGCAACTGATGCTAGTAGATCACATGACGTATGTAGTACATCCAGATCACATTCATACTGCACATATTATACAGAACACACTTTTTTAATGCCTGTGTAACTCAGAGGGTATGCCATTCAGACAGCCTATGATTTTTGATGTGGTAAGCTTGACTTACGAATATTAATTAGATGATGTAAGCTAATAAACGTAAAATGTAAGCACGATAGTGATTTGCTGAAAAGCAGGCAAGTGGGCACAATTTTAGCGCTTGTCTATTTTAGTTTGCAACCAGTTGACAGAAGTGTTAGGGGATAGTTCACCCAAAAATGAAAATTCTGCCATTTGTGACCCGTCACGGAAACCAGTGACACAAGTCGGCAGCACAACTTTCGAGCAAAATGAAGAAGCGTTTTTTTTTTTTTTTTTTTCAAAATTAGTGATGTTCACTTTTTTGCAGAATCTGTTAGTTGAGATCACAAAGAAGCCTCTCCGTGTTTGAGATAGCATTATTGGTCTATATAAAAGCGTACATTTTGAGGTTGAAATCGGCTTGTTTTTCGGAGATTCTAGCATGCAGTATGGGCGTGTCATTTTCTGTGTGTATTTCTATTGCCCCCGCCCTCCAAGGGGCGCGTGGCTACTTATTATGCAGCGCTCTGGCCGGCTCTAGCTGATATCAAAATTCAATGAAGATGGACGCCGCAAAGAGTATCGCATGGCTATAAATCGACAGTAACATTTGATGGGGGATAAAGACAGAGAAATGGGGAAAATCCATAACTTTGACTGTAAATGCTACACAAGGAGAAAAGAGAACTCTCTGCCCGAAGACCCCGACAAAGAGAAAGTGTGCCCGAACGAGATCTGCAAGAATACTTTTCTGTTTCTTATGGGGTGAGTTTCCATACACAAAGTTTGTCGTTTTGTGTTCATTCTAAGAACACGTACACATTATCTCATGTTTAGTCCATGTTTAGACCTTCCCATACCTAACGTTACCTATTGTTATTAGCTAGCTCAGGACTGTCGTTTAAATTGTAATCGTTAGCATTGTATCACTTGCCAAAAAAACCATTACTATAATGGGCTTTTAGATGGTAATATTAGCATCTGCTATTAATATGAATAATGCTTCAATTGCTTGAATTGACTGATGTGAATGACTGATGTGCCCACGTAAACCTGCCTGTTAGCATTCTTGAATTGAATGTGATGCTAATAATTGTAGCCAGCTGGTACAACTATCAAATAACTATCCAAACTGTTTTAGACCTAAAAGAGTCTTTGTAGGTCTATGTTACCCTTAAATGTCAGAGAAAAGAACAGAATCAGAGATATTTTTTTTCTTATAGAAAATTGTACTT
This sequence comes from Paracanthobrama guichenoti, assembly GCA_018749465.1. Lineage (NCBI taxonomy): Eukaryota > Metazoa > Chordata > Actinopteri > Cypriniformes > Gobionidae > Paracanthobrama > Paracanthobrama guichenoti. Next base: position 32,512,436 of record CM031951.1, on the reverse strand, counting down.
TGCATATTAAACTATAAAAGCATGTAATTATAGTTGATTTTAGTTTATCATAGTTGATCATAACTAGAGATGAAATGGCATGAAAATTTCATTTCATGATTATAGTGACCAAAATGATCACGGTTATCACAGAATCCTGTTCAAAAAGTCCTAATGCTACACAATGAAATCAATTCACCAAGTTTTATGTAGAAAACCAGCAAATAACAAATAAAATTAGCATCAATATGTACTTTTTGTTTACATAAACATTAAAATAACATTAAAAATGATTTTAAAGGAGTGTCTTTCAACATAGTTCAAATAGAGTTTTAGGTTTTATAAAAAGATAACTCACATATTTCAGCCTCAGCCTTTATTTTTATAAAAGTCAAAAAAGATAAATACTGACATTTACAATGCACATTATCCTTTATTATTAATAGTATGCGGTCCGATTTTTCCCGTTGCGCCTGTCGTTGCTATGCAACCATGCAGCTTTACAGGGGGTATGGCTTATCTAAATGAGATGTAAATGAGCCCTCTTGTCACTCCCAGCAGGTGAGAACAGGTGAGAACTGCACAATCTTTTTTGAGTGCCTACCTTCAAATGGCCACAACTTCTCCAAATATCAGATTTCCATGTGTTACACATCATTGGAAAGCTTGGAGACTACACTTTCAGAATCTGTGAATAACTCAAAATGCCCCAGAACCGACTTGTGTCCCTACTTGATTGGTCACATTTACTCACCCTCAAGTTGTTCTAAACCTATATACATTTCTTTGTTCTGCTGTACACAAAGGAAGATATTTGGAAGAATGTTTGTAGCCAAGCAGATCTTGGCCCCCATTGACTACACAGTACTTTGTACTGTGGCCAAGAAAAATAAAGCTCTTAAAATAAAATTATTATTTCCCTAAATGTTTTCCAGCAGAAATGCCCATGTACATTTTGAATATGTTCTAACAAATCATATATTTCTTAGTAATGGCAATTTATTTTCAGTTTCTTGTCACAGAGTGCTGCCTGATTGCTGTTTAATGAAATACTTTCAAAAAATGTGTCCTGTGGGAAATGTCTTGGTGCAGTGCCGGCAGAGCAAGAATCCTCGATAAGGTAATTGATAGAGTGTCCCGCCTCCCCTCCACTGAGCTAAAGTGCGGCGCCCCATTCTGTGCATAAAGGAGCATTATGGGTGAAGCAGGAAAAGGAGAACATTTTTTGTTTTAGGTCGTTTCCATTACCGTGATTAATGAACTAATCACCGAGATGGGAAACGAGAGGTGAGGTGTGTGCACACATGTGGATGTGAGTGCGTGATTGTTAACCTGAAATAGAGGCGGACATAAACACAGACAGCATTAGAATAATGTTCAGACACCTTATGCTGATCTATAGCCGTCTCTGACGTAATGCAGTTCAAGCCTTTTGCCGATAAACACACCCGCCATAATATTGTTACAGTATGTTGTCATATTGTCATACTTTTACATCATTCTGTAACAATCGCGTGGGTCCTCAGGAGCTGGTCATCCAGGAGATTTATGTATAGGCTAAAATGAACACTCCAGGGAAATGGCTCCATAAATCCATTGAAACTTATATTTGTACCAACAGTAATCACACAAAACCAAAACACTTTTATGTATCCCCTCTGACACCGGTTTAACTTCAGCCCCTGGCAATGGAAGGGTTTGTAGGTACATGAAGTATGGTTCTCATAAAAATTTACTTGGGAACATATGAGCTTTATGAAGGAATAATTGAACATCTAGTTAAGAAACAGACAAGACCCTTGTTATTTGTTTACTAGGCCTTTTAAAGGGGATGCTGGGGCTCTTAAGTGGGCAGTTACAACATGGTCCTGGATTGCATAAAATGGTGAGTATGCTACTAATGGACCCATGTTGTATTTCTGTTTATACTTACACGAAAACTATAGTGGACCTTATCGAGTGCACCACAATGTACAGCAATAACAAGTGTACAGCCGATGCACACTCAACCTGTCTGAATTCACTCACTCATTCATTCCTTCAAGTGAACTGTATTATTGGACTAACATAGGGAATAGTGACTAAGGGTTTAGGGGGCAATTTCAGATTCAACCTATGTTAGACAGACATCAGCGCGAGCACCACAACCAGAAACAGCAGCCATCTTTTACACATCCTTCTAAACCAAAACAATGAGTTTACGCCACAACTACTGTAATTTGGAAGAGATGGAATCCTGTGACTTTATACTCTTGAGCTGTTTGTGACTCTAATTTATGCATTTCAATGGCAACACCATCAACGAAATGAAAACGAAAACCAAAATTAATCTGCAGCAGTCAGGTGGGTGGTACAGGTCAGTGCTCATTAAGTTGATATGTTCATTATTGTAATGTTATGTGCTTTGAGACATGAGGTAGTTTAACGCCATCTCTCATGACGCTTTTGTATGGTCCCTTTGTTTTGAAGGTGTGGCTTAGGAGACACTATGAAGGGAGTTCTTATGCTTTCAAAGCTATCTCACTATAGTGTGGTGCAGGTTTGACGTCACTTTGTTGGCCAAGCAGCAGTTAGCTTCACACTGGTTCCCTCGACAAAACCCCAATAGGATTTTTCCATAGGCTTTTCAATTAAATCGCAAAAAACAAGCTCTGTGATCAACAAAACTGTATGATACTTACACGTTTTGTCCATCAAGATCATTTTCACAGTTAAACACAAATTATGAATTTTGAAGCCTAAATGCAGCTGCCAGAAGTAAAAAGCTAAAGGTAGGCTATATATAAAAATAAAAAAAACTACACCACGTTCCCACATCGTCAATGGGTTTCATTCACTAAGCATGCGTACACACATATTTGTGTGCGAAATATGCATACGAATGATTTTAAGAACAAATCACAATTCACAAAAGACTTAGGAAAATATAGGAAAAATTGAAACCACACGCACATAAAAAGAACTCACTCTGTATGGCTTTATAATCGTGTTAAGAAGTTATATTTCATCCTAATATGACTAAAATTACATTGAATTATATTGCATTAATTGTATTATATAATCCATATATAATATTATATAATGAAATTATTAAATACAATTTAATTTAATCTTAAATACATTTTATATAACTGTGTATGTGACAAATAAAACTCTTGAATCTCTTGAATCTTGAATTTGATCATATACAGTTGAGTAAGAAAAGCTGCATTATACACTGAACAAAATTATAAACTCAACAAACTTTTGTTTTTGCCCCCATTTTTCATGAGCTGAACTCAAAGATCTAAGACTATTTCTATGTACACAAAAGGCCTATTTCTCTCAAATATTGTTCACAAATCTGTCTAAATCTGTTAGTGAGCAGTTGAGACCGGCTGAGAGGCCGGTTGGATGTACTGCCAAATTTTTCAAATTCTGCCAAAAATAATTTACTAGAGGTTCTGACAAAATTGTCATTGCTGCAGTCTATTTAAAAAATACATTAATTTGAACAAAATAATTTGAATGGAGTCATTGAATCAGCGTTTGTGAATGACTCTCTTGAATGAATGATTTATGCTGCTTATCTGTACATTTGCATGGCAGTTGCTCTCTCTTCGGATCAGCGACAGCGTGAACGCAGATTTGAATGTTGCAGTGCGATGGTCGTACTTTAAAGTCCCTAAAATCTTTGGTTTAAAGCATGTTTCACGGCACAAGCGTCAGCGGAGCGTGAGCTGCACGTGTTTTCACTGCCCATATCAATGAATGAGAGCATTCACATCAGAAGCGTGATGGCCGGCTCTCTTATTCGTTAACATGGGACGCAACAAAGCACGTTGTAACGTGTGATGTGAAACAGCCATGGTAATAGACAGCGGAATCGTTGTCATTTAGAATTAAGATTGCGTGGGTGTTTGAATTGAGATTGCGATCTTTTAACAATTAATCGTGCAGCTCTATTTATTTGTCAAACCTCATGATTGCTATGACAACATGATTTACATATACTGAATAGCCTACTATAGCATCAAAAACCTGATAAATATCTGGATCACACAGCACTGGTTAGATCATGTATGCACAAAGAGATCTGTCGCTGATGTTTCATCAAAAGAAATTAGAGTAGGCTATGGATTAACCTCTGCAGAAACATTGTCTTCATGTACAATTTTTTTTTCTCTGTTCAGTTTATTAAATAATTGACAGAACAGAATCTCTACAGCAAACACATTAAAGTATTAGACCTTCAGGAGCAAAGTCTGAAAAGCTATTATTGTTTTTCCCTTCACTGGCATAAAACAATCACACGTCTTGTGTACCTTGAAGGCCGTGACTGACGTGAAACAGTCCATAAGTTAAAAATCCCTTTAAACAGTTGTAGTTTGCGTTATTCTTTTTAGTAAATCCATTGTTGCCATTTTGATATTAGTGGGGATTGCGTGCCAGCTGCCATGTTGAAGAGTGCCAAGGCAGATGGGATAGCAGCAGGGGGTATTTTGGGAGTGAGGAAAAATACATGCAATGTGGTGAGGAATCTGTCCTTCCTTTCTCTCGTTCCTCTCTTCTCACAGTAAGGGCTGTTTAATCCACTGCTTCCCTACCTGGCCACAGCAAGGAGAACACTACTGTATTCATTAGTAAAGCGATACTTTCTTTAATATGGAAAGTAGGTTCTTGATCTTTTAGTTTAAAAATAAGTATTGTAGTTAAAAATAAGAAATATTGTTGCATTGTGTTATATGAAGTCACAACAGTACTTTGAAACACAAAATGCCTCGCGAATAAGAAATATTGCACTGGATTGCGGCAGGGTTGGTGCCAGAGCACACAAAATGAGAGGGCATGTATATTTTTTTGTGTTCTAGAAATCACAGGCCAGTCAATTGCTTCTGCAGTGGATTGAATTAACGAGCAAGCAATTATCTAGGATATCTAGCACACATACCTGCATTTCAGCAAATCATTTAGTGCCACTGATAAACATTGTCACCTAATTAATGTTCATCAACGAGACACATAAGTGCCCCTTACTTTTCAGACTTATTTTATTATTTTATTTGCATGCATATGCCCTTATTTTATTTTATTTATTTTATTCTATCACAGACTGCTGCATAGTGTAAAACTGCTGTATGCAGCATGGATCTACTATAGTTGGTGGAAATAAAGTATCACCTCAGGAATGAAACTATTCACTGGGTTTAAACACCCAATGGATGTTTCTGGTACGATCACAACTGTAGTCAGCTGTACTTGCCTAGAGGGGACGGCTGCCACCGCACAAAAACCCAACGCAGACAACCGTACTGTCAGTTAAAATAGACTTCAGTCTCTGTGTCAGTTGTCCCTTGTCTCAAAATGGAAAAAATAAGAAAAAAAAAAAAGGGGGTGTAAATCTCTTCGCACAGCATTTCCATTTGGGACAGAGATTTTGTGTTTGTAGAAGATTCTGTTTATTTTCTGTCTGGCCCAAAGCCTGGATCAGAGAAGATGAAAAGGCTTAGTAGCATAAAGCTCTCCTCCTTGCCGCTACATTTGCAGTAGTTATTCATTCATGACAAAACCCATTCACGCCATGACAGGTTACGCTCCTCTGATGTATGGCACCTGCTCCCGGTGATGCACTGCTCAAACCCCACTCGCCCCGGTAGCGTTTCGCGTCTGACGGCTGCTGCTGGCTCGGGTGGGTAGAGTATGGCGGTGGAGTTTGATACACAGCGTAGAAAACTCGCTGATGAGGGCAGCCATGGAGAAATCTGTTGAGATCACTTTTTCAGAGTAATAGCTGGTTGGTGCATTATGAATATGAATATGTCGGGGTAATCAACATTTTCCTGCTTGCTTGTGCCATTTATTCAGATTTCACCACCTAAACGCATATCCTCCGCTGTTTATTTGTCAGACCTCATGATTGCTTAGCTCCATGACTCAACGTGATTTACTTTAGCCACCTGAAAACTCAGGAGGTAGTAACGCAGGTTGTTTTCCACTCAGCGTTTATAATATGTAATAGGCCTACTATAAGAACGTTTCTAAATCAAGTTTGTTGTGTACCCATATAAACAAATTCACAAATACAATTTTTAATATACAAAGTCATTGCATGAGCTTTGCAGGACTAGGATTGAAAACCGCTGCATCAGATTTTTCAAAAATCAGTACACTTGCACATGTATATATATTATATATATTATATATATATACACTCACCTAAAGGATTATTAGGAACACCATACTAATACTGTGTTTGACCCCCTTTCGCCTTCAGAACTGCCTTAATTCTACGTGGCATTGATTCAGCAAGGTGCTGAAAGCATTCTTTAGAAATGTTGGCCCATATTGATAGGATAGCATCTTGCAGTTGATGGAGATTTGCGGGATGCACATCCAGGGCACGAAGCTCTGTTCCACCACATCCCAAAGATGCTCTATTGGGTTGAGATCTGGTGACTGTGGGGGCCATTTTAGTACAGTGAACTCATTGTCATGTTCAAGAAACCAGTTTGAGATGATTCGAGCTTTGTGACATGGTGCATTATCCTGCTGGAAGTAGCCATCAGAGAATGGGTACATGGTGGTCATAAAGGGATGGACATGGTCAGAAACAATGCTCAGGTAGGCCGTGGCATTTAAACAATGCCCAATTGGCACTAAGGGGCCTAAAGTGTGCCAAGAAAACATCCCCCACACCATTACACCACCACCACCACCAGCCTGCACAGTGGTAACAAGGCATGATGGAGCCATGTTCTCATTCTGTTTACACCAGATTCTGACTCTACCATCTGAATGTCTCAACAGAAATCGAGACTCATCAGACCAGGCAACATTTTTCCAACTATCTTCAACTGTCCAATTTTGGTGAGCTTGTGCAAATTGTAGCCTCTTTTTCCTATTTGTAGTGGATATGAATGGTACCCGGTGGGGTCTTCTGCTGTTGTAGCCCATCCGCCTCAAGGTTGTGCGTGTTGTGACTTCACAAATGCTTTGCTGCATACCTCGTTTGTAACGAGTGGTTATTTCAGTCAAAGTTGCTCTTCTATCAGCTTGAATCAGTCGGCCCATTCTCCTCTGACCTCTAGCATCAACAAGGCATTTTCACCCACAGGACTGCCACATACTGGATGTTTTTCCCTTTTCACACCATTTATTAGTAAACCCTAGAAATGGTTGTGTGTGAAAATCCCAGTAACTGAGCAGATTGTGAAATACTCAGACCGGCCCGTCTGGCACCAACAACCATGCCACGCTCAAAATTGCTTAAATCACCTTTCTTTCCCATTCTGACATTCAGTTTGGAGTTCAGGAGATTGTCTTGACCAGGACCACACCCCTAAATGCATTGAAGCAACTGCCATGTGATTGGTTGATTAGATAATTGCATTAATGAGAAATTGAACAGGTGTTCTTAATAATCCTTTAGGTGAGTGTATAAACATATTTTTTTCTCTCAATAGATTACATTTTTTAATCGCACACTTATCGTGAAATTAATAATATGCCATTTATGTCATAAAACATTAATTGGAGACTCCAAAATGACACCAATAAGGAGTCCATATAATTATATTATAATACATTTATACACACCTAAGTGCCCATGAAAAAAACATTTAATGAAAAAAACTGTACAGAGCAACAACAACGAACGAGATTGTTTTAGACGAGCCAAGCTGCGATACCGAACAAGACCACACAGCGACACCAAAAACTCCTAAATCAACCGCTTTGACTGCATAAACCTACGATTACTAAACACAACAACATACACGACAAATCAAACACTATCCTTCCTGAATGTGTGTGAAAACAATGCAAATATACTGAGATGTGTCTGTACATGAATGCAGCATGCGATCAGTGATAGAGCTCGCACACACACAGTTTGTTGTTTGTGCATCAGACACTCACGCGCTTACTGTACGACTCTGGTACGTCACCAAAATAGCGCTCTTCAAAAACAATCACAGAATATGACAGATCTTGTGTTTTAAAGTAAAGCACACACTGGAACGAATAATTCACTAAAACCCAATGTGAGTCTCTATTCTCTCTGATATATGTGATGTAATCAGCCTGGCCGCCTTTACATTAGCGCTGTTTTGGACTGTTTGACTGTTTGATTACTGGATCACTGAACACTTTCCCAGAGTTTAAAGGCTTTAAATGGCCTGATCACAAACACAGAAGCAGAATCGAGTTAAAGAGTTAGAGAATGGATATTTCCTCTTACCAGGTTTACAGGTGCTATAGATGCTCAGTGTGATTGTGATAAACTCCCGACTTCTAAGATCATCTAACTGCGTGACGAAAATTACATTAATGACGCAGCTTCACATACTTCTGTAATTTATTTGAGTTCAATTATTTTAACGCGTTAAGGATTTTAAATCAATCACATGCGTTAACAGCCCTATATATATATATATATATATATATATATATATATATATATAGGCAGTTTTACAAAAGAGCACCTACTTGTAATTGTTTGCATTTGTTGAGAGTTCACTGTCCTTAAACTGTCTAAGCGATCCTGCACCTTTCTATTTATGTAACAAAAAAAACTCCTGACATGTTACATCTGCTCAGTGACTGGTAAGCCCATACCCAGTATGTTCAAACTGCATTCAGAAGCAGCAGAATGGCTCTGATGAGAACAACACATACACTCCCAGGCATGCATCTCTCCTCTTTCAACACATTCCATAGTCGCCTCTCATTCCACACCTATAGTTCTCAAGCCCAGTCTAACATTGTTCCTCATTTCTTATACATGGTTTTCTCTAGCACTGCTGCTCCTGCCAGACAGCGAAAAACGAGCCTGGCCCATTAAATCTGTGTTTACTAGAGAACTCTCCTACAATGCCACTGAATGCTACACAGAGATAAATAAAACATCTCCCCTGACTCTGCCCAGGAGAGACTGACATCATAAGTTAGGACGAGACTTACTGTCATAGCCTTAAATTAGGTAATGAAGTCAAGTTTGCTGAGGTGCCATTCATGCGCAGTCAGCTGGTATAAGTAATTCTCTGTTGTTCTGTATAACAGCAATGCAGGCTACACTTTCGTTTCTAAGGCCAGAACAAACTTAGTCAGGTCATGGGCGGTCCCAGACAGAATATGAGATTTTTTTATAATTGGATTAAAACATGGTAAAATGTGTTAAGCAGAGAGACTAATAAAAAAAATTATGTGTTGTGAAGCTCTAAATAGATCATTAACTAAATCTGCTTGCAATCACATTATCATCACCATGCCAAACACTTTGAGAATTGTCATGACAGAAATGGTATCTTGGTATCAAAGCATGATCAAAATATGAAGCGAAGCAATATCAGACTGATCAGAAGTGTGAATAAGTCTTAAAGCATTCTAATTATGCCGTGTTTCAGACAACTAACTTGTAATTGTCCCAACTTCACACAAACATTCTTAAGGCCAATTCACTGCAGCGACAGACGGCAACAGACACTTTGTTGGATCAGTGCATTACCTTTTGGCATTTGTCAGCTCCCGTTTTCAACGATTGAACATGTTGAATCTGCATTTGTTGGGTCTTGGAATGTCTGACACTGTAATCATGACACTGTAATCATGGTTACTGTCAGCATTGGTCTGTCATTTGTAAAAAAAAATATATATAATCTAAAGGATTATTAGGAACACCTGTTCAGTTTCTCATTAATGCAATTATCTAATCAACCAATCACATGGCAGTTGCTTCAATGCATTTAGGGGTGTGGTCCTGGTCAAGACAATCTCCTGAACTCCAAACTGAATGTCAGAATGGGAAAGAAAGGTGATTTAAGCAATTTTGAGCGTGGCATGGTTGTTGGTGCCAGACGGGCCGGTCTGAGTATTTCACAATCTGCTCAGTTACTGGGATTTTCACGCACAACCATTTCTAGGGTTTACAAAGAATGGTGTGAAAAGGGAAAAACATCCAGTATGCGGCAGTCCCGTGGGCGAAAATGCCTTGTTGATGCTAGAGGTCAGAGGAGAATGGGCCAACTGATTCAAGCTGATAGAAGAGCAACTTTGACTGAAATAACCACTCGTTACAACCGAGGTATGCAGCAAAGCATTTGTGAAGCCACAACATGCACAACCTTGAGGCGGATGGGCTACAACAGCAGAAGACCCCACCGGGTACCACTCATCTCCACTACAAATAGGAAAAAGAGGCTACAATTTGCACAAGCTCACCAAAATTGGACAGTTGAAGATAGTTGGAAAAATGTCGCCTGGTCTGATGAGTCTCGATTTCTGTTGAGACATTCAGATGGTAGAGTCAGAATTTGACGTAAACAGAATGAGAACATGGCTCCATCATGCCTTGTTACCACTGTGCAGGCTGGTGGTGGTTGTGTAATGGTGTGGGGGATGTTTTCTTGGCACACTTTAGGCCCCTTAGTGCCAATTGGGCATTGTTTAAATGCCACAGCCTACCTGAGCATTGTTTCTGACCATGTCCATCCCTTTATGATCACCAAATTGGTTTCTTGAACATGACAATGAGTTCACTGTACTAAAATGGCCCCCACAGTCACCAGATCTCAACCCAGTAGAGCATCTTTGGGATGTGGTGGAACGGGAGCTTCGTGCCCTGGATGTGCATCCCACAAAACTCCATCAACTGCAAGATGCTGTCCTATCAATATGGGCCAACATTTCTAAAGAATGCTTTCAGCACCTTGTTGAATCAATGCCACGTAGAATTAAGGCAGTTCTGAAGGTGAAAGGGGGTCAAACACAGTATTAGTATGGTGTTCCTAATAATCCTTTAGGTGAGTGTGTGTGTGTGTATATATATATATATATATATATATATATATATATATATATATATATATATATATATATATATATATATATAATTAAAAGAATTAAAACTTAGAATTTCTGATTTCTAAGATGTCAAACATTTTCTTTCTGAAGGACATTTCACACTGGATGTGATTTTGATGCGCAAACTGTTTTATTTTTTGATCAGCTGTTTGTGTAACGAGTGCTTACACACCGAACGCAAATGTGCTACGGCGAAAAAACAACATTAATTTTTTTTTTAACTCTCATGGCGACAGAAAATGCTTCAACCAATCACATACAAGGAAACAAAGATGATGAAATGTCCAGTAGATGTCACTAGCTATTCAATCAACATTAACCTTTGTCAGGTGAGATTACAGCTGAGAGTACATGCAATAATAACATAACCTTTTGAATTAAAACTTGATTTTTTTCAAAACCTAATTGTGTCCATGATTATGGAAAGTGAATGTGTTTCCATCAGTTCGACTGTGGCATTTAAATGTTTACATTGTGACTCAACTGGACATAGCTGCTCTGGATCGATTGTTTCATTGAAGTTTGTGGTTTGTCTCGTCAGATGCGGTGCTACGGTCTCTTGAGGAGCTCCTCAAATTGTCCCACGGACATTTGAAAGTAAGTGCGGAACTGGCCATGATAAAGTTTTGCCTCCTGTACAAGATTAGCATACTCCCCTTCAGACTCTGTTCTTTTATGACTGGATGCACCCAAAACCTTCTTTTCGGTCTTTTAAAGAAAATGAAAAGCTCGTCTTCACTGGATGATGAAGTGTCCATGCATTTTTCTCAGCTGTCACCACGAATGTTTTGGAATGTTGGAGCTCTGAAACACCACAGATGTAGCAAATGAATGGTTGTTGACTGATGTGAATGGTTTTGACGCGAACTACACTGAAAATAATTATTTGTACTGCTTGTTCAAATTGATTAATTAAAATGAGCTAAAGCAACACAATTGCTATAAATTGTCCTAACATAATTTGATTGTGTTCAAGACACTTAAATAGAAGTCAAATTTAAGTTTACTTAATACGTTTGTGTTGAGATTACATGAATGATTTATGTTGCATTAACTGAAACTGGGCGGGGCTTGTTAGTTCCCAGTATGCTTTGCATATGGCTAAATCAAGAGAGAGTAAATGTTGTTATTTTATATGTAAAGGAGTTATTTTATGTATTTTTGAGCAAGATGAGAAAGGGGGAGCCTTGATTGTGTTTAATTGTGTTTAATATTCAATTATGTTGGAATTATTAGAATAATTTAAATTACAGAGTTAAAGAGTGGAGCATTTGCTTAGGCTGTGGACTAAACATTATGTCTTTACTGAAGGAGCTTTTAATGCATAGCATTTAAGATGCTAATGTGTGCTATTGCTAGCTAAAAGTTTGTCAACTAGCTAGTGCAGTATTATAATTAAGTTGTGTAACATTAAAATATATGAAATTTAAGTGGATGAATGAACATTATCCATATAGCTTATCCGGGACCGGGTCGCGGGGGCAACAGTCTAAGCAGAGACGGCCAGACTTCCCTCTCCCTAGCCACTTCCTCCAGCTCTTCCGGGGGAACCCCGAGGCGTTCCCAGGCCACCCGGGAGACATAATCCTCCAGCGTGTCCTAGGTCTTCCCGGGGCCTCCCGGTGGGACATGCCCGAAACACCTCCCCGGGAAGGCGTCCAGGAGGCATCCGAAATAGATGCCCGAGCCACCTCAACTGGCTCCTCTCGATGTGGAGGAGCAACGGCTCTACTCTGAGCTCCTCCCGAGTAACTGAGCTTCTCACCCTATCTCTAAGGGAGCGCCCAGCAACCCTGCGCGGAGAAAGCTCATTTCGCCGCCTGTATCCGGGATCTTGTCCTTTCGGTCATGACCCACAGCTCATGACCATAGGTGAGAGTAGGAACGTAGATTGACCGTAATCGAGAGCTTCGCCTTACAGCTCAGCTCCTTCTTCACCACGACAGACCGGTACATCGACGCATTACTGCAGAAGCTGCACCGATCCGTCTGTCAATCTCCGTTCCATCCTTCCCTCACTCGTGAACAAGACCCCAAGATACCTGAACTCCTCCACCTGAGGCAAATACTCTCCACCAACCTGAAGTGGGCAAGCCACCCTTTTCTGACTGAGAACCATGGCCTCGGATTTGGAGGTGCTGATTCTCATCCCGGCCGCTTCACACTCGGCTGCAAACCGCCCCAGTGCACGCTGAAGGTCCTGGTCTGAGGAGGCCAACATGACAACGTCATCCGCAAAAAGCAGCGACGAAATCATGTGGTTCCCAAACCGGACACCCTCCGGCCCTTGGCTGCGCCTAGAAATTCTGTCCATAAAAATTATGAACAGAACCGGTGACAAAGGGCAGCCCTGCCGGAGTCCAACATGCACCGGGAACAAGTCCGACTTGCTGCCGGCAATGCGGACCAAGCTCCTGCTCTGGTCGTACAGGGACCAAACAGCCCTAAGCAAGGGGCCCCGGACCCCATACTCCCAGAGCACCCTCCACAGGACACCACGAGGGACACAGTCGAATGCCTTCTCCAAATCCACAAAACACATGTGGATTGGTTGGGCAAACTCCCATGAACCCTCCAGCACCCTGGAAAGGGTATAGAGCTGGTCCAGTGTTCCACGACCGGGACGAAAACCACACTGTTCCTCCTGAATCCGAGGTTCCACTATCGGCCGAATTCTCCTCTCCAGTACCCTGGCATAGACTTTCCCGGGGAGGCTGAGAAGTGTGATCCCCCTGTAGTTGGAACACACTCTCCGGTCCCTTTTCTTGAAAAGAGGGACCACCACCCCGGTCTGCCAGTCCAGAGGCACTGTCCCCACCCGCCACGCGATGTTGCAGAGGCGTGTCAGCCAAGACAGCCCCACAACATCCAGAGACTTGAGGTACTCAGGCGGATCTCATCGACCCCCGGTGCCTTGCCACCGAGGAGCTTTTTAACTACCTCGATGACTTCAGCCCGGGTGATGGATGAATCCACCTCTGAGCCCTCAGCCACTGCTTCCTCAATGGAAGACGTGTTGGTGGGATTGAGGAGATCCTCAAAGTATTCCTTCCACCGTCCGACGATATCCCCAGTTGAGGTCAACAGCTGCCCATCTCCACTGTAAACAGTGTTGGTAGGGCACTGCTTCCCCCTCCTGAGGCGGCGAACGGTTTGCCAGAATCTCTTCGAGGCCAACCGATAGTCTTTCTCCATGGCCTCACCGAACTCCTCCCAGGCCCGATTTTTGCCTCCACAACTATCCGGGCTGCAGTCCGCTTGGTCTGCCTGTACCCGCCAGCTGCCTCAGGAGTCCCACAAGCCAACCAGGCCCGATAGGACTCCTTCTTCAGCTTGACGGCATCCCTTACTTCCGGTGTCCACCACCGGGTTCGGGATTTCGCCTCGACAGGCACCAGAGACCTTACGGCCACAGCTCCGAGCAGCCGCGTCGACAAGGGAGGTGGAGAACATGGTCCACTCGGACTCAATATCTCCAGACTCCTCGGGATCCGGTCGAAAGCTCCGTCGGGAGGTGGGAGTTGAAGATCTCTCTGACAGGGGCTCGCCAAAGCGTTCCCAACAGACCCTCACAGTACGTTTGGGTCTCCCGAGTCTGTCTAGCTTCCTCCCCACCATCGGATCCAACTCACCACCAGGTGGTGATCAGTTGACAGCTCCGCACCTCTCTCTTCACCCGAGTGTCCAAGACATATGGCGGAGGTCAGATGAGATGACCACAAAGTCGATCATCGACCTCCGGTCTAGGTGTCCTGGTGCCACGTGCACTGATGGACACCCTTATGCTTGAACATGGTGTTCGTTATGGATAAGCCGTGGCCAGCACAGAAATCCAATAACAGAACACCACTCGGGTTCAGATCAGAGGGGCGTTCCTCCCAATCACGCCTCCAGGTATCACTGTCACTGCCCACGTGTGCGTTGAAGTCCCCAGTAGAATGATGGAGTCTCCAGTTGGAGCACTTTCCAGCACCCCTCCCAGAGACCCCATTAGGGCCGGGTACTCCGCACTGCCGTTTGGCCCGTAGGCACATCACGACAGTGAGAGACCTATCCCCTACCCGGCGCAGGGAAGCGACCCTCTCATTCACCGGGTTGAACTCCAACACATGGCAGCTGAGCTGGGGGGCTATAAGCAAACCCACTCCAGCCCGCCGCCTCTCACCATGGGCAACTCCAGAGTGGTAGAGAGTCCAGCCTCTCTCAAGAAGTGTGGTTCCAGAGCCCAAGCTGTGCGTGGAAGTGAGCCCGACTATCTCTAGCCGGTACCTCTCAACCTCCCGCACAAGCTCAGGCTCCTTCCCCGCCAGCGAGGTGACATTCCATGTCCCTAAAGCCAGTTTCCGTGTCCAGAGATCGGGTCGTCGGGGGCCTAGCCTTCGACTGTTGCCCGATCCACTATGCACCGGCCCCATATGATCCCTCCCGCAGGTGGTGAGCCCACGGGAGGGTGGGCAGGCCCGGCCACCAGGCGCTCGCATACGAGCCCCAACCCCGGGCCTGGCTCCAGGGTGGGGCCCCGGCTGCGCCATGCCGGGCGACGTCTCGGTCCTTGTTTTAATTAGACTCATACTGGGTTTTTTTGAACTGCTCTTAGTCTGGCCCGTCACCAAGGACCTGTTTGCCTTGGGAGACCCTACCAGGGGCATATAGCCCCAGACAACATAGCTCCCAGGGTCATTCGGGTACTCAAACCCCTCCACCACGATAAGGTGACAGTTCAAGGAGAGGGAGCCATATACTGTAAAATTCACTTTGAGACTACTTAATTGAGTCACTTAAAATGTATTAATTCCATAATGTTAAAGTTACATTAACAAATTATGTTTAACTTAATTGATTCATGTGGGACCGATGTACACAATTAAAACAAGTAAATCCAACACACTTTTTTTTTTCAAGATTCAAGAGTTTTATTTGTCACATACACAGTTATATACAGAATATACAATCGGCAGTGAAATGTAAACAGGTCCGCTCCATGGACAGTGCAAATTCACAGTTAAAAACACAAGGAGGAAATTATAATAGAAATAGATAAAAGTACTATATAATATATATATATATATATATATATATATATATATATATATATATATATATATATAGATATATCTGTAGAATAATAAATAATCAAGTCAAGTAGAAGAAAAAAAGTGGAATAAAATAATAAAGTAAACTGTAGACTTATAAATATGTGGTTGACAAATGTATAAAGAGTATAATGTGCAAACAGGTTTATAACAGGCTGTTACACAGTAACAACGAGAACAGAAAGTGCAGTGCAATGTCAGTGTATCGATGCTTATCCTGAAGTGAAGTCACGTGATGTTAAGAGATGATAGTGGATTTCAGGAGGAACAGCCCTGCTCTGCCCCCTCTCACCATCATGAACAGCACAGTGGCAGCAGTGGAGTCATTCAGGTTCCTGGGCACCACCATCTCTCAGGACCTGAAGTGGGACAATCACATTGACTCCATTGTAAAAAAGGCCCAGCAGAGACTGTACTTCCTTCGACAGCTGAGGAAGTTCAACCTCCCACAGGAGCTGCTGATCCAGTTCTACTCGGCTGTCATTGAGTCTGTTTTGTGCACATCCATCCCTGTCTGGTTTGGTTCAGCTACCAAATCTGACATCAGGAGACTACATCGTACAATTCGGACTGCAGAGAGGATTATTGGTGCCCCCCTGCCAGCCCTCCAGGACCTGTACTCTTCCAGAGTGAGGAAGAGGGCAGGTAAAATCATCACAGACTCCGCTCACCCTGGACACTTCCTGTTTGAACTGTTACCGTCAGGACGGGGACTCCGATCACTGGCCACTAGAACATCTAGGCGCAGGAACAGTTTCTTCCCACAGGCCATTTCCCTCTTGAACAGTTGAACGGGAGAGCTGACCCTGAGATACGCTCGGATAAGCGCATGACTCTTTGCAGGGCTTTGCGGTCATGACTGGTGCTGTTCCCATACCATGCTGTGATGCACTGAGTTAATACACTTTCTATCGCCCCTAAATAGAAAGTTTTCAGGATAGCTGGTGAAACCCTGAATTTCCTCAGCTGGCGCAGGTGGTACAGTCTTTGCCTGGCTTTTTTCACCTGTGTCTGAATGTGAGCAGTCCAGTTTAGGTCCTTGGAGATGTTTACACCCAGGTACTTGAAGCTGCTAACTCTCTCTACTGGTGACCCGCTGATCATGAGGGGGGAGTATGTCCGTTGCTGTCTCTTCCTGAAGTCCACAATCATTTCTTTGGTCTTGCCAACATTCAGAGAGAGACAGCTGTCCTGGCACCATGATGTTAGATGCTCCACCTCGTCCAAGTATGCCGTCTCATTGTTGTTGGAAATGAGGCCCAGGACAACAGTATCATCAGCAAATTTGATGATAGAGGTGGAGCTGTGTGTGGACAAACAGTCATGTGTGTAGAGAGAGTAGAGCAGGGGACTCAGGACACAGCCCTGTGGAGCTCCCACACTCAGGGAGATGGAGGTGGAGGTGGACTGGCCTATTCTCACCACCTGAGGTCTGCCAGTGAGGAAGTCCTCAATCCAGTGGCAGAGAGAAGGATTCAAGCCGAGATCCAGGAGTTTGGAGGTTAGCTTGATGGGAACTATGGTGTTAAAGGCTGAGCTATAGTCAATAAATAGGGGACTCATTAAAGATCGATGTAAACAACCCGGTGAGCTGATCAGCACAGGACTGCAGAACACGACCTGAAATACCATCCGGCCCGGCAGCTTTCCTGACGTCCACACACTTGAGTGCTCTCCGAACTTCATCCTCCGAGACAGAGATCATGTGATTGTTGCTGCTCTGAGTGATTCCCTCTGACGCGCCACTTGGCGGAGTCGCGTTGCCGTGGTTACAGTCAAAGCGCGCGTAGAAAGAGTTTAACTCATTCACACGCAACGGATCAGTGCTCACCTCTGCAGAGGATTTAGATCCAAACGAGCAGATGGACCTCAGACCTTGCCACATGCGCCGCGAGTCGTTGAGTTGGAAATGAGACTCCACTCGGTCTTTGTAACGGAGTTTTGCGGCTTTAACTGCATGTCTGAGAGCATAACAGGATGATTTGTATTCAGTCATATTCCCTGAAAGGAGACCGGCGTTGAAAGCGGCAGTGCGTGTGTTCACTGCAGCGCGGATTGAATTGTCCACCCACGGTTTCTGATTTGAGAAGGACGTTATTGTTATTGTTTGCATGGCTTGCTCTGTAAGCGTGTTCCCGCCTCACCGGGAAGTTAAGTGCTGGTCGCCCCACTCAGAGACTGCACTACAGGCAGCTCTGGATGATGTGGATTGGGACATGTTCCGAGTGAGTTCAGCTGACGTAAGCGAGTTCACAGATGTGTATTCGCACGTGAAATATTCACTTTTTCGTTACACATCCGGTGTGAAAGGGTCTTTATGCTAAATGCTAAAAACATTCGATAACACTTTAGTATGGAGAACACATTCACTATTAACTACGACCTCAATAAACTCCTAATTTACTTAGTAATAGTTAAGGTAGTTTTTGTAGCGTTTAAGTTTAGGTATTTGGTAGGATTAAGGGATGTAGAATAAGGTCATGCAGAATAAGGCATGAATATGTGCTTTAAAAAAACTAACAACCCAATATCCTAGTAATATGCATGCTAATAAGCAAATAGTTAATAGCGAGAATTGAACCATAAAATAAAGTGTTACCAAACTTTCGTATGCTAATATTCAGCTGCTTAAACGTATGAATCCTTGCTAAAATGCAGTGTATTTATGTTAATGTTAACAGTGGCATTGTAACGGCAGGAAACAGACATGGTCGCCTATGCTTACAACAACTCTGAAAATAATCAAAGGAATGTTGCTTTACTAGAAAAAAAAAAAGTTCTGAATGTTTGTCCACCAATCTCAGTTATTTAACACTGAGTTCTATGTATGGAGATGAGAAATAAATGCCATTTTATTAACTTTACACACAACACACAATACAATACTTAAACAAATCACCTTATTTGGAATTGCAGCATGTTCTCATTTGCTAGCATTGAGCTGATGAAGCAAGGGGCACTAGAAGCATCATTGCATTTGAGCTGGCACTCAAGACGGCAATCAAAGCTTGTTGCCTGGCTGTCGTGCACCATGTAAAAGGCCCTTAAATCTTCTTATGGGACTTGCATTGAAGTAATGCAACTTGAAAATATACTTTTGCCTCTTTAAACACTATTGTTTGTCATTAACAAAAACAACTATGCAACTTTGGCAGCAATAGTCTGATTAAAAATTATGCTTATATGCATTGTAGTGGACTTTGTCCCCTTGTTACAATATTGCCATGGCAACAATGAATTAATCACACCTATGAAACTATTTGGAGGTGGAAAACGGATTCCTCAGGCGAAGGTCAGAGGCATTTCAAACTAATATTAACAGAGATCATTGATAGCAACTAAAATACATAATTACAAGCTTCTCACCTATGCAAATACATTGTAAACAGTGCCATGACAACACATTACCTCTTCATTTCCAGGTTTGTGTATCCACAGAGGTTAATATTAGCTTCAGTAGAAGCTAATGGTCCATCTCGGTTTCTATACTTTATATGGAGAGGGAGGTTTTTGCTAATTTTCTGTTGCTGGCTCAATATCAAATCAGGACTCTTTCCAGTGGAAATGAATTCAGCCAGGTTTTTTTTTTTTTTTTTTTGTACAAAAAGAGAATAAAATAAGAAAGAATAAAAAGATCAAAAGCACTTAATCTTTAGCCTCTGTACAACATAGTTGAGAGTTCTTTGAAAAGATTTAAAAACTTACAAAACCTTTTATTTCAATGGACTTTAAATGCAGAAATTAGGAACTCAATTCAAATGGGCTTCTTTAGGGAATATTTTCTGAAAGCATGGCAGAGGTTAGAGATCACAGTACTTCTTTTATGGTTTTCATTTGAAGAACTGGTTCAAATTCTTTGGAAGGCTATGAATGTCCTTCTGCCAAGCACATGACCCTCTTCTTCAGGGAAATGGCTTATTGGCTGGACTTCCCACCATGGGATCTCATGCTTATCAATGACCTACTCAAGGCTGGATGATAAAAATAAATAAATAAATAAATAAATAAATAAATAAATAATTCTCTATCACATGATTTGCGTAGTCATATATACACAGTAAAAAAAATAAAACATAAGTTGTAAATCAGATTGAGGACGTTTTACAAGAAAATACTATTTCTGTTTTTGTTTGAATTAAATTTACCATACATCAATGCCTGCATATTTGAGTGTTTCTCAATTACTGGTACTTTTATCTCTGAGTTTTTGTTTATTAAAAGTAATTGGCATTTTTAATAGACAGAAAACTGTGGTATTTTGAGGGAGATTATTTTCTGAATGTCTACAAGGTCAAAAGTACCTATATACCCACTTGCAAAAGTTTAAAGACTCTCTTCCACAAAAGCAGAAACAGATGAGTCTGGTGTCCTCTGTTGACAGACTTCTTCCACAGAACCAGCTCTAAATCAAGCACTTCTCTAATGTTCATTTCTCTCTTCCCCTGCTGACTCCCTCAGAAATTATAGTATTTACTTGCTTTCGGAGCCTTCTCTAACCTGCTATATCCATCTCTGAGATATACCATCTGATGTCACCCATGTAACTCATTGAACCTATCCTGTAAAAAATGAGCGGTTTTGCATTGGAGATGAAAGCGCTGGCGCCTGCCTGCTGTTCAGATGAGAGTGGCTTTAATGTGCTCAAACCAAGATACAAATCTTCAGAGACAAGCGCAGCCACAGAATATTAACGGACGGTGGGGGAGGCAGAACCCACCCCCACCGAAATTCTCTGGCATTGTTGTACACTGTCAAAAAGTTGGACTGTCATAATATGATTTTTTTGGTTCCCTCTACAAACACTTTTGAACGCGTTATCCACACGTTTACTGTTATCACACCTGAATATAGGTTCACCTTATAGCAAAATGTAGGGAAAATGTGAAAGTGTTATTTTTCAAAATTCCACAGCCTGGCCTGAAAACGTGTTATGATAGTATACTACTGCATGAGAAAAAAAAAAGTTTCTTTGAACTTCGTTTCCCCTTAAATCCTTCAAAACATTCACACAGATGAATATTAGTTAAGGGTTATTGGCCAAAACAAGAAGAAGTTATAAAAATGCACAAAAATGTGTTCTTTTCAGAAATCATTATCATTATCAAGCCAGACTATGCGATTTCAGCAGTCTTATAAGATTATAAGACACTGTGAGAAACGGATCTAATAAATTTGTACTTGTATTTCATTCTTTTATGTGTATGTCAAGTCAAGTCACCTTAATTTATATAGCGCTTTTTACAATACAAATTGTTTTAAAGCAGCTTCACAGTGATAATAGGAAATACTGTAACAAAGATTGTTTTGGCTGTACAGCAGCTCTAGTCCAGCTTGAGTAAATTTTGAATTGATTCATTTCTGTTGTAAAAAATCATTAGTTATTAACTTAGGGACCACTTACAAGACACCATTTTCAACTGAAAACTTTTATGCATTCTGGCTGTTCATTTACATGACACCAGTGTTTTGGTGGCCTGAGAATGCAAACTTTGAAATGGGTTTCAAAGTGCAAGTTTTTAAAAGAGTTTTGAAAATAATACCGTTATCATTTCCGTGTAAACTTCAAAACGTGAATCTGTGAAAAGGGTGACGGCATGCACATGCGTATTACTTGTTTAGTCTATAGGCATGTGCACTTGAACGCGTAGTCTTTTACTTGTCTGGCATGCATAATAATTCAATTCAATTCAATTCACATTTATTTGTATAGCGCTTTTCACAATACATATCGTTTCAAAGCAGCTTCACAGAAAATGCATGCGTCTACATTACAATTTAAAGTGATTTGTCCACATGATTTGTCAATATAATAATTAATGTAAGGCACAAAAAAAAAATAGTAATAATACATGTTAATGATTAGGGTATACAGAAATGAGCATGGGTGTGTGTTGATGCAGATGCACCTGAAGTCCTCACAGGAGTTGATAATACAGCATTTTAAAGGGTAACTAAACCCTAAAACAACTTTTTTTAGTTAATGATCTGCAAGACTGTTCATTGATTCGAGTAAATGTTTTGACATTTGGGTATAAAGTGTTTTAATTCTGTAATATATGGTGTAAAAACGTCTAAGTGCTACCCTCTTAAGGTTGAACGGTGGCTACTGCAGTTGAATTTTCCTATTGGACGTTGTTGACCATTGTGATGTATGTTGGTTCTTCCAACGGCTCACTACCCACGGCCCTGGCATGAGCTCACCACGCCCTGCGCATAGTCGATCAATCTGTCACTGTGGGTCTCAGGTGCACGCTCAGCCCCGCACTCGGTTCATCCCCTCTGTCTCTGCTGGGCTCTGCCCAGTTTTCAAATATTGCCAGTGGGTGGAGTTCACGCAGATCTGCGTGAACGGGAATCATTTTGATAACGTTTTCATCTGTACAGAGGTGAAAAAAAAAAAAAACCTGGCGTCGATGAAGCCATCTGATCTAGATCCGGCTGCCTACGGTAAACCTCGGGATAAACAGAGACTAAGACCCTGCCCACACGAAGCCAGAGCTTTCCCTATCCCATCTTTTTTTCCCCTTCTTTCAAGAAATATTTGCGTACAAACAAGAGTACTGAAACCGACTCAAAGTGATGTAGTATACATGCCAGGCCAGTATGTGGCACTGTAATTCTGCCACAGAAATACACTAAAAATGGAGAAGAAGAGTTCTGTCTAGAAGGGGTACAGCAATAGTAGGAAGTGAGGCAAAATCTCACAATAAAATAATAAATAAATTGGCTACTTACCAGATGTGTTTTATTAACGCCTACACCTACCCTTACAATAATGCAAATGCAGTAATTAAATGACGCAAGATTGATGTGTGCATGCCCAGTGCCCATAGTTGTATCCCTTTCTAGTCTTTCCCACGCGGGGCGTGGTGTGATGACATCACCATTTCACAAAATATACGGATTGGCTGTACACATGAAAACGCAAGGATGTCGTTTTCAGATTTATCCACTCTGGGACCCAGTTAAAAAAAAAAAAAATTCCCAAAATGCCGGATCCGTGTGGATGAGACGCTGATACAACACAAAATTTTAACGTATACGCGTCTCTGTGTGGACGGGGCCTAATATTAGCGTAGATGCCATTCTTCTTATGATGTAACGAGTACGTCAGGTGTTATGGGAAGTGTTTCTGGCTGACCTAATTTATGTGTATGTGTATGTATGTGCATCTATGTGTATTTTGTATGCAGACTGCACGATGATGATGACATGTAAATCGTAGGCTAAATGATGAATAAAAGATGCAGCATGTGCTAGTGGTAAACAAAGAGAGAAAGATGAATCGTGCTTTGGCAATTGTGGTGCTGAAAAAAACTATGGCTTACAAGCGAAATGCCTACAACTCCACAAGATTTTCTTCCTTACTGAAATCCCACATACCAGTAGTCCTTTTAGCTCTTTTCGCCTCCATTGTATTTACATTTTAGCATAATGCCACGTTGATCAATACGCCGTTTCATGCTGCATTTTTATTGGCTAGTCAGTAGATCTAAGTTGTAGCAGCAAACACACTGTGAAAAAGTCAACCTAAATTTCCGAGACTGTCAGAATTTTTGCTGACCATCTTTGGTCGCAAAACTGTGACAATGGCCATCTTTGAACCTCTCTCACAGTACAACAGGTGCCATGACCAAAGAAATCGCTACAATTGTTTCACGTTGGTCATCTTTCATCTGGGACAGCCAAAAATCATACAATACCGGGCATAAGGGGGTTCTCACAAACATCATTGAAGGTTGTTGTTGCTGTTCTTTTGATTGCTTAAAGTCATTCATACGCAACTGAATCAGGGAGTCAAGGTTTAACTGGTTAGAATGGCCCTGATGGAAAATACCTTAACTATACACAATCTGGGGACAAAAAGCATCGGTTTCATTTAAAAGTCATATGTAATAAGTCAGGTGATAAAAAATTAGCATGCCTTAGGACATTAAAGTCAGAAAAATAATACAGACATTTTCTATAATTTTCTATTATATTTTACATTTGTTTTTGCATCATTTTCATTTCAATCAATAATTTATGCATATCAAATATTTAAATAAATCTGTCATTTACTTACACATGCCGTTCCAAAACTGCATGACTTGTATTTAACAAAAAGATATAAAAAAAAAAAAAACATTAAGGTCAAACAAAATTAGACCCACTGACATTAGAAGAAACTCAGATTTGGTGAGGTTTAGTAATTTTTTGGTCAATGTACTCTTTTGTTTCAAAGCACTGACATGCATTGACCCAATTATAATTTCAAGTCCAATTGAGAAATGAGGCTTTCACATTAGCAATTTAGTATGAAAAGCTCAGTTTCAATGAAACAATTAATGTGAAAGCTGTCATGCAGACTAGTTGTTTATTGTAATGAAGTGTTCTTCTTGCGTCATGACACTCAGTGTCATTGTAGTTTTCCGGTGCTCTTCCTCTTTACTTGCAGATGTTTAAGCAACAGATGGTCTCGCTCTGATTTCATGCTAACCACAACTCCATGAGGATGAATCCCCTCTGGAGCAGTCACGGCCAGCAACTACTGTGTTGAATAAAAGTCATTTTGGCTGTCTGCGGGTAAATATCTATTGTGAGTGGTGCGCTTTTAATGTGTCGCTCCCGGCAACAGAGTGAGATGTTGCTCCTGCAATACGTGTTTGGAAAGACAAGTGAGTCTTATCGGAAAAGTAATTGAATGAATGTTAAATAGAAGAAAAGAAAAAACAAAGCAAAATATGAATCAAGTAAGTCTGGTAGAGGTCATAGCATTGGTAAAATTTCGGAACTCTTCTGATCTTGTCAATAACTGATTAAACGCTGCACTGTATGTATTCCTCAAACAATCTGGTCCTGAGTTTGTTGTAATCTTTAACCTTTTTTTTTACCTAAGTATAAAACTAAAAAGGATAGTTTAAATTCTATAATGTATTCACCCTGATGTCAGTCCAAACCATTACTTTCTTTCTTCTGTGGCGCTCAAAAAAGTCAATTGTGCTTTTTACATTTTAAACTTTCTTTAGTGTGTAATGTTACTGTGTGAGCATTAAAAGATCTGCAAAGTTACAAAGCACAAAGTCACTCCAAATTGAGTTATTCTCTTAATCACCATTTCTGAACTCCCTGAAATGCCACATTGTAGTTTTCAGTAGCACTTTAATTTAGGGTCTAACTCTCACTATTGCATATTACTAGTATACTGGCTGTTTATTAATACTTATAATGCACAATGACTTATTCTGCATGGCTATATTCTACATCCCTTAAGCCTACCCAATACCTAAACTTAACAACTACCTTACAAACTATTAATAAGCAGTAATTAGGAATTTACTGAGGCAGAATTTGTAGTTAATAGTTAGTTATTAGTGAGAATTGGACCCTAATCTAAAGTGTAATTCTAATCTAAACCTAGATTTACTTTCAGGAATGCACACGTCACAATATTCCTTGTTTAAATCATTTCCACTCAAGTCATACGCAAAAAAAGGGGCGAGGCATATTTGAGTTGTGTTAGTAGTGTGTTGAAACTTGCTGTTGTGTTAAGGGCGTAAAATTTCCGAAGTGAGGCAGTTGACTAAAATCACAACACTACTGGTCCAGCAGACCAATCAGAGCACATTGCGCTATTCCGAAGGTGGAAAAAGTGGACAACGTTTTGAGCTTGTCCACTTTCGATAACTTCCAGAGGTAGTTGAAAAAGCATTCGACTGGTTTGCTTTCATAGTGTAAATCCTCATTTGGTCGAATGTGTTCGAGAAACAGCCACGAAAGGCCACCTAATATGTGCGCTAGCCAGACAGGATTTAAACTTGGCTGCTGAAGACCCAAGTTTGGTTGGAAGACGAAAAACATATTATTCCTGATAATTCCTGATTTCTAACACGCACTCACAGTGTTCTTGTGGCTGTCGGAGCAGAAACAAAAGCTGCTGCTCTCTGTGTTTTTCTGCATTGTCTCCATTTGCGTTCAAATGTAGATTGCAAAAGTTTATTTTATTAAATTGAAACAAAATTTGACTGAAAGATCTAAAAAACACTATACATTTACCCGCCCATAGACTCTCCCCTCGAAGAAATCAGGACAGAAGTGGTTGAACATGAAAGTGGACAAAAGAGATGGATTAAAATACCAGGTGTAAATGGGAATGTGTCTCCCTCATCTACTTGTGATCCGATCGACCAAAATGCATCTTAGTACCAGGTGTAAACAGGGCCATAGAGACGCGAACTAAAAGCGTTACTGACAGACTGGGAAAACCTATTTTAGTAGACACCAAAAACAAAATGTTAAATTTAACGGTTTCAACTGTTTTGTCCATGTAACAGTGACCCCACTGACTATCATTGGATGGGGGAAAAAAAACATGCCGTCTTAAAGAAAGTGATACAAGCTTGAAATGATGTTAAGGTTGACATGATGATGACAAAATTTTCAATTTCATATTATCTTGCATGTAAAAGGTGGCACACATAGCGAGTCCTGTGACATGCCTGTCCCTCATATGGCACCATCTGATCAGATGAATCATCTGGGGTCACACTTCATAAATCAGAACAATGGCTTTTATTAAAACCGGCTCTTTCACTCTGATCTCTCGCCCTCTCTACAGACACACACACACACACATGTGCTATGGGAGGGAGTGCATTGTCTTTGAGTGTCACACTCCTGCGTTGCTGTGCTATCATCGCCAGCATGTATCAGTCACGGTAATGACAACAATGATGATTGAATCAGTTTGTAATTATGGATGCGTGCCGCTTGTCTCCTTGCTCCTACACGGATAAATCGGAAATGCTTGAAGGAACAGCAAGAACCAGGAACGTGCTGCGCCTTATCATAGCCAAAAAAGGCTGCATGCAGAATAAACAGTCTTAATTGGAGGAAGACGACAGTGGCGGGCGTCTTTCGGTGTAACCTCATTTGAGCTCATGGTGCTTGTGTTTGCTCATTTAGTGTAACCTGATAAAAAGAGCTCTCAGGTGTTTCGCTCGAACAATGTGCTCGTATCCTGAGACAAAAAAAACCCAATTGAGCAGAACAGAAAGTATTGCAGTGACTTCAGCTACTGAGTGGAGGGACGTGTGATGAGTCTTAAACCTACAGAACATCACTGCCTGTATGGGTTTATTTATATGCTTTTGTTTTATTCTAAAGCATCAGCGACTGAAAGGATTCAGACTTGGTTAGAGCAATGCAATGCAGTCTACATATTCTGAACATTGCAGCACAGGTCAGGTGTTGAGTTCAACCACTGTAATGCCCAACAGAAAACAAAATGTTATGCTACACCTAAATGCTAAGAGTGTGTTCAGAAACCTGCTCCCTACCCAGTCAACATGTTAAGAGCAAATTCTAAAGTACATGGATCATTTGTAGAGAAGGCAATCCTAGAATTCACTACAATGAGCTCAGTGCAAGGTTCAGAATTTTAACTATTTTGGTCGCATATGCGCCTGAAATTGAATCTGTGCGACCTCAAAATATATTTGGGAGCATTTGTGCCAGTGCAAATAATTGTTGAGGTGCGACTTATTTTCATTTCTCTACCAAACGTTCGCTAATTACTGCACAGAATGTGCCCGCTGTGAGCTGATACAGTGGCCGGTTCACCGTTCTATCACATAACCAGTTAAACTTAATCTTTAAGCTCTTAACTTTAAAGCAGACTTCATGTTGGTTAATGTTACTACCGTTCACTGCGCTCCGTTGTCACGTGACAGGGAGCTGACTAGACTAGACTTTTTGGAGGGACAAGTGACAGGGAATTTTACTTGCCCGCACTACCAGACAAGTAGCCTGATTAAAACGTCAACACCAAAAAATAAATAGGGAATCACCAAAACACGAGATGGTGGTGGATAATGTATGTATGTACTATAATGTACTGACGCTAACGGTTGCGACGTTGAGGTTTTCAGCTCACACAAAGAAACTCAGTTAACATACTGCTGTTAAAATTCCCAATGATGAGTTTTTATATTTTTAACATATGATACAGTTAAGCAACATCCCACCAAGAGTGTTGTTTTCCTGAATATCATCACGAATGAAAATGTGACATTGATTTCATACAACAGTTCAATAAACAGTTCAAATCAAGTCACTTACATTTTAGATGTAATATTGACTGTTTTTGTTCCGTTTCAGCAGCGAAAATAGTTCCACTCCAAACAAGGATCATAGCAGAACTACAGTGCGTCTCACAGCAACACTGATCTATTAATGAATGATTCATCTTTTTGAACAAATCGGTTGAGTCAAAGATTCAATGACCCATTTGTAAAGAACCGCCTCATTCTTGAATGAATCAGCCGTTTGAACAAATCTCGACATTATTCAATGCAATTTTAATCTTTGTGTAAATGATTTAATTTGATTGGCAAAAGCCCTAGTGTCTTATTATTCTAATTGAATATATTGATCAAATGTAAGAATTTAAAATGTTTTAATTTCATAAGATTAGGGGAAAATGCCCTTAAAAAAGTCCTTGGGGTAAATAATACAAATATGCAGATTTAAATATGCCATAGCTGATAGAACACAAAAACATAGTTAGAAAATAGTTTCAGAATCAATTACACTTACAACACAAAAATCCAATTTTTAATTTATTTTTTTTAATTTTTTCAGACAAGTAACTTTTTTATTCTCACAATTGAATGACCGGTTTACTTGCACATGACACACACACACACACACACACACACACACACACACACACACACACACACACACACACATAAATATACATAAATATATAAACATTTTAGTTGTGGTGCTCCTAAATTTTTGTTGGTGCTCCTAACTTTTTGAAGTGCTACCAACCAAAAAAGTTAATTTCGAGCCCTGTCAGTGGGGGAGGAGTCCTAAAAAAATGTCAGTTACTAACAACTACAACTAACTGGCATCTGTAAACAAATGATCCTAGAGCTTTTCTCTGAACTAACCTTTCTGAGACACTTTATCAATTACTTTTAAACAACTGGTCTCAAGGTAATTTTTCATGTGCATACTATTCAAAAGTTTGGGGTAAGAACGATTTTTTTCTTCTTTTTTGAAATTAATATTTTTATTCAGTAAGGATGCATTAAATTGATCAGAAGTGATTTACAATTTTATTTACAATTTTACAAAAAAACATGTTCTTTTGAACTTTCTATTCATAAAAGAATCCTGAAAAAATGTATCACAGTTTCCACAAACATATTAAGCAGCTAATTGTTTTTAACATTTATGTTTCATGAGCAGCAAATCAGAATGATTTCTGAAGGATCATGTGACACTTAAGACTAGAGTAATAGCTCCAAAATTCTGCTTTTCCATCAAAGGAATAAACTAAATTATATATTAAATAGAAAAAGTTATTTCAAATTGTACATTTTGTACAATGTTTTGATTAAAAAGTGTGCTTGTGCAATATTTCTTTAAAACAAACGCCTCGTCTTTGCATTATGTATCAAGACATGCATGCAGTTTTAATTGTGGCTTAAGTGTCCAATTAGTTTTGAGGGCCACTGTAAATTCTCAACAAAACAAAACAAAAAAAATAAATGTATTCTTCTCTCTTCAGACTTTCAGGTATTTAGCCCATTAAAACCACATACAAGGTCACAAAGAGACTGATCTGTGTCATAATTATGAACACATCTGAAATCTGTTACTATACACAGATCCAAGAGCCTCTAATTGGTCATACCTCCTTCTGCCTGGGATCAATAATGAATGTATCTGAGCTAATAATAAGCCTAATTTGGATGGAGACCAGTATAAGTTTAGATGAAATGATAATATGTACACTAATGGCAAGGAGGTGCTTGAAGTATTTCAAAGACCAGCCTCACTGAGCCGGAAGAAAAATCTCAATGGCAGCAGTACTAAAGACTCTGAAATCTCTGTTTCCCCTTTCAAAATGAGACTTAGCATTCATGTTCCAGTAATACAGTAATTAGGACATATATTAGTCATGGAAATATACATATCATGGATCTGGTGATTATAATGTTTTTACACTGTATGCAGTTGCATATCTTAAAGAGACAGCTGACTCAAAAATGAAAATAATGTCATAATTTACTCACCCTCTTGTTGTTTCAAACCCATAGACTGACTTTCTGTATAATGTCTGAGATGCTCTCTTTCATAATGCAAGTGGATGGAGTACAAAAAAAAAAAAAAACACCAGAAAAGCATCATAAAAGTCTATATGAATATATGAATACTGTGCAATAAAACCTCTAAAGCCATGTGAAAGCTTTCTGTGAGGAACAGACCAAAATGTAATTCTTTATTCATTTGGAAAACTTACCTTAAAAATCTTGACAGCTGGGGTCACCATTAACTTTCATTGTATAAATATCTCCTTTTGTGTTCCATGGAAGAAAGAAAGTCATATGGATTTCATAAGACTTCATTTTTGTGTGACCTAAACTATCCTTTTAATACTCAGAAAGGCATTTTCAAAATCTGCTTTCTCCTGTAAAGAGTCAAAAGAGGGCTGTCAGCTTTGTTTTAACAACCCTGTTTAAATCTCTAAGTGCAATGAATTATAGATATATATGAATTCTAATACTTACATCATATGCCAATAAAAGCATTTGTACACAATAGCATCTAATAGGAATAAAATTATGGCTTTGTCAATCCCCTTTGTTGCCTGAAACGAACAATGCATTCGGTAATGTGTAATTTGGCATGCATCGGCACCAGTAAATATGTAATGACAACATGCACTGACACAAGAGCTCTCAGAGAGGAAAAAAAAAGTCTTACTAGATAAACTAATGATCATTTTCCTTTAAATTCTTGACGCATTTCTTATTAACTGTTCAAAGCCTTGAAGTCTGGGCATTAAAGCATCTGAATGTTGCAGCTGCTGTTTTTATCCACTGCGATTTAATGTTTTAGGAGAGGCAAAAGGGTACATGACTAACAACCCTATGTGACTCGCACATGATATCATGTGGATGTTTATGAAAAGGTGAGCGAGGAAGGTTGACAGGGATGTCAAGAACAATTTTCCAGAACTAGAAGTGGCAATAGTGCCCTCTGCTGGTAAAGCAGCCTCACTGAGAACAGAGCAAAGATAATCAGTCATTGATCTATTCATATGGTCCACTAAATGCAGTTAAGTTTCTATTTAATTTATTTGTATAGTGTTTTTCATTGTTTAAATGCACAATAGTTGATCCAGTGGCATATTTAGATTGACCATATACATGGCATAAAATGGCACCGAAGGTGACAACCAAACGTGAAAGCAGGTAAAGTGCCTCCTTGTGGAATTAGGAGGATCTAGATTGTGGGAATGTTTGGCCTGGCCTGAAATTTCCGAATCAGCCTTTTCTACCTCCCTGAGCAAATTCTGATCTGCAATTTACCATAGAACAATAAAGCATCTGGTTGTCATAAAGTCCTTTTCTATGCTGCTGGTTCGCAGGCACTCATTGTGCCTGGTAATTCCAGCAAATTATCCATCAACCATCCACTTCGTGAGAGTATGATGTATTGTTCCCATGTAGCACTTCAAGTGCATTGAACTGCAGAAACTTACTTTTAAAGTAATCATTGTAAAACCAAGCTGTGAGGAAACCACAAATTTGGGTTGCTTGTGCCTTTCTGAATGCATGCTAAATGAATGTGTGAAAGCGTGTGTGGGCGGGTGTGTGTACGACTGATTGTGTTTGTTGTGGTGGCTGTCCTGCTCATGGACTGACACTACTGCAGGTGTGTGTAAGACTCAAGCAGAAGGGTGATGTGATCACACTCACTGTGCTTAGCAGGTGTGCGGAAGCCTGGCATTGGCAACATGCTAGCGACATGTGACGGACAGGAGGGGGTCTTCACTGCACATCCCTGTGCCAGGAACATGTGCCAGGCAGAGGACGGCAGGCAGCACCGCATATGCCAACCCGTCTCTCCATGAACGAGGTGCAGGTCTGGAGGACAAAGTGAGACAACTGCAATTAGGGCTGGGTAAAGATACTCATTCTATGATCCATCACAGTCCTCATTTGAATAATTCTTAAAATCTTTCTGTTGTACCTATAAGAAAAACTATAAGTAATAATAAGAAAAGTAGTGTGGCAGCATGCAAAAAAAAAAAATTGTTCTGTAACGTTTCACGGTTTCTAAACAAAATAAAATAAAAAATAAATAAAGACATGGCGCTCAAAGTTAAAATAGTTTCTTCCTTTCAAAAATAGCATCTGGAGACCTTGAGTGGGTTGTTTTCATTCCACAGCTCCATCTTGGATTTTTCAATGCATAAAGCGTGACCGACAAGCCAGAGGACACTGACAACACGCTGCCCTTATGAAGATTAACCATGGTTTTACTACAAATAATAATAAAAAAACATGGTTATTATAGTTAAACCATGGCTCTGCTACTCTAGCCATAGTTTAACCATGGTATTTGTGGTAAAACTGTGGTTATATAAATGGTAATCAATTGGCCAAAAAAACATGGTTATTACACTTTTACTATAATAAAACCATGGTTAATTTTTGCAAGCAGACAGGACAGAGCAGGTTACTTTTATTATGAAACAAAGTCTCAACTCTAAAATTGTGTCTTTTTTTTTTATTTATTTTTTAAGACATTTAAACAAATACCATTTTGTGGCTCTTTGGATCGCTGTAGCACCTCAGTTAAAGCTGCTCCTGAACTGATCATCTCTTACTTCTAGTTAATTATAGTATCAAGTAAACATGAATGAACTTCAGAAGGAATGTTGTTTCAAACGCGGAAAGATGGCAAAGTTTTTCAAGTTCAAGCTGACTTCACATGCTATCGGAAATGTTGTACTTCCCACTTCTGAGATCGTGATTACGAGCTCATCCATTCAAATTTTGACTTGAGAGGGCGTTCATGTCCAATTTTTTTAAATAGGAAACTAGTATTTAAGATACCGATAGCACGTGAAGGCAGCATAATCTACGAACTCTTCTCCTGGCTAGTATGTCCGGTTCGTGAACGAATCGTTATTTTGAACCGGTTCTTTTTAATGAACCGGTCGAACCAGTTCACCAAATCGGACTGAATCGTTCTAAACGGTTCGCGTCTCAAATCAGCTCTAATCCACAAGTTACTAAAGTTACATTGTACACAGTTACAGAGTGACAGTCCCTCCGACTATAAATAAACTGATATCCATAAGTATATGTTACTAGTAACTCCAACAGTTCACTGAACTGAGACATGTTGTGCTGAGAGAACTGACGAGAACTCACGAGCAGCTGATACTGAGCATGCGCGCGTACTACCCGAACGTACAGGTTCTCGAGTTAACAGTTCTCCAATCCGAGCTGAGAACCGTTTCTTTCGGACACGTTCGACCATTCGAACACGTTCGACACTGAGAACGATGAGCAGATGAGCTGAGCATGCGTGTAACTACCGAACGTACAGCCGTTCTCGGATCACCAGTACAGAATCGAGAACCGTTTCTTTCGGACACCTTCAGTACTGAGAACCGATGAGCCGATCATGTGTGATGAGCTGAAGTGTATAAAATTAATCACGTTTGAAACATGTTCATCACATAATTGCTGTCTTATCACTGTATAATTTTAAAGTTTGGAAACACAATGGATGGATTGTAAAACGGTCAAACATATTTGCTTTGATCAATAATTATATTTTCAGGAACAGTTTATTTAATTTCTAAATAAGTTGATCTAAATCTTAAAATGTATTAATCAAAACAGTAGTTTTGATATAGACTAAGCTGCAGCAGTTCTCAGCTCAGCATACACTGATACAGCGGTTCAGGAACGGCTTGCAGCGGTTCTCGGATCACCAGTACAGAATTGAGAACCGTTTCTTTAGGACACGTTCGATCTTTCGGACATGTTCGATACTGAGAACCGATGAGCTGAGAGACTGACCATGCGTGATGGCACCGTCTGAACCGGACTGTTTCTCTCAGACAAGCTGATGCTGTGCTGATTAGGCCTATATGAGCACGGGTGAACCGAGGACTTGTGTAAGTTTGTGCTATGTCAAAGTAAATTTATTTAATCTGTGTAAAACATCTGCGTTTGCTTATACAAGATGATGATAATTATTATTATTGTTATACTAAGTTATGATTACAAATTACTTTATATGAATGTGTTTGAATGTATTTTCATCCGCCGGGACGACAGAAATGACGTCAGTACAATGACTCACTCATTATGTGAGTACGTAAAAGAACCGGTGATCCGGTTTTTTGAACTGGATCATTGAAACGAACTGTCCGAAAGAACCGGTTCGAGGAAAAGATCCAAACTTCCCATGGCTGCTTTGTCTGACAAAATGGCGGATTATGATTGGTCAGATCGCCTGTCAATCAAACTCCCGGCGAAGGGTGAATTTTTTTTTAATGAATCAAACATACAGCGTGAACAGTGTAGCCACTTTCCTATAATTAATGACTCTGACAGGGTCCAAAATCACTCATTTATTTTCATTCACTTCCCCATATAACTCAAATCAAGTAATTTGCTATAGGGAACAGTGAATGAGTGTACGATTGAGTGATTTCAGACACAGCATAGGCTACGAGTCAGCTTTTTTTAGTGAATCAAAAGCCCTCTTATGAGCTGGTTATTTTATGATTAAAGTAATTTGAAACCCTGTAGGATACTATATGAGAGCAAGGAAATGTATTTCATGTAGCCTAAGCAAAATGGACATTATAACAGAAATATAACCCGGTCATATTTGCAAAACTGTAGGCTTTGAGTGAACTTCATTTACAAAAGCATTTATCAAAACAAAACATAGACAGACAGCTTTTCAGCACTTCATTGGGATGATGAACTCAACCTTGAACATCTCTGTGACAAATGGCTAAATCTTTTACAAATAAAGGACACCATCCATGAGGTCTACTTTGGCTCACCTTGAGGGAGAGTGAATGATCCTTTCTTTTTTCTTTATAGAACAAAAAAATAAAAAAATTTCCAGCAGGCAGCAGACATATTCTACAGTGTAGCTTGATTGTGAATCAGCCATGTAAGATAAAAAGCAGTATTGCTATTGAGTTTTGACACTGAGACAGAAATAAGCCAGGTGCAGTCTGCATGTGTCTAAGAGCTATTTCTCAGGGTTGTTTTAAAGTGGAGTTTGTCTGGTGAAAAGAAAGGGAACATCAGAGAGTGTGGCACTATAGAGCATATACCGTGTTCTAATTAGCCTACTGCTAACAGCCTTGAGCCTGCCTTCCCATTATGGAGAATTACATAGGCTACAACTGTATCAACTGGTCACGCAACTCAGAGTAGGTCCGTTCTCTCTCCCTAGATCTCACGTGGAAAGGACAAATCAGACAGAGCCCAGATGAGTATGCTGGTTTGGTACTGGTCTACTCTAGCTGGTAGACTAGGGGTGCCCAGTCCTGTTCCTGGAGATATACCTTCCTGCAAAATTCAGTTTTAACCCTGATCAAACACAACTGAAACAGCTAATGAAGATATTCAGGAGCACTTAATAATTACAGACAGGTGTGTTTGATCTGGGTTGGATCTGAACTCTGCAGTGCTGCGTTCCACTCCACTTTTGGATGCGTTCTTTTGCATACTCCCCTTTAAGCACTTCCCCTCGGGGGAATCCCTGCCGCCATTTTGAAGTGCGTTCCACTTAAGTAAGTGGACGAGGGAAGTTTATATGGACATACCCTCGCTCCCTCAATTTTGACCGAGGGAGCGAGTCTACTTCATATGTACACTGTAGGCAGCTTCATATACCACAATGCAACACGATTGTGGCGTCACCGCTTATCGCGTTTAATTTACTCCACAAACAACTCTATGATATTTTAATATATTTTGTTAAATATTTAAAACAACCCAAACACACTTATAGACTGTACATATAGAATGCTGCATTAAACAATTAAACGTTCCAGTTCAGCCCATTGCAAAGGTTCCGCCAGTAGTGAGCACTCATGCAACGTAAGCAATGACGCACATCCGAGTGAACAAGACAGAGGGAAGTTAGGATGTGCTCATTCACTCGGATGTACGTCATTGCATGAGTGCCGACTACTGGTGGAACCTTTGCAATGGGCTGAACTGGAACATCCTAAGCCCTTGATCCCTTATGGAGTTGATTTATTATCTATTATTTCCTTGCAAAATTGTTTAATGCAGCATTCTATATAAGTGTGTTTGGGTTGTTATATATATATATATATATATATATATATATATATATATATATATATATATATATATATATATATATATAAATTAAACGTGATAAGCGGTGACGTCACAATCGTGTTGCATTGTGGTATATGGAGCTGCCTGAAGTGTACATATGGTGTGCTTCTCAATTCTTATTTGTGCATCCTCGTTTCAGTGAGGGAAGGACGCAAGGAAAAGAACGAGGACGGAGGAATTAGCACCACTTCAAAGTGTAGTCAATTAATGATGACTCTACACCGCTGGATTTAGTTTGCAAGTCGGAATTCTTGAACATTAGAGATAACTATTTATATTGTAATAGTTTCAACCTCCACAAAATACCACATTTGTCCATATTTTATTTAATATTACCAGTTATTGTTAACAACAAATTATTCCCAGTTATTAACTACTTTTTATTTGTTGTATAGTACCGGTATTACACTTTGTTTCTTTCATTTTCTTGAGCTTTGATATAATTCTGCAACTGTCATTTGTTGTTATTTGACATACATTTGTACATGTAACATGTAAACATAATAATAATAATAATAATAATAATGAATAAACTGTGGCAAGATGGGGGAGGAGAATGAATGTGAATGTGTGTCACGTTTAGTCGATAAAACACTTCCGCAAAGGATACACCTGTGGGAATCCTCACTCTTGACTCCTCAGGGAGCCTCCTCACTCCTCAATCCTCGCCTCCTCGAGGCCTACAAGATGGCTGAGCTTGGTCGGTTTCCGGGTCATACGATGGAGGACGGAGGAGCGAGGAAATGAGGAGGGGTATTGAGAAGCACCCATGAAGTAGACTCGCTCCCTCTGTCAAAATCGAGGGAGCTAGGGTCTGTCCATATGAACTTCCCTCGTCCACTTCACGAAGTGAAACGCACTTCAAAATGGTGGCAGGGATTCCCCCGAGAGGAAGTGCTTAGGGAATTTTGCATGCAAGTGTGTGTCTAAAAGTGGAGTGGAACAGCCAATGTAGGATCTCCAGGAACAGGATTGGGCACCCCTGAGGTAGACCCACTATCCTGCACTCAAATGATGGTTATCTGGAGAAAACTGTTGCCATCTTGCCATGCATCTCAATCTCATTCAGAATCCCCTTGAGGAATGCGATTTCAAATCATCCGGCTTATGGTCGCTCAATTCTCCTGCCTGCTATACGTTGCTTTTAGATTTAGCCTGTATATAACTAATCACTCTGGATATTCACTCTTTTAAAGGCCTGGACACACCAAGGACGATAACTATAAAGATAACGATATAGTTTAA
Organism: Paracanthobrama guichenoti; assembly: GCA_018749465.1. Lineage (NCBI taxonomy): Eukaryota > Metazoa > Chordata > Actinopteri > Cypriniformes > Gobionidae > Paracanthobrama > Paracanthobrama guichenoti. The sequence goes on along the minus strand of CM031951.1, from coordinate 32,475,079 downwards.
AAATTGTTCTCAATATTAAAGAACAGCAGAGTTCACACCACAGCTATGAGGATAACGGCAAAGAGAAAAGCTATCGTTTGATATATATAGGCTATATTAAAATATATTGAATAATATTAATGTACAAATACTATGGTACTATGGTGTATTTAAAAATACCATAGAGAAAAAGAGTTGGGTTAATAATATAAATATATTATTTTTCTTCTGTACCTGTGACCAAAAAATGGTGTACATTTTGTTTAAGTGTATATTACTGTTGGTAAGTTTTTTTTTTCATAGATTTTTTTAAATTCTCTTCTGCTTACCAAGGCTGCATTTATTTGATCAAAATACAGTAAAAACAGCGATTCTGTGAAATATTATTACAATTTAAAATATCTCTTTTCTATTTTAATATATTTTAAAATGTAATTTATTCCTGTGATGGCAAAGCTGAGTTTTCAGCAGCAGTCTTCAGTGTGATCTTCAGAAATCATTATAATTTGCTGATTTGCTGACCAAGAAACATGACTTATTATTATAAAAGTGTTGAAAACAGTTGTGCTGCTCAATATTTTTGTGGAAACCGCAATAATAGTTTTTTCTGAATTCTCTGATGAAGAGAAAGTTAAAAACAGCATGTATTTAAAATATAAATCTTTTGTAACATCATAAATGTCTTTACATCATGTTGGATCAATTTATTGTGTCCTTAAATAAAAATAAAAACTGATAGTTTTAAATTTTTTATAAGACTCACATACAATGTTTATTTATCTTCATAAGACTCACATAGGCTACCTAAAATGTATGAGGAATAAAGGCTGGACAATAAGGCATGAAAGACACTCGGGACGGTTGACGTAATTCGATCAGGTCAGTGCTGCGTCGTCACGTAAAAGTTTATAATTTTCAAGTGTTTTGAAGTCTTGTCAATTGAAACTTTCAAGCAATTTTTAACAATTCAGATTCAAGCGCAAGAAGATGGGAAAGACAGAAAGACAGAGAATGCATAAAAAAAGATAATATAATTTTTATTTTATTTTTTATTTAAAAAAATAGCTTGAAAAAACAAAAACGTCTTCTTGCGCTTGAATGGAAAAATACACACAACAAAACTGTCAAAATTGCCCGTCTTGGGAGTATTAACACAAACACTGTTGGTTATGTCTTAACTGAATGTAAACAGATGAGAAAGAAAACCCATGTGTAATGGTATATTGGATCCGTGCAGCTCTTAAAGTGACAGCCGCCTAATATTCCTGCTGCCGTCTGTGCTATTAACACTCACTGCCCTTGACTGAGCAAGATTTATAGCTTTATATTATAGATTATATAGATATTATATAGATTAATTATATTTAATTTATACAGTGACAACTATGCCGTTATTTTACATTGTGCCTATTAAACTTTAAATTAAAAAAATGAAGGGACTGTTTATTTCATTTGTATCCGTGTTCTGTTGTATTTATTTGAGCTGTTGCTTGCAATTTGTTTATTATTTTATTACTGATGACTCACCTGTCTTCACTTATGTTTGAACTTTATTTTAACAGTATCTAAAATGTTGGTGGCTTATTTATTAGAATACAATGTTACATGGGTCAAAACAACAACAAAACAAAACAAAAAATATTTTATTTATTTATTTATATATTTTTTGGTGGGGCCAGCCGGGCCAGTCCTCAGTGTTGAGTCCTGTAATATAATGGAATATAAAAAGTGATTAAAGGTGCCACAGAATGGAAAACTGTATTTACCTTGGCATAGTTAAATAATAAGAGTTCAGTACATGGAATTAGCATACCATGAGCCTCAAACACCATTGTTTCCTCCTTCATATGTAAATCTTGTGCTTGAAAAAGACAAGACCACTGAAAAACGGGCGAATCTCAACATAACACTGACTGTGACATAACAGTCGGGATCATTAATATTTATGCTTCCCCAAATTTGCATATAACCAATCCATGTTCAAGGCCAGGCAGTGTTAATGCGGACCTGCACTGAATCAACAGAAGTTCTGCAGGTATTGTGAAGACGATGACAATATAGTGAAAACGGCAGATCATGGATTTAAATGTTATGTTCCAGGCTGTGCAGGGGATGCGAGCACTTTTCATAGCCTTCCCACAGAACAGAACTGTCAACAGGCCTGGTTGATGTTTATCTATAACAATTGATCTGACTAGTGTCAATTTCGTTAACGAAAATATGACGAAAAATTTTCATTGACAACCTTTTTTTCCATTACTAAGATGAGATGACACAAATGTCCTTAAATGATTATTGTGACTATATAAACATGCAATATCGTTGATGAAAAAAGACGAGACTAAAATGTAAAAAATAAAAACTTGAACAAAAGCACTCTGGTTTTTTCAGGGGTGAAAAAGAGGAGCAGATTTCAGTCATTTAAATCCCCCTATCAGAGCTTTTCTGTTAAAAGAACACATATTCTGTCCAGTGTTTTACTTAAACATGTGCAATCTGGCAACCATGTGCACACGAGCGCTCTCGCGCGTGTGCGGATGATCTGAAAACACCAATAAACAAGTAACGTTAAGCTGCATTTCAGCAATCTCCATTTGAGATTTCCTGCTTAAAGTGTCATTCAGTCGGTCTGTGTTCTGACTCACCGAGCAGCTTGTGCTGTTTGCGATTGTGTGAGCTACTGAAATGAGCCAATCAGAGCAGAGCTCAACATTATTATTCATGACCCTTCCAAATAAGGCAAAACCAGACCATATCTATAGACTTGCTCTGCATTACTGGGAACGCCCACAAAATGTCATATTCGCCATATGCCGTGGGGGAAAACAAGCCATTAGAATGAATGCACGCAGACCCTGTTAGACACTTTATCTTTAGGCTACTCTTTGTAATGATTTATTTTTGCTTGGTGCAGTCCTGAAAAGTTGCCATGTGGCGTTCTGCACCTCTAGTAAGTTATCTGAAGTTTTAGAGTAACGTTAAAGCGTCTAACAAGGTCTACGTGCATTCATTCTAATGGCTTGTTTTCCCCCACAGCATATGGCGAATATGACGTTTTTGTGGGAGTTCCCAGTAATGCCGACCAAGTCTATGGGGACAATTTCTAGGGTTGTAAATGGATCTGTAAAACCGTATCCGGACAATTTTTTCCCTTAAATAAGCCACATACCCTCTATGTAGATATCAGAGAACTATTTAAAATATTGTTTCAACTCATTCTAGGGCACCTTTAAATTATTTTTTAATAAATACATTTTAAACATACTGAATGGCCATCGATGAAGGAAATGTTTTGCTGCCAGATGGAGCAGATGGTTATGGTACCATAAACCTTTTGAGCTGGAATAGTTCAGCTTTGAGAGAGAGAGTGAAACTCATGACATACACCTCTGTATTCTGATGGGATGTGACTGATGTTTTTTATGGCTTGGCCATCTTTTTAATTCCTCTTTAAAAACTCTCTCCTTGGCTTTAAACAAAAGTATCATCACTTTTTAATCCTTCACTTTTCCCCTTGTCCTGTCTTCCCACCCCACCCCTTACTCTGGTAGCAGGCTGGGAATATGAATTACCAGACTGGCAGGAGCGTTCTGCTTGGCTTACAGCTGTCTTGAGCACACGGGATGGATGGAGAGAGACAGAGAGGGATGAGTCTGTCAGTTGCCCTCTCTCATTCCCTTCCCCTCCTTCTCGAGGCATTTTACTCCTTTAAGTGATTGTATAATGAAGAGCTTCCTCCTGCGGTCCTTCCCATTTAACACGGGGCACTGGAGCAAGCATTGTGGGCCACCGACTCTCTCGCACTTGAGCAGGCCACATACTGCGATACTGTATTTCATCACCAGTCAGACGACTGTAAGTCAGTCGCTGTTGGGTAATTCCCCCAAATTACTGCGTCTCTGTTATGCAATCAACACATTACTCGGTTTGAGCTGGACATCAACAATATCTCAACCAGTGGTGTTTGGGCCGGGTCTATATGTTTGTGTGGAAGGAGGGAGCATTTGGGTAACTTCTTTGAAATAATTTTTTACCTAGTTAGCCCATTTTTTGTATGGCTAGTAAAGGGATAGTTCACCCCAAAATTTTAATTTTCATCATTTACTCACCCTCATGTCGTTCCAAACCTGTGATTTTCTTTTATTATGTGGGAAAAGAAGATTTTCAAATCTTCAAAATATCAAATGAATCCTGAAAAAAAAAGAAAAAATTATTATAGTTTCCACAAAAATATTATGCAGCACAACAGTTTTCAATATTGATAATATAAAGAAATGTTTCTTGAGCTGCAGATTAGCATATTCAATTAATGTCTAAAGAATCATGTGATACTGATAATGGTTGTTGAAATTGATTGAGGAATAAATTTCATTTTATAATACATTTATTTTAAATAGAAAACAGTTACTGTAAATTGTAACAATAGTTCACAATATTACTGTTTTTACTGCATTTTTTATCAAATAAATGCAGCCTTGGTGAGTATAATAGACTTATTTCAGTTACCGACCCCAAACTTTTGAAAGGTAGTGTATGATCATACAATGAAAGCCAATAGTGGTAAATGATAAGAAAATTTTCATTTTCAAATCACATACTTCCTGTAAACTACCGTTAAGATGAACAAGAATGGTAATGGGTATATTTCCTTCTCAGCCCTCCTCGGGTCACACTTCATATATAAATGGCTATAAAAGGCTCATGGGACAGGTTGATGCCTTGGTGTAGTTGGAAGCTGAAACGGCTGTGGGAAGTCTTTCCCGAACATGCCCCGTGCGTATGGGCCATGAAAACTAATTAATCCAGATAGTCTGGTAAATGTCACATGCAGACATATGGAGGAACAGAGGGATCCATGGAGCCCCGTCCTCCTCGTAAATTACCAAGGCCGCTGAGTAAGATGCTCCAGCACTGCCCTGATGAGATAGGGCCCGTACATTTGATTTTCCCCCACTTAATCTAAGCTAACCATCTGTGAAAGAGGGGAGATGTGGCACTCCAGCCAAATGGGCCGACTTCATAATCAGGAGGTCCTTCCAATTATTGCTTAATGTACCACGGTATTATAGTGCGTGCCATTCTGTCCGGGCAGCTTTACATTTTAGTTTCCCCGGCATCCATATCACCGTTACAGTGAGCAAGCTCACGGTCATCCTCATTAGCCGGCTGGTTGGGTCCCAGACGATAAAACCAGCGTAAAGAGCTCTCTGGAAAGCCTCTGCTTCCCTCTATGCAGCGAAATGGCTTTCTCTTGAAAACGGTGTAAATTGCGTTCGGCGTTCTGGGTGACTTCATCGTGCGACTTACTGATTTGCCATTTGAAGCAAATGGGTCAGTCATAAAATCAAGGCAAAATTTTGAAAGCTGACAAATCTGCAAATAGGAAATGTTGGGTGAGATAACTGTGGGTTCATGTGTAGTGTCAGTATTCTTTCATTGAACAATTCCCTAAAATGTGTGATAACCTATTGCTTTATCTCTCTCTCTCTCTCTCTCTCTCTCTCTCTCATGTAATGTATTAATATTTTTAGTAGGCCCGGGTTTGAGGGTTTCGCAGTTTCTTCACTCCTTTCATATTATCCAACTCTGTTGCTCTCTTCATCTCTCCTTTCTTGTGACTTCAGTGTCTTTTAAGGAGTGCAGTCATGCAAGGATCCATTAGGCAAAAACCAATTTCACACAGAGCCAATTTCATAAATATTGAAAGTGAGCCCACCCTCAGACCTGCTTGAGTGGCTTTAGAGGGATATACAAAACCATCAACAACAGGCCCGGCTTTAGCACCCCTCTCCACTCACGCATTTTATTAAGCTTCACTCAACAGATTACAAAAGCTCACCCCACAACAGCGAGATGGCAAGCTTAACTGATTGGCTGCTACATCTGCAAAGAGAAAGTTTTTTGCTTATCATGACAACATTAGTTTATTAAGGTTAAAGGTGGTATAAAATAAAATGAGGAAGCTCAAGATGATCTGCACATATACTGTACCAAAGCATGAGTTGGCATATTTGAGTGTACAACAGTACCTTATAATATTACCAATATTGGTCATGACCCAATGAATAGTATGGGCTGGGTGATGTTAAAAGATGGATGGATGGATATATATATATATATATATATATATATATATATATATATATATATATATATATATATATATATATATATATATATATATATATATATATATATATATATATATATATATATTTATTATGGAATGTTTTCCACACAGAAAAAATATGAGTTTTAAACAAATTTAAAACATTCCCCGGTTTCACAGACAAGGCTTAAGCTAGTCATAGACTAAAATGCATGTTTGAGCTGTTTTAACTGAAAGCTACTTGTACTGACAAAATATGCCACTGTTTTGTCTCAAGATTTTTTCTAGTGTACGTTTATAAAGGCTACTGAAATGCCCTAATTGAACTAAGGCCTGGCTTAGGCTAATCCCTGTCTGTGAAACCAGGCCACTGAGTTAACCTTTTTGAGTGAACTCAAAGTTTCTCGGGGCAGACAAAATCACTGAAATATAATTTTCCTCCAATTTCTTCCATTCCCCATGTCCCCCTATATAAATGAACATAAGGATGAATTTAATTATTTTCATTCATTTGCTCCAACAATATAATGTACAAACGGAGTTTTGAATCTGTTCATTGAATTGAAGAGTTTGAACTGATTGGCAAGAGATGACATTTAAAAATATTTGTCTCACTACTCTACACTCACCTAAAGGATTATTAGGAACACCTGTTCAATTTCTCATGAATGCAATTATCTAATCAATCAATAACATGGCAGTTGCTTCAATGCATTTAGGGGTGTGGTCCTGGTCAAGACAATCTCCTGAACTCCAAACTGAATGTCAGAATGGGAAAGAAAGGTGAGTTAAGCAATTTTGAGTGTGGCATGGTTGTTGGTGCCAGACGGGCCGGTCTGAGTATTTCACAATCTGCTCAGTTACTGGGATTTTCACGCACAACCATTTCTAGGGTTTACAAAGAATGGTATGAAAAGGGAAAAACATCCAGTATGCGGCAGTCCTGTGGGCGAGTTGATGCCTTGTTGATGCTAGAGGTCAGAGGAGAATGGGCCGACTGATTCAAGCTGACAGAAGAGCAACTTTGACTGAACTAGCCACTCGTTACAACCGAGGTATGCAGCAAAGCATTTGTGAAGCCACAACATGCACAACCTTGAGGCGGATGGGCTACAACAGCAGAAGACCCCACCGGGTACCACTCATCTCCACAACAAATAGGAAAAAGAGGCTACAATTTGCACAAGCTCACCAAAATTGGACAGTTGAAGACTGGAAAAATGTTGCCTGGTCTGATGAGTCTCGATTTCTGTTGAGACATTCAGATGGTAGAGTCAGAATTTGGCGCAAACAGAATGAGAACATGGATCCATCATGCCTTGTTACCACTGTGCAGGCTGGTGGTGGTGGTGTAATGGTGTGGGGGATGTTTTCTTGGCACACTTTAGGCCCCTTAGTGCCAACTGGGCATCGTTTAAAAGCCATGGCCTACCTGAGCATTGTTTCTGACCATGTCCATCCCTTTATGACCACCATGTACCCATTCTCTGATGGCTACTTCCAGCAGGATAATGCACCATGTCACAAAGCTCGAATCATTTCAAATTGTTTTCTTGAATATGACAATGAGTTCACTGTACTAAAATGGCCCCCACAGTCACCAGATCTCAACCCAATAGAGCATCTTTGGGATGTGATGGAACGGGAGCTTCGTGCCCTGGATGTGCATCCCACAAATCTCCATCAACTGCAAGATGCTATCATATCAATATGGTCCAACATTTCTAAAGAATGCTTTCAGCACCTTGTTGAATCAATGCCACGTAGAATTAAGGCAGTTCTGAAGGCAGTTTACATTTCACTGCCGGTTGTATATTCTGTATATAACGGTGTATGTGACAAATAAAACTCTTGAAAAGGCGAAAGGGGGTCAAACACAGTATTAGTATGGTGTTCCTAATAATCCTTTAGGTGAGTGTATCTAGGTCACAATACAATGCAGGGTCATAAAATGAATGGCACAATCTTTAGGAAGCAGAAGTTGAATTTTATATTGGCAGTCCATGGGACATACAGTAGGTTTGAATCAGCCCAATCAGTCCCAATGCTACAGAGCCCTGGCCTAAAGGGACATTGTGGTGTAAAAAAATTTGGTTTGGAAGTGAAAAATATTTTTCAAATCTTTTGCGTTCCCTCGAAAAACGTTTAAAAGTTGACATCTGGAAGACATATTTTTTAGAGAGTTGCTCATCTGCAATACGTCTATGTTTCCTGTAAGATGTCAAATAGACATTTAGAAAATTATAATGTCTTTTGATGATTTAGAATGTATGTAAAACTGACATCTTAAAGAGGTCTATCAGATGTTTGTAAACAGCAGATGCTTTCCAGATGAAGTGATCTTTAAGACCATTGATGTAAACTGAATTTGGGGACACTACAGTGTGTAACATTGAAGTTAATGACTATTTTTGTAGTAACACTTTTCGGATTTTGCACTTTGCAGGCGGTTCCTTTGGACTTGTTTCTCAGCTGCCTGCTCATAGAGATCCATTTATATTATAAGACTAGTTTTGAGTAAAATTTGGTTGTAGCTAGTTGTCTACATTAAAGAGGTGTCATTTGTGTTTTAACACCATTTAGCTCAAGTTATTGATCCGGGAAGTTCAAATCAATGAATATATTGCCAACTTTACTGAACTCTTTGAACTGCACTGGGCGTATTTCTTTATACATAAGTCCAAGTTCAAAATAAAACTATGAGCTGCTCCATTGTTAATGTACTGAGCTGTTTAATGCCAGTGGGACATTAAACAGGAAGTAGGTTTTGCGAGAGAACGCAAAAGATTTAAAAAAAAAATATTTTCCTTCCATCCCATATTTTTTTCGCCACCATATCCCTTTAGGGGCTCCATACAATGACATTATATCCCTGTCAGTTTCTACTAACATGTAAAATAAAGGCCACAAGGCCCTTAAATAAAATACAAAAATATATATTTGCATTTATTCCACACTAAATATGAGCACATCATATGTTTACTTTCAGTTCTGAGAAGAAGAAAAAACTTTGGAGACTTTAATATTTTATATTAAATATAATTAATATTTTAAATTATATTTCAAACTAAGATGTGAAGTTCAGTGGGTGTTTGTTAAAAAGAGATGCAAAGGAGCAGGATTCTGTGAGAAAGGACCGAGATAACATGAGAGAGAAAAACAGCACAGCACAGCACAGCAAAGAGAATTGAATGTGGGCTGATGTTTAACTAAAAGTCACAGAGGAGAAATAGTCAGTCTGTAAGCATCTTGTTTCCTTCTCTCTGACAATGTCTAGCAAAATGAATACATGCAAATGAAGGCAATACTGTATGCACGCTGGAGTTTGTAGAAAACATTTCAGAACACAAGCAACGTAAGCTATCAAAATCAATTCTTATGTAAAAGAGAAATGTGCAGAATAAGATACACATTACAAACCCGATTCCAAAAAAGTTGGGACACTGTACAAATTGTGAATAAAAACAGAATGCAATGATGTGGAAGTTTCAAATGTCAATATTTTATTCAGAATACAACATAGATGACATATCAAATGTTTAAACTGAGAAAATGTATCATTTTAAGGGAAAAATAAGTTGATTTTAAATTCCATGGCATCAACACATCTCAAAACGTTGGGACAAGGCCATGTTTCCCACTGTGTGGCATCCCCTCTTCTTTTTATAACAGTCTGCAAACGTCTGGGGACTGAGGAGACAAGTTGCTCAAGTTTAGGAATAGGAATGTTGTCCCATTCTTGTCTAATACAGGCTTCTAGTTGCTCAACTGTCTTAGGTCTTCTTTGTCGCATCTTCCTTTTTATGATGCGCCAAATGTTTTCTATGGGTGAAAGATCTGGACTGCAGGCTGGCCATTTCAGTACCCGGATCCTTCTTCTACGCAGCCATGATGTTGTAATTGATGCAGTATGTGGTCTGGCATTGTCATGTTGGAAAATGCAAAGTCTTCTATGAAAGAGACGACGTCTGGATGGGAGCATATGTTGTTCTAGAATTTGGATATACCTTTCAGCATTGATGGTGCCTTTCCAGATGTGTAAGCTGCCCATGCCACATGCACTCATGCAACCCCATACCATCAGAGATGCAGGCTTCTGAACTGAGCGCTGAGAACAACTTGGGTTGTCCTTGTCCTCTTTAGTCCGGATGACATGGCGTCCCAGTTTTCCAAAAAGAACTTCAAATTTTGATTGGTCTGACCACAGAACAGTTTTCCACTTTGCCACAGTCCATTTTAAATGAGCCTTGGCCCAGAGAAAACGCCTGCGCTTCTGGATCATGTTTAGATATGGCTTCTTTTTTGACCTATAGAGTTTTAGCCGGCAACGGCGAATGGCACGGTGGATTGTGTTCATGACAATGTTTTCTGGAAGTATTCCTGAGCCCATGTTGTGATTTCCATTACAGTAGCATTCCTGTATGTGATGCAGTGCCGTCTAAGGGCCCGAAGACCACGGGCATCCAGTATGGTTTTCTGGCCTTGACCCTTACACACAGAGATTGTTCCAGATTCTCTGAATCTTTGGATGATATTATGCACTGTAGATGATGATAACTTCAAACTCTTTGCAATTTTTCTGTGAGAAACTCCTTTCTGATATTGCTCCAGTATTTTTGGCCGCAGCATTGGGGGAATTGGTGATCCTCTGCCCATCTTGACTTCTGAGAGACACTGCCACTCTGAGAAGCTCTTTTTATACCCAATCATGTTGCCAATTGACCTAATAAGTTGCAAATTGGTCCTCCAGCTGTTCCTTATATGCACATTTAACTTTTCCGGCCTCTTATTGCTACCTGTCACAACTTTTTTGGAATGTGTAGCTCTCATGAAATCCAAAATGAGCCAATATTTGGCATGACATTTCAAAATGTCTGACTTTCAACATTTGATATGTGATCTGTATTCCATTGTGAATAAAATATAAGTTTATGAGATTTGTAATTATTGCATTCCCAATTTGTATTCACAATTTGTACAGTGTCCCAACTTTTTTGGAATCGGGTTTGTAGATAAACTTTGCATAATGAAAACAATGTATGTGAGAATTTAAATGATATACCTGTAGAGATTGCCTGAAAGAGAGAAGTCAATGAAATATTTGCACAATGAGACAAATCTAATAGTCCAAGTATGTGAGTTCAGAATATTTTGAGCGATAGCTCTGTTCCTTGGTTCTCAAAACCAAGTAAATTGTCTACAGGTTCAATCCTCAAAGGGATATTTCACCCAAAAATGAAAATGTACTCACCTTCAAGTTGTTCCAAAACTGTATGAGTTTTTTTTTTCTTCTGTTGGACATAAAGAAGATATTTTGAAGAAGACTGGTAACCAAACAGTTGATGGTAACCACTGACTTCCATAGTATGGCTAGTCAATGGGTAAATGTAAATAATGACAGAATTTTCATTTTTGGGTGAACTATCCCTTCAAGTCAAACAATAGATTTTTACAATGAAAGATTCTTATGTCTGGTTTCACAGATAGGATTAGGCCTTATTTCAGTTAAGATATTTAAGTATCTTTTATAGATGTGCCTTAAAAAACATTGGTGTGCATCTTTAGACAAATCAATGGCACTTACATATTTTAAGATATGCCAGTGCAAGTTGCTTTCAGTTAAAACAGCTCAAATATGCATTTAAGGGTATGTTTACATGACAACGATGTACTAAAAGAGACGACAACGATCCCCGTTCACACAGATCTGGGAAAATGACTAAAAAGGCTCTATTATAAATGTCAAGAAAAACCCTGCAAACACATTATACGCATTCGTGAACATGTAGTATGCATGCACATGACGTCACGGTTTTCACAAATTTGTGTTTTTGTTGTTTACATGGAGGCAGTAAAGACATCGTCTTCTAAACATTTCTCTTTGAAAACCAGTTTCAAAAGCTGACGTTTTCAGGCCACCAAAACGCCATTGTCGTGTAAATGAACAGCCAAAACGCATAAAAAGTTTTCTGTTTTCAGGGTGAAAAACAGTGTCGTGTAAACATACCATTAGTCTGGGACTAGGCTTAAGCCTTGTCTGTGAAACCGGGGGTAAATGTTTTACATTTGGTCTCCCTAGTCTTGAATATCTGATTACATCTTAGAGAAAGATGTTGCAACTAAGAACGAATAAAAAAACCTCCATTTGAAAACAACAGCGAAATAATTATTAGGAAACAGGGCACAGGGTGTATGTCTGGAAGCAGGGGGGTCTCGCACCTGACTGGGACTGGGAAATGGCTCGAGAATGTTGTAGTTCAGGTATTGATTTTCCGTCCTGGTCTATTAGCTGGCACAGTTCATCAAGTGCCACAGTTGTAGGAAAACAGCCTGTAGAGAAGAACAGGTGAGAAGAGGAGGAGGGAAAGTCCCCTTCTGCACTCCATACCCACAGTATAAGCCACACTTTCATTCCATGGCGAAACAGAACAGCTCTTTCTGCCAGTTTTTCAATCTGTAAGCACAGTACAAAAACAATATACACATTCTCAATCTTGATGTTTGCATTTTCATCTTCTGCAATACAGTTAAAAAGAGTAGTCTACACAAAATTTTGCATTTACTTTCAAAATTAACAACAATTACAAATACATTAGTAAATACATCATCAATCCTTCCAAAACATGTTTTTGTCTTACCCTGATTCAAAATTAGACCTGTCAGGATGGTTTTCGTAGGAGATTTTGTACAAACATCACTCTCCTGTGTGTGGAAGCTTGTTTCCACCACAGAATAAAAAATAAAAAAGGTCATTGCGACTTTTTATTTTACAATCATAACTTTTTTTCTTGCAATTGCAAGTTAACATCTTTTTTTCTCAAAATTGTGTGATATAAAGTCACAATTACATGTTATAGTAAAGTCAGTATTGATAGATATAAACAAGGAATTCTGACTTGTTTAAAAAGTCAGAATTGCGAGATATAAATTCGCAATTGTGACTTTATATGTCACAGTTCTGACTTTATAACTCGCAATTGTGAGATAAAAAGTCACGATTATCTTTTATAAAATGTTTTATATTCTGTGGTGGGAACAAGCTTCCATACCCATGAGTGCCTTGCCATATCTGTAAACAGAGAAAAGTTGTTCCAGCTACTTTGCATGTGTATGGTGTGGGAGTGGCATAGGTTAGTTGTCAACGAGCGAGAAAGGTTGACATGGAGCATGCTACATTTCAAACCTCCAGGAATCACCCGTTTAAAAAAAATAAAAACACTAAACAGAGGAGACTCTGCTGGAAAAAAGAGAACGCGACTCAACACTGGATTGGCTTTTCGCATATAGCAAGAATTGAGGGATTTGAAATGTTGTAAAAGCAATATGGCAGATGATATTTTAATTACTCAACAGGTGAGTATTTTATTTTATTGAACAGATAAACTACTATATGTAGCTCTCTAACTGTTCATTGTAAAGCATTATCTATTTTGTTTTAACTGTTAGAGGGCAAAAAGTTACATAGTATACCTTTAATAAAACCATTATATTATTGAGTGTAGCCACTATTAACAATGTAGCATTATTTTAGGTGCTTTTAATCCAAAAAGGAAGTCTCTACTCTCAGGGCCTTTTGCATCATTGAATTTTACTTTAAAAACAAATTTGAGTTGAACTGCAGTACAACTGCAGTCTCTTACTGCCACTGGAATACTAATCACTTCTCTTAGCTATGTCTAATTATTTATATTTTCATAAAACAAGGAAAGTAATACTAAAGGCAGTTTTGTTGTATGAAATACAAAGTGGCTCATTTTGGGTTTTTTGAGTCTTCACAGAAAATATGACAGGGAAATTGTTGAGTTACATTTCTGGTTTTCTGAGACAAGGTATGACTAATTAGGGTTTTAAATTCTTCATAAGAGACAGTAATTTTGAACTGTAATTTCAGATAAGAGCACAGAGAGAATAAGAAGTGAATTAGAAAGCGGACGAGTATGAAACCAAGCTGTGAGCGGCATCAATTTACAATAACAGACATAAATGGTCTTTGTGTGCAGCACATTGGCTTCTGCAGTGATTTAAACATGCTCATATGCGGCTGTTTCTTGCTTGTTTGTCTACATCAGCACCTATTGTGCACAGGATAAAATGTGTGTTTGACGTTCACTTTCCTGACTGATTGCTTATATTGTAGATGCATTATTAACAGCCTGTTATTCATCTGACAAAATATGGTTCTTTGGCAATAAAAGTAAATCGATCATATTATTGCATTGTTACTGTATACCAGGTGAATATATTTTATGAGCATCAGATCAGTGGTTCTAAACTGATCATTTGATCTGATTATATGGTTAGGTGCATTTAAGGGTACAACGTCATTTAAAAAAATAAAATAAAAAAGTAACCTTTTCAATGTAATTGCGCATTATAATGGCAGTGAATGACTGTTTCTGTTTTGAAGTCCATAAAAGTACGTCTATCCATTCTAAATGTACTCCACGGCTCTGGGGGGTTAATAAAGGACTTCTGAAGTGAAGCAACGCATTTGTGTAAGAAAAATATCCATATTTAAAACTTTACAAACTGTAATCTCTAACCTTTGCTAACTGTCAAGTCAAGTCATCTTTATTTATATTGCGTTTTTTACAATGCCAGTTGTTTCCAATCAGCTTCACAGTGTTAACAGGAAAATAATGCAACATAATTTGATTCGGCTGTACAGCCGCTCTGGTGAAAACAGTGATCCAGCTAATTTCAATTATCATATAGTGTTATTGCGGGCAGTTCAGTAATATAGTTGAAATTTAAGTGTCCCCAACTGAGCAAGCCAAAAGCCAAAGGCGACGATGCCAAGGAACCAAAACTCCATCAGGGCCAGAATGGAGAAAAAAACCTTGGGAGAAACCAGGCTCAGTTGGGGTGCCAGTTCTCCTCTGGTCGACGAACAAATAGTGTATGATTATGATTCTGGCAACATTACAGATCAGAAGACATATTAGATACATAGATATTCATAAGATTATTCGAAAGATTGGAGTCATCACACCAGAGACGGGTTTAATGAGGATGTCGTGTCGATTTGGCATTTACACTGGGGAGTTTAATTGACACGCTGTCTGCAGACATTTCAGGGATGCGTTGGTCATGTCCAGGCGCAGGTCCACCATCTGGTCTGGATACGGCCCGGATCCGTCTGACTGCAGTAACTGTCGTACGCACGTTCATGAGAGACTGGCGTTCCAGCGTATGACGTAGGATGCAGGTGTAGTGTAAGTTCCGATGATGAACCCGGACGCGCACAGGACAGAGCCAAACAAAACTTGGTTCTTGTAAGAACTAGCATATTCTCACTGGACTGTTGTACGTCAAACGCTGGAACGCTGTATTTAATATAGATATTTTTCTTACACAAACGCAATAGCTCAGAAGCAACTGCTGTCGTGTTGGCGACTGCGTCAAGGATCAGCCAAATTTTCATGTGCATCATTAAACGCGGCTGTTAAGAAAAGTGCTGAGCTGAATTGTGCCATCTAGTGGTTTAAAAGAGAAAAAAATCAAATGCGCCTTTTACCCCAGTGCGCCTTTAGCCCCGTTGTACCCTATTATTTGCAATTATCACGTAGAAGAATGTACAGTAGGCCTTTGTGCATATCAAATTTGAGAGCTATACTAGAGCTAACACATAAATTAGAAAGTTATAATTGGTCCCAGCAAATCAAATAAAAATCAAATCATAATAACTAAAGGATATCTTACCTTTTACCCATGTGTTTTACAGGAACTGATAGCAGGGAAAAAATCTGCCGTAGTGTGGAAATGGATGCAAATCTGCCAGATCACTACACACATGATGCAGAAGAGGAACTGCTCTCAAGACGGTGACCAATTTTTTCCCCAAGTATGATAGTGGCTCCTGTAAACCAAAGATAATGTTACATTAACAAAATTTGCTCACATTTTGCATTGTTTCATTACTGAGCACCTGGACCAGAGCCTACACAACAAGCCAAAAGTTTGGAAACATTTTCTTTATTATTACATTTATCCACAATTTAGAATATGGTAAAGTCTGAAATAAGATAAACAGAAGCAATAATATAATATATATTAATATAATAAAAGCATACACTGAAAAAGAAAATTGTAGCATACTTTGAAACAATATTTAAACTGCAAGTAAATTTCACAAATAATTACAAAAACAGCAAGTAACAAACTGAATTAAACATGAAATTATAATGTGTGTTGTAATGCATCATATATTCATAAATTGGAACCAAGGATATAAAAAGCATTATATTTGCAGATTCCTGGTTAAATATGAAATTGGTTGTTTGTCATGTTTTAATGCAGTATACTTTCTAAAGGTGTAACAATGAATAGTTAAATATTAAAATGTATTATAACTGTGGTTACAATTATTCATGAGATCATACAATGCAATTATAAGGTGCATTAGAAGGCATAATTAATGCATTAAAAATGCTATTTATTTAAAGCCTTTATAAATAATGCATTATAAGTGTTACTAAATTATATATATAAATAAAGCAGATTATTGGAGTATGTTTGACAAAATGCATTATACATAAAGGCTTTTAGTAAAGTGTTACCAAAAAATGTTTACAGTGTATATAGGCTTTTTATTATAAAATACTTTTATGCAAAACGTTTAAACATCAAAAGGTATAGGTGTGGGCGGGGGGTAGAGATTAAGCCCAAGCATATTAATGGCCTGGGGTTCTTTCAGTGTAATGACAACCATCATGGTAATGTCATAAGTTGAACATGGAAAACGCATTCTGTAATTTTACTAAAGAAATTTGACGTCTACTTTCCCTGACATCTCTTTCATCCGACACGAAATACAGGAACATAATGGCTGATAAATCAGATGGCACTTAAAAACACCATCATTTATCTGTTAACCTCTCTTGAAGATACCAGCACACACCTCACAGGACGGCACGCACTGTGCCTCATCCCTGCCCCATGGATAATTCATTAGCACAGCATGAGAAACCAATGTCAATTAGCAGGCCGTTTTTTTCTTTCTTCAGCACACAGCAGGCCTCCTTCAGCCCAGGCAGGTGCCGTGCATTATTCAGTATGGCTGAGTCGGCACACTCGATCGGCACAGGGACAGAGATGACTGCAGCTGCCCAGCCGGCCTCTGAAATCCTTTGAGAGACGGCTGAAGGTTAGATCACCACCATCACAACACTTTTCTTAATGAGCTTCAGCTCAATTTGTTCCCACCTGCGGTGAGGCAGCAAGAGTAGTATCACGAGTTTCACTCATCCGTACTAAAGGAGGGTTAAAAATGGCGAAAAAAGAGATGCAATTATAGTCATCTGGGTTTCTTTTTTCCGCAGTCCTTCTCAAACAGTGATAAGCCACTGATTGGGGGGGGGGGTTGAGTCTAATGCTGAAGCCGTCGACAGAGCTGTCATTTTGTTTTTAGACCACGAAATCATAATGTCACTAAAGAAGTGTGTTTCTGGTTGTGAGAGAAAGATAACCTTGTTCAGCTTCCCAGAGAATCCAGTGTTAAGGAAACAGTGGATGCAGTTTGTTTTTCCGGAGCAGCAACGGAGTTCTGCAAGTGTGTTTGTTTGTTCCCGGTCATGAGTCGAAACCGCAGGCGGTGAGTGAAACGGCATCAAATGACGGTTTTGTTGTCGTGCGAAGTGCATATTCTGAGATATGAAGGATATATATTTATATATATGAAGGATTTTATATATTGTGTTTTAGTAATTGCTGCATTCCAAATGTTACTTCATGTCAATTGATTCTTCATTGAAATTAATTTTATTTGACACTGTCAGAACATTGTTGAAACTTTACAATTTCTCACAATTGTCTTGGTCTTGTGGAACAGTTGTTTTTTAGAAAGGGATCTAAAAGGGATCTAAAGCAATCCAGGTTCAAATCTTGTCCTAATATGTGGCTCTGACATTCATCAACAGAAAACCAATTATAGCTCAACACAGTTTAAATATCATTTTCCTTACCATAAGTAGCATGTTTTACCATGCCTAATATCGATCTAGCTTACTGTAGTGTGCTAAAAGTGTCTCATAGTAGCCACTGAGCGAAGGCACATAGTAGCATTATAACATAATTTTTAGCACACTCAAATGTATCTAATATGATTTTTTAAAAAGCGCTACGTTACCCCACATACACATGAGTGGAAGAAGCGGAAGCGCTCATCTGCGGCATAATAAAAGCTCCTCTGCTCTCAATCCATGTGTCATGCTTGTCTCTCATTACCAATTGCTCCAGCGGCCTCGTTCCGCTCCACCCTGCTTCATACTACAGGAACGTTAATAAATCTTTAATACATTAGCTCCTCCATGATTATAATTTCTGCCCCGAGTCCCATTGGATTCTTTTCCACCGGCTATAGGGGTGAAGACAACAACTCCCATGATTCTGTGAAATCAAGGCGTCATCAAGCTACGTCTTTGTTTTGAATAAGCGGCCTCTAGCGGTGAAAATTACATATTGTGCCTTTAAGCAAATCAATTAATAATTATTATTAGAATTAATCATTTATTTTAATCAGGGGTTCTGATTAAGTACATATGCAATTGAAAAATAAAGTAAGTGTGTGTGTGTGTGTGTCCTGGTAAACCCTACGTTATGAGGACAAAATGTCCCACAAAGATGGCAATATCCAAAATCCTTGTCCTTGTGGGGACATATTTTGGTCCCTATGAGGAAAACAGCTTATAAATCATACTAAGTGAGTTTTTTTGAAAATGTAAAAATGCTGAACGTTTTCTTTGATGGGTAGGTTTAGTTAGTGTAGGGGAAAGAATATACAGTTTGTACAGTATAAAAATCATTATGTCTATGAAAAGTCCCCATAAAACATGAAAACACAGCATGTGTGTGTGTGGGAGAGAGAGAGAGAGAGAGAGAGAGAGAGAGAGAGAGAGAGAGAGAGAGAGAGAGAGAGAGAGAGAGAGAGAGAGAGAGAGAGAGAAATATGATATCTATAGGCTGTCAAGAAAATATGAAAAGCCACAATGAATTAATGGATGTAAAGTGACATGACTTCACATATTAAATGGAAATATTACAATTACATCGCCCGTATGATCCAAATTACCTAAACTGCAGTATTCAAAGAATGTCAAATAGAGATGAAAAATGTATTCCTTGCCTCTGGCATATGCAGATGAATGGCAGTGCAATCTCCAACCTGAGGCAAAGTGGACCACGTGCAACTGGACCACATTCAAAACACACACACACACACACACACACACACACACACACACACACACACACACACACACACAAAGTGAGTCTCTTAATCTCTGGCTTCTCATATCAATATCTTGGGGCTGTACTGATAGCCATACCAACACATTTTACATGATGTCTTTCATTCCTTCTGAACCTAAACAGACTTAAAAGGTAGGGGAAATGTACTCTCTATCTCATTAAAGAGCTTTTAGGTCACATGTACCATGGTACAGTGGGATCAGCATCAATCTAATATCATTCTAATCAATGTTACTGTGCTTTTTATAATATTCTGCTGACCCTCAGGGGGTTAAAAGCAACTCTGATTCAATTCCCTTTAAAGTACACCGCTCTCCTGATGGCCTTGTGTAAGTTTCTTGTACAGTAATGTCTACCCTATCAAAATTCAACATTTAATTTTCCTGGCTAAATTCAATCAAACGTTCAGCCTTGTGTGACTAGCTAATCATGACCCCTGGAAGCTTGGCATACAGCGTTCTAATCTCGGAGGTCCTCACCGAGAGGCAGCACTAAAACTCATTCATGTATAATTAAAAGTTCTCAAAGCAAACGGAATATCAAGGCACATTGGAATCCTCAGAGAGGTTTCGCATGGCTGGGAAAATATCACATGCGCCATTATGCGTTGTGGTAATTATGTTCGGCAGCTTTTCTCGCTTCTGTTCTCCCTCTATCGCTTTTCATTTTTGAGTGGTAATAATATGAAGAGGGTTAAGGATCCATTTTGACACTGTTGTCAGCAACAACGATGTACCAAGTGCCCCTCAGGGTCATACGCCCGTTCTGCAACAGTTTAGCTGCTGCACAACAGCCAGAGGCAATATAACATTTATGTGGGCAAAAAAGCATCTTACTTGTCACATATACCTTATTCACCAGAAAAACTAAGTACACAGTACTTAGGGTAGTCTTGCGCATTTGCATTGTTCTGTAGCATTTTTTTTTTTTTTTTTTTTTTGGGAATAAAAGTAATAGCTTCGCCCTGAGTCTGACAACGTGAGATACGCTGTTAACATATCCTCTCGTGGGCTCTTTTTATACACAAATTCTGGTTAATGCAGGGAGTTTTCTGTAGGATGTACTGAAATTGGCTAGGTCTATTAGGTTCAGGCTGAGATTTCAGTTCAACTTGTTTTTGAGGCTGTAGACTATTCCTCACAGGCTCTAACGACAACACGCTTTGTCCTGTCCTTTGTCTTAATGGATGTAGACAGGTCTGTGAGAAAGGATGCTATCGGTGCAGTCCTGCCATCAGTAAAGAACTTAATCAAAGCCCCTGACTAAAACAAATTAACCTCCATTTGCTTAAAGAACACAGCAAGACCCCTTCAAACTCTTTACAAGGTAAACAGAGTGCTTTGCACTTTAAACAAATTTGGATCATTTGATTCTTTGGAGAATTTACTTGAGCTGCTGTGTGGCTGCTCTGTTCTTCTAACCCAGAGCACATAAGAAATTAGCCTGAGGCAGATCTGGAACAAGTCTAAACCTGCACTAATGATTGAACAGGAAATGCACTGCCTGTTCCCTCACTACATGTTCTGATCATTCATTACATGAGTCAATCATATAGACAGTTTCATACACAAAATGAAGGAAACATTTTACATTTTACTTTAAAGGGGCTAGTTTACCCAAAAAAATCCGTCATTTACTCACTCATGTCGTTGCAAACCTGTAAGACCTTCGTTCATCTTCGGAACACAAATGAAGATATTTTTGATGAAATCTGAGAGCTTTCTATCCCCACATAGATTGCAACATAATCACCACTTTCAAGGCCCAGAAAGGTAGTAAAATAGTTAAATAGTCTGTATGACTCCAGTGGTTCAGCCTTAATTTTATGAAGCAACGATTTTTTATAAAGGCAGTGGCTAGCAATAGATTCTATTTACACTAAGTGCAAATAGCATATTCTCTTAGGGATATATGCTATTTACACAATGTAAATGTAATCTATTTAAACAAGTTCTGCACGGGTTTGGGTCCCCACGGGTACCCGACGGGTGACCCGCGAATATTGCTGAAACGAGTGAAAAACATCCTAACTGTGTCGGATATGGGTGCAGGTCGGGTCGGACAAGGGGGGAACGCGGGTTTAAAACGGTCACGTGCAAACAGTACACGCGCCCTCCCAGGAGAATCACAATGATCTGCCTGCACTGCAGTCGTCGAGATGGATCCTGAGGAGTTGAAGAAAAGAATAGGCTAGCTAGTGGAGATTGTAAAGTTGTCAACAATACGTCATCAAAAATCAAGTCCAGTGTGTGAGAGAAATTTGGAGTTATCTCAGATTAAGAAAACAATATAGCTTATAATAGCTGCATGCAAAACCTAAGTTTTCGTATTGGATAGCCGCAAATGTGGAACTTCATCGCTAAGGAAGCATGCAGATAACTGGTAACAAACCAAGCACAGTTCTATCGAGTATCATTTTTCAAAAGGGGACAGAACTGAAGGTGCCTAGTAGAGATAAGGACACATGACCATGTTCTTCATGGTTCATTTTGACAGCTTCGGCTGAAGTTGTCCTCATGTTAATGATTGTGTAATAACTTCTGTATGACCTGGTAATAATTTTTTTTTAAGTGTGTCTATAATGTGATATGCTAAACTGATTTTATTTCGGGTACGGGTTGGGTTTCGGTTCTATTTTAAGCAGGTCGGGTTGGGTGAAGTGCTGCTGTCGGAAAACGGGTCGGATGCGGTTTTAAGCACTGCGGGTACGGGCGGGTGCGGATTTTTAAAAAATCGGACCCGTGCAGGACCCTGATTTAAACAATGTAAAAATAGCAGTATTTTCTTTGCAATAATTGTAAATAGCAGTTAGATACCATTTATAGGCTACTTATAAATAGTGGCAGATACTATCTGCACTTCAGTGCTGTTGTACATTAAATGGTATGCAATAATAAAGTAAATTATTATATTTATTAAAAATATTAAATGGATGCTGCCTTATTGGGACAAAAGAATGGAGGCTACACCTAACCCAAACCGATAAACACTTTATTATTAAACACGTTTCCACTTTTTCGAATATTTTCTTAATTTTTTAATCGAAAATAAATGCCTTTACAATCTGATATGTGATTGGTGTGAAAACGTTCTGCCACGCGCACTACCTCTACTCTATTGCTACTGTTGGGAATTTTATCTGGCCCAAACAGATGTCAGTGGGTTGAGTTAGCATAGCCTCTGCCAACAAGATGGGCTATTTGCACTTAGTGTAAATAGACACTCAGTTTTATAAAGTAACACTGTCCAACAGCGACACCCGCAGGTGAAGTTACAGCGGGAGGCTTGCCTCCCCTGGGACAACTGACTTTTTACAGACCCCCCTAAGTGTGCGGTCTGGTGTGGAAGGTTTGTGAATGAATGGGGGAAAGTCACACGAGAGGAAGCAATAAATAAAGAGAACATTACATAGTCAGTGTAAAAATACAAAATAGAATTGTATTTGGTCTCTTTTTTATGTAATGTTTATTTGACCAGGAAAATTAAGTGTAACAGGAAAATCAATTTACATTTGATATATTAAAAAAATGTGGGGAGACTTTACCTCCTCATTTTAAAACACCACTACACACCACTGTAATAAGCCTAATGTCAGGATGTTTAAGGCTGCCAAACAACTTATGCATATAAAATGTAATTGATTTTAACTGATTTGGTGTAAAGCTGCTTCAGAAATAATTGTGGATTTCAGCGCTAAAAAGCAGTTTTATAATAAAAATTATATTTTGCAGAATTATCACAGCCATCATTCTCCTGATGCTACACATCCTCCATTTTTTGGCTAATTTCACTTGAATACTTTCAGCCTCATTTAACCATGTTTAAATAAATCCCACATTACAATTAAATCAAAATCAAAACAAATCAAAAACAACAAAATTGAGATCCCATCTGGGCCTGATAATGAACAGAAATAAAACCTGTTTGCACTACTGCATGTTTAGACTGCACACAACCTGCATTAGGCTGTTTGTTTCATCAGTATATCCTACAACACAATAAAATAACTCCAGCTTTTCATCCATTTGTACAGATGTACAGCACAGAGCTGGTTTGATCCAACAGCTGCAAAATAGCATCAGGGTCAAAATGGGCATATTCGGCATAATGCCTTAACATGCCCTGCTGTAAATGAATGGCCATTAGCCAATATGAAATGGCTTAAATATGAACTCTATCGCTGCCACATGGGTGCCCCCTCATCTGGCTGGCATAAGGTGCCATCTGCCTGCTGGTGTTACAAATGCCTGTGTGCCAGATCCATGATTCCCGCTGATCTAATGAACTCAAAGATTCAATCTGTAACTGCTTAAATGGAGACTCTTGAACTATAGAAATGTGCATTTAAGGAACAGTTCGCCCAAAAAATACAAATGTACTCACAATCATGTTGATACAAACTGTTTTATATTTTTGTGTAAAAAGAGAAACTTTGAAGAATCTTCAAAATGTCCATTTTGAGGTGAACTGTCCCTTTGTGATGTGTGCAAAACATATATTACTCTGGTTTCTGTTTGTCTACAGCAAAAAAAAAAAAAAAAACACTCTACTGCTAATTTTCACCATTTCTGTTTAGTTTCTCCCTTTCTGCGATCTCTCTTCACTATGAGCTGTGACATGTATCGTACTTTGCTCCCACACAAACACAGATGTGTTGGGATTTAATTGTGACATCAATATCTAGACCACTAGATAATGTGCAACACTTCAGTGGGCTGTTTGGTCATAATATTAGCTTTTTCCAATTAGCACTGAATTTAAGTGATGTTTAAGTGATAAACATAATGTGTGTGTGTGTGTGTGTGTGTGGAGTAATGGCCAAGTGCTTGATATTTCTATTACTGGCAGACTAATAAAGCTGAATGAGGAATCTCCCAAGAAGCTTCAAATGTTTCACTCATGAATGACATTAGTTTGAGACTAGAGCAAAAGAATAAATAACATTCCATTGATTAAGAAGCTGTTATAAACGTATTGCCTTCAAATCCATTAATTTATCTTGGTGATATGAATGTATCTGTTATGATATCCATGTTTGTGATTTAGATGAAACATTTCAAATTAAAGCACAAAACAAAAGGCGAAATGAAATGAAATGGTGCATGAATATTTTGGGTCTTTTTATTGGACACTCCATCTCACTAAACATGTTAATTATAGATGACCTGTTCTTGAAGATCTGCTCTAGCGTAAAATAACTTTCTGTGATGTTTGTTAATATTTATTGAGGAATGAAGTCTAGATGTTTCTTCCACTCTCACTCTGGTAAGACAGGCACAAACATGAACACAAACATGGACACATTCATAGACATTTTTTTACTATTGTGTGCTGAGAGCAGCAGTTTCTCACTCTTTGGTACATTGAACAGACAGTGCTGAGTGTTAAGAACAGTCAGGAAGCTTTGATTCGGTCTCAACCCACTCACATTCCACATTCAGCCAGATTTTGGATACAAGCAGTATGGTTATAGTTAAGGATAGTTAGCTTGTCTTGGTCTGTTGCTCGAGACAAGGTAGACACTGAATATACGCAGTTTCAAGAGAAGTGGACAAACATTGATAAATGTTTATAATTGTGCCAATAACAGTAGCAGGGCTCAACAATAAGGACAATCAATGATCTCCTGCAAAAGTGTGTTGATGTGAATTTATAGTTGCATGTTTTATATATGTTTATGGACCAAATCAGCACATTAGAATGATTTCTGAAGGATCATGTGGCTCTGAAGACTGGAGTAATGGCTGCTGAAAATAATTCAGCTTTGCCATCACAGGAATAAATTACATTTTAAAATAAGTATGACTAAAACACAACGCTACTGTTTTTACTGTGTTTTTGATAAATAAATAAATTTTTCACAAACATTAAAAACCAGTTGACCGGTAGTATAATTATAGTAAATTAAATTATGTAAAATTATATAATTTATTATAATATAATAAATAAGTTACTAAAGAAGTTTGTTGTAAAAAGTACCGACTTCTGTACCAAGTCTGTACTGAAATGTAAAAAATGTTGGCACTTTGAGTGCTGTTGAGTGTAATCGTAAACAGCTCTGATTGGCTATTGTGCTCATGCGCTCATCAAATGTCTGTGATTGGCTACAATGATCAGCGCTTCAAAAAAATATGTTGTAAATATACATCAATGGCGCTCTTCACCAAGTGCTTACACAGATACACACTTTCAAAACACTTTCAAATACTTTCACGTGTGCTTTCAAACGCTCCTGTGCGTTGATCATTGTAGCCAAATCACAGACATATCCGATGAGCGCGGGAACACATTGGGCAATCAGAGGTGTTTACGATTCCGTTCAGCAGTGCTCCAAGCATCACATTTTTTACATTTCAGTACCGACTTGGTACCAAAGTTGGTACTTTTGACAACACTAAAGAAGTGTGGCCAATGAGACCCGAACTACTGTCCTGACTGGGCCAGCAGAAAAACCCTTACTGTTGAGCCCTGTCTAGTTAGATTCATGTTTGTTAAAACACTTGTAACAGTTCAACTGGCCCCCAATGGATGGATAACGCCACCTCAGGTAACTTTTGAGTTTCCCCATTTAGAGGTTACGAGTTAACCAAGCAGCGGAGCTCTCCGACAGTCTAGGTTCACGTTGGCGGTAGTGGAACAGGCTGGTGGCGTCTAAGTCGCTGGAATACCTAATGGCTTCTGCAAACAGCTTAACTACCTGTAGAAAAGGGAAATGGGTATTTAATGCTAGAATCAAAATTATGATACATTCATGATACATTGAAGAGACAAGGCTGACCTGGAAGTTTGTGATAAGAGGTACTCCATAATCCACCGCCATTCTCCGGATCTGGAAGTTGTCCTTGAGAAACTTGCTGTTGTTATTCGGTAAGTTGACCACTAGGTCAATGTGTCCTTCAATGATAAGTCTATTTAGAGCATAATGCAAAGAGTGATACATACAAAATTCAAAAGGGATACTTAGTCATTTTTTTGGTCTCCATGAGGCAACCGATTCAAATGTAAAATAAAGCAGTTTTTATTAGGCTACTGATATAACTAGATTCTCTTGCAAGTGTGCATAATTTTAACTATTTTCAAAAGTGCTATTCATTATTTAGGGTATATTTTTACAAGTAAAAATATAAAAGTATCAAAAATGTTAATCAAATATTCAAACTAGACATCAAGCCTTAAATTGTGTACACAAGTCTCAAATAATATATTCTGATTTGTTATAAATGTGATTAGCTGAATCTGTGATCCGACTTTAGTAAACATCTTTTACTGCAACCCTTGAGGGAAGACATGCTCGTATCTCAGTATGCAGTGTCTGAAGGCATTTTGCTACGACAGAGCCATGCACCAAAGCAGAATGCTAACGTAAGTGACACAAAGGGCCAGATTTACTTTCAGCTTGCGCCAATGCAAACCCTCTTTTGCCATTAAAAACCTACTGCCAGGATTTACTAAAGACACGCAGTGAAAAAAATAGCGCTAAAAAGGCATGGACAGGGTTATTTTTGTGGCTGGCATTATTGCATATGCATTTGTAGGAGTTTCCCTTTCAGACGCAAAATTTATGAGGAGAGTATTTAAATTAATCACGCAAGGTGATTTACTAAGGTTTAGGCTAGTCAATTTACTGGTATTTGCAGCATTATTTACCGACCAAAAAAAGCATGCCTTAAACAGACACTAATTTGCGCTGCTCTTTGTAGATTGCATTGGTCATTATGGAAATTATCCGGATGCGTCTGTGTTCTTTAATATGTGCGTCGTCAGTAGATCACACACAGAACTTTCCATTCCCATCCTCACTTTTGTGGTTTTGTGCTCTCACACTAATTTGCCCTGTTTAGTAAATCTAGCCCAAAGATGCGTGAATGCATAAAAGGTGACTGACTGGAACCTCTGTTAACAGGCTTGGCTTCTAGCGTCTCATAACAGCAGATCAGTGACGGTCACAGCTAAATGTTTCCGCTAAACAAAACCAACAATAATTTTCAGCATTATGCAATATCACTGTAACTCAAAGTAGTGAAGCTACTATCCTAACTACATTTTACAGCAGCATAACTCGCTGTTTCATAATTGAATTAATACATTTAAATGACGATATAAATAATACATATTAACGTTTAAACATTTGGAGTCAGTAGGACTTTTTAAAATTAATAATATCAAGGACACATTTAATGGTTCAAAAGGGTAATTATATTATATTACAATGTTACAAAAGACTTCTATTTAAAATAATGAAATGTTCTTTTGAATTATCTTTTCTTCAAAAATCCAGTAAAAATGGATCACTGTTTCCACAAATAAAAGTTATTTTGTACTATTGTTTTCAACATTGATAATAAGAAATGTTTCTTGAGAAAATTAGCATATTAGAATGATTTCTGAAGGTAATGATGCTGAAAATACAGCGTTGCCATAACAGAAATACATTACATTTTAAAATAAAAACATTTTAAATAGTAATAATATTTCAAAATATGAATTTTTCACTGTATTTTTGATCAAATAAATATGGCCTTGGTGAGCATAAGTAACTTCTTCCTTTTGAACAGTACTGTATATACATTAGTCATTAAAGAAACCCATATTTTCTAAATTTGTAAAAAAAAAAAAAAAAAAAAAAAAAAAAAAAAAGACATTAAAATTACAATCAATACTACTACTACTACTAATAATAATATTATTATGTGTTATTTTTTATAGCACTTATCAATTTATAGTGCTAATAAAAATACAGTGAGTCAAAAGTACTCACCTGCTGATGCTTGGTAAGGGTGTGTTATTGGTTTCATGGCTTGGCCAAGCAACTGGGATTGTTGGAACATCATTAGCATTAAGCCAAGCTGATGTACCCTCTGTGGCGTAGAGCTAAAGACAGGGCAATAGAAGCAGATTTGTTCTTTATTCGCGTGAGATGTACAAACCCGATTCCAAAAAAGTTGGGACAAATTGTGAATAAAAACAGAATGCAATGATGTGGAAGTTTCAAATTTCAATATTTTATTCAGAATACAACATAGATGACATATCAAATGTTTAAACTGAGAAAATGTATAATTTTAAGGGAAAAATACGTTGATTTTAAAATTTCATGGCATCAACACATCTCAAAAAAGTTGGGACAAGGCCATGTCTCCCACTGTGTGGCATCCCCTCTTCTTTTTATAACAGTCTGCAAACGTCTGGGGACTGAGGAGACAAGTTGCTCAAGTTTAGGAATAGGAATGTTGTCCCATTCTTGTCTAATACAGGCTTCTAGTTGCTCAACTGTCTTAGGTCTTCTTTGTCGCATCTTCCTCTTTATGATGTGCCAAATGTTTTCTATGGGTGAAAGATCTGGACTGCAGGCTGGCCATTTCAGTACCCGGATCCTCCTCCTACGATGTGTAAGCTGCCCATGCCACACGCACTCATGCAACCCCATACCATCAGAGATGCAGGCTTCTGAACTGAGCGCTGAGAACAACTTGGGTTGTCCTAGTCCTCTTTAGTCCAGATGACATGGTGCCCAAGTTTTCCAAAAAGAAACTTCAAATTTTGATTCGTCTGACCACAGAACAGTTTTCCACTTTGCCACAGTCCATTTTAAATGAGCCTTGGCCCAGAGAAAACGCCTGCGCTTCTCATGCTGATCATGTTTAGATATGGCTTCTTTTTTGACCTATAGAGTTTTAGCCGGCAACAGTGGCACGGTGGATTGTGTTCATGACAATGTTTTCTGGAAGTATTCCTGAGCCCATGTTGTGATTTCCATTACAGTAGCATTCCTGTATGTGATGCAGTGCCGTCTAAGGGCCCGAAGATCACGGGCATCCAATATGGTTTTCTGGCCTTGACCCTTACGCACAGATTGTTCCAGATTCTCTGAATCTTTGGATGATATTATGCACTGTAGATGATGATAACTTCAAATTCTTTAAATCAAATCAGATAACTTCAGTTTTTCTGTGAGAAACTCCTTTCTGATATTGCTCCACTATTTTGGCCGCAGCATTGGGGGAATTGGTGATCCTCTGCCCATCTTGACTTCTGAGAGACACTGCCACTCTGAGAGGCTCTTTTTATACCCAATCATGTTGCCAATTGACCTAATAAGTTGCAAATTGGTCCTCCAGCTGTTCCTTATATGTACATTTAACTTTTCCGGCCTCTTATTGCTACCTGTCCCAACTTTTTTGGAATGTGTAGCTCTCATATCCAAAATGAGCCAATATTTGGCATGACATTTCAAAATTTGATATGTTATCTATATTCTATTGTGAATGAAATATAAGTTTAAAAATATAAGATTTGGAAATTATTGCATTCTTTTTTATTTACAATTTCTATAGTGTCCCAACTTTTTTTGGAATCAGGTTTGTAATTCAGCTAAGAAAAAGAATACTTAAGTGTGTCAACAGCTTTTGTTTTGTTGGTTCATGAAGTAAAACTAACCGTATATCGAACCCAACAAAAGAAGTGGATGGAAATGACTCACCTTGAAGCCCTCCTCATGAAGCTGATGAGCAGTGGACAGGAAGTTAGGCCTGAATGAATGCTAGAGACAAAAATGTAAATAAATAAATAAATAAATAAATAAAAGTAAGAAAGCAGGAAGAAAAAGCCAACAGAAAAAAAACGGACAGAAAAAAAGATAAAAGCCAAAAGGTCAGGCAGTCTGTTGTGGATGGAGACAGAGCAGGAGACTATTTCTAGAAGAAAGTCTTCCTCTAAGCACTTCCAGATCAATAGTACAGCTCTGTGTTCATGGAGACTTAACCACGGGCTGGTAATCAGGCTTTAAAAAGCACGTCAGATCTTCAGTCCCCAGGTACGGCCATCAGGCAGGTAGCATCTACAGAATCCGGAGGTTTGTTTCGAATGGGAATTTCATGCTCTCGTTCATACCCGAGACTCCATTAGAACACAATGCTGTCTGAGCATCGTCAATGACCCTGACAAGATATTTGATTTCCACGCTGAGAGTGGGCATGAATCGTAAACATCTGAGAGAGCACAGGAGGAAATGAAAGAGGGCATGTTGATGATGATATTACATCAAAACATAAAACAAAGCCTCTGAATTCCAGTGTCATAGTCAAGGCTTATAATGATGTGTGAACATCACACAGTTACACCCACGGAAAATGAACCACGAAAATATGTTGCCTATAGAAAACCATTTGAGGAAACAGATCAGATCATAACTATTAAGAGATTTGTGTTTTAAGCATTTAGGAATTTCTTTATAAAACCTGTTTAATACATCTTGAGGTTGTGTCGCACTAGCCAAATTTGGAAAGACATTTCACTATGATTCTCAATCATGTGAAACTCACTGAAATGAAAACAGGAGTACTGCAAGAACATAAAACACTTTAACAGGGTGATTCAGGATGCATATCATGTGAATATATGTGATTACAGTGAATATATGTGATTGTGTATTCGCCCCTTCGGAACTGTTAAATGTTAATGTGCAGCTTCAGAGAGATTTACATGCAATACATTGAATCTGTTCTGCACCCCCTTTCTTATTTTAGTACTCATTTATGGGTAATCAATGTTTGCGATTTGTGGCTTCACATTTGATGAGGAAAAAGTTTGGATCAGATCCGAGCAGGACATTGAATATACACACAGCACACATTCAGCCTGACTGTTTATTTAGGCCTGTCACCGCGACTGATTTATCGTCTGATTATAGTTATTTGATCCAATCGTATTTATTTGCGGTTTATTTGAGACAATAATTGTGCAGTTTGAATTTCACACACATTTTGACATCCAAATGAGGGAAATTTAAGAGCCTGAAGAAATGCCATCAAATGCACACTATCACGTCTCTTTTACGTTGTGGTATGGAGAAGCAGGGGAGTCATAATCTGGCAGGGTTTAAAGATTAAATAATATTAAAATGGTACTGTTGTTAAGTACTTAAATATAGTCAAAGGTCTTTCTCTTTATGAAGGCTTATGAGTTTACTCAGACTGTATTGTTATATTACTGTTGAATGGGTGCTGTTGAATGCTTGAATCTGATTGGTTGATGAACAGAAAAATGCACGGCTAAAGTAGTTCCAGGCAGGTCTTGACCGCATTACATGTCCATATCATTTCGCCAAATTATTGCAGTTTTCTCAAAAGGTTTTTACAGCCTACAACAGCAAAATAACCAAAACCCACAACGACACTGAACAAGCAAATACATATAGTAAACCAATAGGATAAAAATGACAAATTATTTGCATGCTTTTGCCACAAAATTACGTTTTATTATGTTTGGAAAGCACATACTCTCTTTCTCCCACTCAAATGCACACACGTACATACAGTACAGACACACACTCCGACGATTTTATCAGTAAAATTGTTTAACAACTTAAAAACTACATGACATTTCTCACTAGTGAGGCAATAACAGCATTGTTCTTGGAGCAGATAAACTTTGCTAAAAAAGTTCCGCTATTAGCAGAGACACTGCTGTTGAATACTCTTGAGAGACACACAGACTCAGGTAATTCACACACATTAAATCTCTCTCTCTCTCTCTCTCTCTCTCTCTCTAATAATGGCATTAGTCTGTTATCAGTGGCTCAAGCCTCCGCTACTAGCTTGAAAATTACGTTTTGGAATTAGCAATGGAGGCTTGGAATTAGATGCGTAAGAAATTAGTCCTGCACACAAGAGCGTTTTAAGGACAAAAACCTGACAAATGTTTTGAAATACATAATCTGAACAATGTTTTGAGGTGTGGTAACCATAGTATAAGCAGAATAATTGATTCCGGACTGTTGAATTATTGAAAAATAATGCACACCCGAGGTGGTAATGTGGTGACTTTATTATATTATATTATATTATGCACAAATCATATTGACCATTTATATGATACTATTATAGTGTTTTTTGTAGCGCGACAAACCTAGTCCCCATTCACTTCTGTTGTTTAGAAGAGCAGCCAGAAAATGTTTTTTTACTCCCCAGAAGAAAGAAAATATTTTTTGAATTCATTCATTGAAACAGAATTAATATTTTTCCATGCTAACTTTTAAGTTCATTAATGTTCTCTAAATATTTTCAGGAATTGTTTTTCTACTTGAAAACCTCATATTATGGTGTTTATCATTTTATGAGGAATCCAGAAAGGTTTATGTATTACTGTGTAAATCTGAGAGGATACAATGCAGGCAGTCTTTTGAGATTCATCCCTTAAGGAAAGAAAAACAAATTCTCCTTTACTTGTATTCCAATGAGAATCCCCTTCTGTGGAAGCTTGAATCCTGTAGAGAGCATGGCCTTCAGGAAAGCAGAATAGATGTTTGGTCCAAAGCAAGCCACCTGCAGAGAGCAAAAGAGAATGCTGGAAAACAAGAGCAAGAAAGAAATATCTTGATCTTTAAGGTTATGAGCAAATCTGCAAATATTCATTGCAGAATACAGAAACTCCTGGATAAATTATTCATTTATCTCCATTAGTACAATATTCAAAGCCAAGGTGAGATAAATCAAAAATATTAATGTTGCTGAATAAAGGTAGACTGGTGTGATATTACAATTACGAAAAAAACGGACAGAATGGGGCCATCATAAAATCTGGGATGGAGATATTATACTTCCTGTTCTAAAGCTGAAAATCAGTGCTGCACGATAAAAACGCTCCTCCTGCTTCATTGTCCTCCAGGCTGGTTTCTATGGTTTTCCCGTTGCCAGGGAGAGCAGGTAGAGCGGCCCGCGTGGAAACATAAAAATAATCTTTGCTGAATTTGAAGGCAGGACAGAAAAACTAGAGGTGTCCAGGGCTACAAGTGGACAATATGTAAATGTTTATCCCTGATGGTGGGGCTGTTTTCCAGATAACTCGATGAAAACATGAGCTGGAGCCTTCTGATTTTATGACAGATGTAACAGCAATCAATGTGTCTAAAACAGCTCCATACCTCTCCAGTGGAGGCCATCTCACAACGCAGGACAGGGTCAGCTTCTCTCAACCGAGGCCAGGAAAACATGGGAGCCTAGCAAAGAGTATAAAAATATTCAATTTCAAGTAGTCTTTCAATTTTGTTTTTAAATGGGTAATGCATATACATTACAGTACCATTCAAAATGTTTTTAAAAGATGTCTTTAATGCACACCAAGGTGCATTATTAAAAAAAAAAACTGTAATATAGTGAACTATTAAATTTTAACATTTTCAGCTGAATAATGAAGAAAACAATATTTTGGCAATTGAAAATGTAAAAAAATGCTTTTCGAAAAAAACTACATTTATAAAATAAACCCTTATTTTACATGTTTTTACTCAAAATTCACTAAAAACATTGAAAACTGTTGGCAATAAAATTGTCAGATTATATCATATTTCTTTCTCTTTTAAGCATCTAGAATGATTTTGAACAGCATATAGACCTACAAGAGAAACCGTTGCAATTTAGGAGACGTACAGTAGGCATCCATTTATTTAGAAAAGCCAAATGCTGTTTACTTCCTTCCTGACACAGATCTGTGAAGCATTATTGCTCAGGGTTTATCACGAATCCTGGGAACAAGAAAGCGAGAAAATGTATACAAGCCTAATGAAAGTCTAATGTGTCCATTTTTAATATGGGGATAATGGTTTCAAGAGCATTTGACATGTTAGGGTGATTCTCACCAATCAAATGAGATTATAAGAGAACTTCTCAAATTAAAGTGTATAAAAAATAAAAACACAGGAAACCTGCTACACCACTGCCACCCACAGGCCAAAACATAAGCAGACCTGAATCATCCAAACAGGCGACATTCAAAAACATTTGAGGAAGGGACATAAACTTAATACCTCAATTTAAGCAGAACACATATGTAAAGGAAAAAAGGATGCTGGGTAAGTTTCAATTTTCGGTGCTATTGGGTGCTTCAATCTTATCCAGCTTATCCAGCCTTCCGATTCATTAGCCGCTATAAATAAATAACACATGCAGTACACAGTAAAATTGTTTGTTTATAATTAAGACAATACATTAAAAGTAATGTGATGTGATCGGAAAAAAATTGTAACGCTAAAACTGGAAGCGGGATGAGACCAGAAGCCTTGCACATTTAAGTTACAAATGGCTGCACCTGCTAAAGTCTGCATGTTTTGGACTAGACCAACAGGGGAGCAGGTTTGACTTCTATTCAAGCAGTTTTCGAGTGACGGGGCGAGCTAATTGCCCTGTGAGAAGTGACATCCTTATCTCTCCAATTAAAGGCAGACATCTCTCATGACCTGCACAGGGGACACGGGACACAGATTAGCACGCCACCTCAGCCTCAACTGCAGCGCGCCACCAGGGGGAACTCATCCTCAAAGCCATCTAATCAGCCCAGGATAAGCCAGCCTCACTTACGCATGTAAATGCGAGATGAAGGCACACCAGCGGGAATAAACAAGCAGCTCTGATACATTCTGATATTGATGCATTGTTGCCTGTTAAATGTGGCAGGAATCCCAGTAGGCACCTCCGCCAGGCTGAACTGTGGAGGTGAAGGACACTACTACTACTACTACTACTCTACTACTACTACTACTACTACTACTACTACTACAAACCGGGCACAATTCCAGAGACAGTTCATCGTGATGGCAGATATATTATTTACCACTGACTGAACCCCCTGAGGATTCACACTACCCTGCAAGGAGAATCTCAGAACATCTTGGGTGAAGCAGCAAAGAGTGGTCTTTCCTATTACCAATTTATAGAGCTTTCTTTAAAGGCCGGTGGTTGGCATGGAAACCAGGCCTTTCTGGTCCCAATGGGTCACTGCCTACATTACAAGAGGAAAATTGCAAATATTGTATACTGACAATCGTACCACATAATGCCAGCAGAACGCTGAATAAAAGTCAGTGAGCAAATCTGTATTGAACCTTTTGAGAGAAACCGTATCAGAATCATCTTGGTGGACACATTTCTCAAAAAACCTGTGATTCTCTGGTTAATGTGAGGAGCAGAGATTATCAAACAAGAATAATGAGCACTTTTATGAAACACAAAGATTGAGTGTGTCCATGCACTTTGAAAAGCTCTTACAGTACATGCCGACTTTCCTCCAACAGTTATCTGTGAAGCTGAGAAACGCAGACTTCACATTGGGGACTTGTTAGGCAGGAAGTGCACTATTTCTGAGACACTACCCAGCTTGACAAAAGACAAGGAAACATGAAACATGACAATGTATTAATGTGGACTCTTGTCATTTTAATTAATATTATTCCATACCTGACTCCCACAGAATTTAACTACTTCAATTAGTTTAAGATCCTTTTACCTTTACCACACATTTTTACTTTACTCAAGTGAAATATTAGTAGAATTTAAAATAACACTTCTATTTCTGTTCTACTTTTCTATATTTTTTTAAAATGACATTTATTCCTGATAGAAATTCAAAGCTGAATTTTCAGAAGCCATTACTCCAGTCTTCAGTGTCACATGATCCTTCAGAAATCATTCTAATTTGAAGAAACTCAAGAACCATTTCTTATTATTAATGTTGAAAACAGTTATGCTGCAATACACACAACATTCTAAAGCAGAAGTTTTCATTTGCTCTTGTAGCTGTCTATGTGAAACAACTGAGGTATAAACAATATCTCTGTCAAGGCATTTCTTTCCTATGGGATACTGAAGAAAAGTTCATGAGATGCATTTGAAAAAAGAGAATGACTCTTTAATCTTGCGAGAGAGTGTAAATCCCTATACATCTCTCCCTAATGGAAACATCCAGTTAGCTGTTTAAAATTCCTCTCAGCACTAAATGAGGTATTTAAAACTTTGAGATTGGCAGGAGACGAGGATTATTCCCTTGTGATTGGCTCCTCTTTGTGGCCACTGCACTGAAACTCCTCGATCATTTCACAGGAAATTACTTTAGGAGAATAGAGAAACCATTCAGGCAGATTCCTGAACCAGTGATACAAACCAGCACTAACACTCTAATAATTTAATTGTACAATCAATCACTTTTAAAGTTCACTCTTAACTGGCTTGCTCGGTAAGTAGCAACTTGTTACATGAGAAGACAAATAAACTTCTAAACAGCAGTACCAATGATCTATGGCAGTAGTTTGCAAACAGGTAGAATGTGCTGTTTCCCAAGGTGTTACATAATATGCTGGAAATATACTTTACTATTCAAACATTTAGGTTGTTTTTTGGGGTTTTTTTAGCAAGGGTGCTTTTATAATGTTAAAAAATATTTATAATTTAAAAAAGCTCTTATTTTGAACTTCATATTCATCAAAGAATTCTGAAGGGAAAAAAGTTTCCACAAAAACATATTAAGCAGCACAACTGATTTCAACATTGTTAATAATAAGAAATGTTTCTTGATCAGTCACATGATCCTGCATTCTAATATGCTGATTTGGAGGAGTAATGGCTGCTGAAAATTCAGCTAGTGGCCAGAAAAGTACTCTACTCATCGATTGCTCTTAGCTCCTGATCGATTGCTCCTGTCTGCCTTGCTGCAGAGAGTGTTTGTAGCTCTGTACAGCTTTGCTTTTGAATCTCTATTTGACATCTTTTCTTTGTTGTTTATACTGCTAAACATAACTTACTCATCACCATATATTGTTTAATATTGCCTATCATGTTAAATTTGACATTGCTAGCTTTTAATTCAAATCACTATCACAACGTGTTAGCATTTTCACTAGCCTGTTAGCCTGCCATACATGCATCCGGGTCTCCTGTTTTGTCTCTCGTGCCTTCACTAGTCCATCAAACAACTGTGGTGAGTTAGATTAGTCAACAGAGTCCATCAAAAAACTGTGGTGAGTTGGATCAACAAACACGGTAAGCCATATCATCTCCTGTTATTGTCACTTGCGCTGCCTGCTACATGTTCAGTATATCCTTCTCTGCCAGCGAACAGGGCTTCACATGTGATAAATGCAGGGAGATGATTTCAGGCTGACAAAGAAGATTTCAGAATTAGAGACAGGCATCCAGACTTTATTTGAGAGTAGTGAGAATGTAACAGCTTTAGACACTGCTTTGGATGTGACTAGCTTAGTGAACTCTGTACATTGTTCGGTTCCGGCTGTAGAGCCCATGCAACTGGGTGACTGTGAGACAGCGAGACAGCATAGTCGCGGATCAAAAAAACACTCTTCCGTTCTGATTAGAACATCAAACAGGTTCTCCCCGCTCAGTGACGCACCCACTGAGAATCCTGTTGAAAGTGCCCTAGTTATTGGCGATTCTATTACACGGAACGTGAAAATAGAGACACCAGCCACCATAGTCACATGTTTACCGGGAGCCAGAGTGCCTGACATCAAAGCAAATTTAAAAGTGCTGGCTAATGCTTATCGTAAATTCTCTAAGAATATTATTCACGTCGGCACTAATGATGTTCGACTTCGCCAGTCGGGATCACCAAAATTAACATTAAAGAGGTGTGTGAACTCGCAAGTATGATGGCAGATAAAGTTTTTTGTTCTGGTCCCCTCCCTGTTAAAAGGAGTGATGAGATACTTAGCAGACTATCATCACTCAATGGCTGGTTGTCTAAGTGGTGTCTGCAAAATAACATAGGATTCATAGACAATTGGAAAAGCTTTTGGGGCAGACCTGGCCTGTTGAAAAGAGATGTTATCCATCCCTCCTGGGATGGTGCCGCTCTTCTCTCTAGTAATTTGGCACATAGTCTTAGAGCTAAACCTTGACTAACTGGGGCCCAGGTCAGGAAGCAGACGGACTGGCTTACCTGACCCCCTGCTAGCGGTCTCACGTCACAGAAGTAAGATAAATCCCAACACATAGAGACTCTTTCACCTAGATATTAATCACAGAGACTGTGTCTGCTCCCCGAATTAGTAAATACAAAAAACATCAAAACCATTTTAAACCATTTAAAAATGTAATTGATGTTCAACAAATAAACAACAGATATAATACAGATGAACAAATGATAAAGCTTGGGCTGCTGAATATTCGATCCCTTTCCCCAAAAGCGCTTATTGTTAATGATATGATTACAGATAATAATCTAGATGTGCTGTGTTTGACAGAAACCTGGCTAAAACCTGACGATTACATTACTTTAAATCTAGTCCACCCCCCAAGATTATTGTTATAAACATGAGCCGCATCTGAAAGGCAAAGGGGAGGGGTTGCTGTAATTTACAATAATACCTTCAGTATTACTCAGAAGTCTAGTTTCAAATATAATTCCTTTGAAGTTTTGGTGCTTTATGTAACATTATGTAGTGTAATTGATAAATCCCATTTGACATTTGTGCTGGCTACTGTATACAGGCCACCACACAGACTTTACCAAAGAATTTGCTGATTTTCTATCAGAATTAGTACTGGCTGCAGATAAAGTACTAATTGCTGGTGATTTTAATATCCATGTATACAATGAAAAAGACGCATTGGGATTGGTATTTAGAGACATTCTAAACTATATTGGAGCAACACGTGTCAGGACCCACTCATCGCCGTAATCATATACGTTAGACCTAATATTGTCACATGGAATAAATGTTGATACCGTTGAAATTCTGCAGCAGAGTGATGCCATCTCAGATCCTTACCTAGTATCATGTATACTTAATTTAGCAAAGGCTGTAAAGCCGTCCCCTCGCTTCAAATATGGCAGGACTATCACTGCTGCGACTAAAGATTGCTTTGTAAATAATCTTCCTCATCAGTTTCATCTCCTCAGCATCCCAGATAGCCTAGAGGAACTCGATGTTGCAACAGAAACTACTGACTCTTTTCCAGCACTTCAGACACAGTTGCTCCCCTGCACTTAAAGAAGATTAAAGAAAATAGTCCAACGCAATGGTACAACGAGCACACCCGGGCCCTTAAAACAGCAGCCAGAAAAATGGAGGTTTTTCGTATTTCATGGAAAGAGAGCATGATTGCATACAGAAAGGCCGTAAAAATTGTTTTCTTCTAAGAGAGTTGAGAAATAAGCAGATTTAGCATGCACAACCCTTGGTATTTATTCGATACAGTGGCTAAATTAACTAAAAATAAAGCTTCAACTTCTCATGTTTGTAAACAGCACAGCAGTAATGACTTTATGATTCAAGATTCAAGAGTTTTATTTGTCAGTTATATACAGAATATACAACCGGCAGTGAAATGTAAACAAGCACAGTCTTCGCGGAGTGACCTAAACGGCGACAAACACGGCGGCGCCATCTTGTAAGCTCTTGTGAACTTCTTTAAGTGCAAGATTGATAATATTAGGAAAAAAAATCACTGAGGAAAAATTCCACTCATTCACTGCTATAGGAGAGGAAGAATTGGCTAAACTCATTAAATCATCAAAATCAACAACATGTATGCTTGACCCTATACAGACTAAGCTACTAAAAGAGTAGCTTCTATGGTCCATGACCTCTGCCTAACCAGAGTCAGGGTCCTTGTCACTAGGATATGTACCGAAAACTTTTAAGTTGGCTATTATTAAACCACTTATTAAAAAAACGCAACTTGATCCCACAGAATTAGTAAATTACATGCCAATCTCAAATCTACCCTTTATGTCAAAAATACTAGAAAAGGCAGTGTCCTCACAATTGTACTCCTTTTTAGAAAGAATTGGTATTGCTGAGGATTTCCAGTCAGGATTTAGACCGTAGTACTGAGACTGCTCTCATCAGAGTTACAAATCATTTACTCTTATCATCCGATCGTGGCTGTATCTCTCTATTAGTGTTACTCGATCTTAGCACTGCATTCGATACTATTGACCACAACATTCTTTTGAATAGACTCAAGAATTATGTTGGCATTAGTGGAATTGCATTGGCATGATTTAAATCATACTCATCTGACCGTTATCAGTTTGTAGCAGTAAATGAAGAGATGTCACACCGATCACAAGTTCAGTATGGAGTACCGCAAGGCTCAGTGCTAGGACCTTTGCTTTTCACCCTGTACATGCTACCACTGGGAGATATCATTAGGAAGCATGGCGTTAGTTTTAATTGTTATGCTGATGATACTCAGCTCTATATTTCTTCACGCCCTGACAAAACTTACCAATTCACAATATTAACGGAATGCATAGCTGATATAAAAAAATTGGATGACTAGTAATTTCCTGCAACTTAATTCAGAAAAAAATGAATTTTTAATTATTGGACAAAAAAAACTCCACAAGTAGTAACCTAGAATACTGTCTAACACTTGATGGCTGCTCTGTCAAGTCCTCGTCATCAGTTAGGAACCTGGGTGTGCTCTTTGATATCAATCTTTCATTTAAAAGCCACGTTTCTAACATCTGTAAAACTGCATTCTACCATCTTAAAAATATATCTAAATTACGGCACATGCTTTCAATGCAAAATGCTGAACAGTTCATGCATTCATGACCTCAAGGCTAGATTATTGTAATGCTCTACTGGGTGGTTGCCCTGCTCGCATAATAAATAAACTGCAGCTGGTCCAAAACGCAGCAGCTCAAGTTCTTACTAGAACCAGGAAGTATGACCATATTAGCCTGTCAACACTGCACTAGCTCCCTATTAAACATCGTATACATTTTAAAATCTTGCTAATTACTTACAAAGCACTAAATGGTTTAGCTCCCCAGTACTTGAGCGAGCTTTTAACACATTATACTCCATCACGTCTATTGCAGTCTCAAAACTCTGGCCAGTTGATAATACCCAGAATATCAAAATCAACTGAAGGTGGTCGATCCTTTTCCTGTTTAGCGCCTAAACTCTAGAACAGTCTTCCTAGTATTGTTCGGGAAGCAGACACACTCTGTCAGTTTAAATCTAGACTAAAAACACATCTCTTTACTATGGCATATCAATCTCTATTATTCAAATCAGTTAAATGATTGTTAGGCTGCATTAACTAGGTCAGCCGGAACCGGGAACACTTCCCATAACACCTGATGTAATCCCGAGGTTTACTGCAGTCAGCCGGATCCGGGCCGTATCCAGACCAGATGGTGGACCTGTGCCTGGACATGACCAACGCATCCCTGAAATGTCTGCAGAGAACGTGTCAATTAAACTCCCCCCTGTAAATGCCAAATCGACACGACATCCTCATTAAACCCGTCTCCGGCGTGATGACTCCAATCTTTCGGATAATCTTACGAATATATATTTATCTAATATGAATTCTGATCTGTAATGTTGCCAGAATCATAAATCATACACTATTTGTTCGTCGGCCAGAGAAGAACTGGCACCCTGACTGAGCCTGGTTTCTCCCAAGGTATTTTCTCCATTCTGTCACCTGATGGAGTTTTGGTTCCTTGCCACCGTCGCCTTTGGCTTTTGGCTTGCTCCGTTGGGGACACTTAAATTTCAACTATA
Organism: Paracanthobrama guichenoti; assembly: GCA_018749465.1. Lineage (NCBI taxonomy): Eukaryota > Metazoa > Chordata > Actinopteri > Cypriniformes > Gobionidae > Paracanthobrama > Paracanthobrama guichenoti. The sequence continues at coordinate 32,433,428 of CM031951.1, read as the reverse complement.
TTACCGATCTGCCCGCATTGACACTATATGATAATTGAAATTAGCCAGATAACATCACCGTTTTCACCAGAGTGGCTGTGCAGCCGAATCAAATTATGTTGCATTATTTTCCTGTTAACACTGTGAAGCTGCTTTGAAACAATTGGCATTGTAAAAAGCACTATATAAATAAAGATGACTTGACTATCAGGAATTTAAAAAAATATATATATTAAAATAGAAAATAGTTATTTTCAATTGTAATAATTTATTTCACAATATTATTGAATTTTTTTAATCAAATAAACCAATCAGGCATAACATTATGACCACTGACAGGTGACGTGAATAACACTGATTATCTCTTCATCACGGCACCTGTTAGTGGGTGGGATATATTAGACAGCAAGTGAATATTTTGTCCTAAAAGTTGATGTGTTAGAAGCAGGAAAAATGAGCTAGTGTAAGGATATCAGCGAGTTTGACAAGGGCCAAATTGTGATGGATCGATGACTGGGTCAGAGCATCTCCAAAACTGCATAGCCAATGTGGGATGCTCCCGATCTGGAGTGGTCAGTATCTATCAAAAGTGGTCCAAGGAAGGAACAGTGCTGAACCGGCGACAGGGTCATGGGTGGAACCAAGGCTCATTAATGCACAGTGGGAGCAAAGGCTGGCCTGTGTGGTCTGATCAAACAGACGAGCTACTGTAGCTCAAACTGCTCAAGAAGTTAATGCTGGTTCTGATAGAAAGGTGTCAGAATACACAGTGCATCGCAGTTTGTTGCGTATGGGGCTGCATACGGTGATGTTATCCGGCTAATTTCAGACCAGTCAGGGTGCCCATGCTGACTCCTGTCCACCAGCGAAAGCGCCAACAGTGGGTACGTGAGCATCAAAATTGGACCACGGAGCAATGGAAGAAGGTGGCCTGGTCTGATGAATCACGTTTTCTTTTACATCATGTGGATGGCCGGGTGTGTGTGCATCACTTACCTGGGGAACACATGGCACCAGGATGCACTATGGGAAGAAGGCAAGCAGGCGGAGGCAGTGTGATGCTTCGGGCAATGTTCTGCTGGGAAACGTTGGGTCCTGCCATCCATGTGGATGTTACTTTGACACGTACCAACTACCTAAGCATTGTTGCAGACCATGTACACCCTTTCATGGAAAGGTATTCTCTGGTGGCTGTGGCCTCTTTCAGCAGGATAATGCACCCTGACAAGTCTATGCATATGCACAGGCGAAAAAACATATATATATATATATATATATATATATATATATAGTTCTTTTTATTAATTATTTGCTTGTTAAACTTTCATAAAGCTTTAATTTTATTTTGGGGACTTTTTAGGGGAAATAGACAAAAAGAATGTAATAAGGACATGACACAGACTCCAACTGAACCTGCTTCTCCTGCATGAGCTCAAAAGCTGAAGCATGTGCAATAAATGCTAGATCACAGCGAACTTCCCTTACACACCTTAATGCCAACGTAGTCGACTGGAATGATTGGGTTTTCTAGGGAGGGCAGATGAGACTCGTCCACTGGCTCATCCACCATGACCCTGGTGGCCACATCAATGAAGTCCACACCAATAGTTTTAGAGATGAAAGGGAAGGATCGAGAGGCGCGCAGGTTACACTCTATCACCTGAGACAGAAACACATGGTCCTGAGTAACCAGCAGCCATATTTAACAAAATTACAAATATAAAGCTGAATGCAAACTCAAAAGCTTAGCATGATTAATTTCTTCCTGACCTAATGATTTTCAATGAAAAGCATAATTTACAGAGTAAATAAAGAATAAATAAAATGACAAAGTTCATTCTGGATCAAAAATGTTTCTAAATGTTGTCGGTCCACTGGCCATGAAAAATTAATGTTCAAATTTGTATCTTTTGAAGTCATAGACACATTATTCATGAAGAACTGTGAACCAATAACTTACCATAACATCATTGCCTTTCACCAAAAATTGAGTGTTAAATGGCCCTGAAATCTCAAACGCCATTGCAATTTTCTGTGTAGCAGTCTTCACCTAAAATAAGAAATAAATATATAAATAAAAACTACAAGTAATAAAGTCTATGCATATGCACAGGCGAAAAACATCAATCACAGTCCGAGTTATGTATGTCCTGTCAAATATACACCAATTAAATGTACAACTTGAAACATTTTAGGAAGCACAGAAAGTTTAATATGAACTCTGATAAAGCGAGGCAGCTGAAAAGAGAACACTTTGACGAACTGCTGGCCCCTCTGAGAGATCGTTTGTAACTTTGCTGGGTATAAACACTTTGTTAGACGTGTTTTTAAGTTGTGGATTTCACAAACTACTTTTGACAGTCAGCTTTGATTCAACTTGAAAGCGAATTAAAAGTCCTGAAAAACACAAATCAAGACCACACCATTCTGGAGGGAAAGAAACGTTAGACAAAAAAATTACATCAGCCTATGTTTTTTTTTTTTTTTAGACCAACAGCAAATTATATGTAGACAGGTTTGATTTTTCCTATTTTGAACTGCAGTGGTTTTTGACAGCACAATATTGTCATAGTGACAATGCAAACTTTAGCAGTAGAGGTTTCAGCATTATGTTTTTCATGAGGACAGTATCCAAATAGAAAAATGTGAAAGTGTGGCAGATACAATGTTTTTAAGAAAAAACCTAATGTAAAAAACTATGTACTATGAACGGTGAAAATAAAAATAACTAAAAATGGTCTACACTGGGAATATGGTTTGGATGAGGCTTGTGAAAAATGTGTTGAAATGTGTTGCAAAGGCAAAATAATGTCTGTCTGAACCAGGTGAAGACCAGCTTCACCAGAAATGACACAGCAAGCTTTGTTGAATGAAAACGAGGCTGGGACCTTCTCCAGAGCTCCCTGGCTGATGGTCTGGGTGGGCAGTATGAGTGTGGCGTCTCCTGAGTGCACTCCTGCATCCTCCACGTGTTCTGTGATAGCATGAGCCAGCACCTGTAACGACAACCACACTTAAACACACTCCCGGGTTTCAGCACCTGGGGCAGTCGTGTCCTAATGGTCAGAGAGGTCAGACTGGTAACCCAAAGTAAGTGCGTGTTCGATTCTCAATACAGCGGGAAATGGCTGACGTGCCCTTGAGCAAAGCACCCAACCCCCAATCGCTCCCCAGGTGTGTGCCCACGGTTTGCAGTGTTTTTTCTACACTGCTCCTAATGTGTGTGCGCTAACTTGGATGGGTTAAACGCAGACGACAATTTCTGAGTATGGGTTACCATACTTGGCTTTCACACGTCACTTAAAACAGCTAATTAGCTATAATTTATTTCAACTCACATACAGTTTTGCTTTTTGAAAATCATGGATCATCTTGTGTCACTTTATTTCTTTTACCAATCATCAACTGATTGCAAATGTTGTAACTTGATTCATTTTGAAAGTGTCTTCATTACTTTTGTCAATGGTACTAGCTGTCAAGTGTCATATATTCATATATAACTCGTATATTGTTTTGGAAAAACAAGATGAGACATGCAATGGCCTGTACATTGAAAACCCAGTCACTTAAATACTGAATAATTTCCAGATGTCTGCGGAAGTGATATAAAGTCTAAGTTTCTTTCCTCACCTGAGATTGGGTCTCCATTAAGGCTAATTCACACTGCACCAACAGACAGCAAGACACTTTGTTGTGTTTTGTCGGATCGGTGTGTTACCCCTGTTGCCATCTGTTGGTCTGCAATTTTTTTTCATTGGATCTGCATTTGTTGGGTATCGGAATGTGTGGTCAATGATACATGTCGTTTAAACTGTATTATAATGGTCATTAATGTCTTTATGATATGCATAATATACTGGTATAACCAAAGATATAGGATATGAAATCAAACATTTCTCATTCGTACTTTTTTACGTACTAGCATAGCATAGAGCTACCCGAGCTTAGCTTATACACTACTCATTTGCACTTACCCTACATATATTCACAGCAGTCTCAATATTTAATGTTATTATTTAAGTTATTAAAATAACAATGTAATGATATTTAATTATTAGTTTATTATTATTATATAATAATATATTATTATTCTTGTAATGCTTTTATTTTGTACAGCCAATATAGCCTGCTACAAGCTACAACATCTAAGATTAGCCATACAACAAGATATTGTAATAACTTTTGATCAGACATTAAAAACAGCTACTTCCTGGGTCCTAAACGAGACCCGATTTCTCACAACACCGGGACTAAAATAGATCATTTAGTTGTTCCAGTTAGCAAACAATTTCAATGGGTAAGATGTTTTACAAATCACATTATGTTTTATGTAATAATTTTTGAGTGTGTGTGTGTGGTTTGGATTTGATAACTGAGCACACACAGGCCTGGGATAGCATCTGTTTGAGTGTGAGCAGTCAGATTCTTTGTTCAGCTAATCAGAAGACTTAAACGCAATTACCATGTGACAACATATTTTTACATCAATTTAAACCAAAACAGCCTACAATTACAATTAACAGCCACAGAAAATTAGGTGATAAATAAAGCCATGTTAAAGGAAGAAGATACAGGCATTTTACAAGTATTTTTTCCATAGAGAAGCTGCCAGAGGCATCTTTTTTGTTTTTTTTTTTTTGTTTTTTTAGTTGTCTTGTTTTTGTTATGTGTTGATGTGTGGGATAGCAATGTTCTAAAAAACATTCTAAAAAGTCTTCCACAACAAATTGCATCCTCTGAACAATCAAACCACTGCAACGTAGATCTTTGATTTGGCGAGACATTTTCAATCAAAACCAAGTGTTCCACATTCTGCTTTCAATTTTAGACAGATTTCCATTTAATGCCTGGTAAATTCATTTTACTCGTTTTACACATTTTCTGTTGGAGAATGAAAACACCAGCATGATTCTTGAATCGCTCACCTTGCCAATTCTGGCCACAGCATCCACCTCCACTTCTCTGGCACCACGGACGAATTTGGTGATGACCACAGGATGATCCTGTTTCCGAGAAATTGCAGTAAATAACAACATTGATAAAAACATTTCTTAAGAATATAATGCAAAGGACATCAAAAACACTATTGAAAGGCTTGTTTGAAAAGTCTTTCAAGGCTATAGCTGTACAGAGCTTTTGCTTCCCAGAATTGCCTGTCTCTTAGTCCCATCAACCTTAGTCCCATGCAGCACAGGGTCATCCTGTTACTTGCGTAAATAGAAGCATCATGCAGTGCAGAATTTAACCCTTATACTCAGCACCTGTCAGAAAGACATGTCTATATCTCAATCTTGTTATAACCATGATTAGTTATATGAGTGGCTTTCCAAGACAACCTGACTGACAAAGGATATATAGCACATATATTAAGCAAATATATCTTTCCCTCATGTAAGACACACTAAGGCTAATTTAGTGATTGAGAACACTATTTATTCCTTCTCAATCCAGCCATACATACACTATATTGCCAAACGTATTGGGACACCCCTCTAAATCACTGAATTCAGGTGTTCCAATCACTTCCATGGCCACAGGTGTATAAATTCAAGCACCTAGGCATGCAGACTGCTTCTACAAACATTTGTGAAAGAATGGGTCGCTCTCAGGAGCTCAGTGAATTCAAGCGTAGTACCGTGATAGGTTTCCACCTGTGCAATAAGTCCATTCATGAAATTCCCTCACAGCTAAATATTCCACGGTCAACTGTTAGTGGTATTATAACAAAGTGGAAGCAATTGGGAACAACAGCAACTCAGTCACGAAGTGGTAGGCTATGTAAAAATCACAGAGCGGGGTCAGCGCATGCTGAGGTGCACAGTTTGCAGAAGTCGCCAACTTTCAGCAGAGTCAGCACCTACAGACCTCCAAACTAGCCAACTTCAAATGAGATAACTTAAAATTCATTTAAATATATTCATATAATTAATTCATTTTATTATTAATAAGCTAAATAATAAATGATAAATTATATAAATTAAAAAAATTATTAAAACAAAGAACCATCTCTCGTACATATTCTGTGATTGTTTTGGATTCGGAGCTGATACTGATACTGTTTTACAACGGATGCTCGCAGAAGAAGCATGTTTTGGAGAAGTTTGTGAGGATCAGTGGTGTTTATGTACACATGGGCATCAGCTCCAAACATAGATACGATTGCTTGTTCGGACAGCAGAACTGTTCACTGATGACATCGACCCGCCTTCAGATTGCTAAGTTTCCACACATTCAGAATTATTTTATTGTTAATTTGTATTTTAGTGTGTTTATTAATTATGAATGGATCCGTTTAGTAGTTATATGCAGTCCTTTGGCATCTCCCTGTGGTCTTGCTTGATATGACAGTTTGACTTGTGCTTATTTGTACTTATTGTACTGTACTGAGCAGAGTAAGTACTTTTAAGTTGTAAAGAATGTCTGCAAAGTATGTTTGCAAAAAAGAACACTGAAAGTTTAAATCTATCTTGAATTTCTTTTGTTTAAAAAATAATAACATGGAGTTGAAAAGTAATAACACTAGAATACATGTTCACAAATGTTTTTGTGAATAAAAAAGGCAGGAGCTGGGGGGGGGTCCTTGCAGTATTGATTCGGAGAGTAGGGGGCCTTCGAGTAAAAAAAAGGTTGGGAACCACTGGTATAAAGCACACTGCCACCAGACTAAGAGCAGTGGAGATGTGTTCTCTGGAGTGATAAATGACGCTTCTCTGTCTGGCAATCCGATGGACGAGTCTGGGTTTAGTGGTTGCCAGGAGAACAGTACTGGCAAGTGTAAAGTTTGGTGTAAAGTTACTGGCGACCAAGTGTAAAGTTTGGTGTAAAGTCCTGACCTCAACCCGATAGAACACCTTTGGGATGAATTAGAGCGGAGCCAGGCCTTCTCATCCAACAATAGTTGCTGACCTCACAAATGCGCTTCTAGAAGAATGGTCAAGAATTCTCATAAACACACACTCCTAAACCTTGTGGAAAGCCTTCCCAGAAGAGTTGAAGCTGTTATAGCTGCAAAGGGTGGGCCAACTCCATATTAAACTCTATGGATTAAGAATGGGATGTTATTAAAGTTCATGTGCATGTAAAGGCAGGCGTCCCAAAATTTTGGCAATAGTGTATTGCCAGAGTCTTCAAATGGTTCACATCTGCTCCATTATAGGATTGAAAAGTAACAGACCTCATGAAATCATTTTTGGAAATCTGTGACTGTCACATCTGTTAGCTTAGATGCCATCTATACGCCAGTGACAAAGAAAGCAAGCAAAGTAAAGTTGACTAATTTCTCTTTAAGCTAATATATACATTTGTACAAATTGACAGCCTTTCTTTTTTGGCAAAATGTATTACAACATTGCTAGAATTAGCAGAGGCATGGCTAAAACTCATTCATCCATTCATGTGGCAAATATCCTTGCTTATGCACTCAGGAATGTCTCGATGGTGACAGCGATGGTAAAGCGGTTTTAAAGATAGTTTTGCTGGACTATTGCACTCAAGCGAAAAACTGTAAGGGGCAGCAGGAATGGGAGATGAAAATCAGTACTGGCCCTGAGGTACAGGAAACCTGGAGCTGATGGAAATGTGCTTGGTCTGCCTTAAAAAAACATCTTTAGGGCATCTTTTTCTAAAGGGTGTGTTTAGATAGGAAATATAATTTCAAGAGCATCATTCATTTTGTGATAATGGGTAAAAAAGGGTGCATAATTCATGACTGAGCCATTGCATGATTCATGTAAAAAAAACACAATGCTTCACATTAAGTTATTTGTGCTGCGACTGGGCCAAATGGCTAAATGTGCAAACCTCACCTGTGACACCTGCGTGGCTTCCTCCAGGAAACGTTTCATCTCGTCTTCACTGTACACAACATTCATGGCGGAGCCACTGAAAAGAGAGAAAGATTTTTATCATTCATCACTCTGACACTTAAATGAGTCCATCAGGAAATAATATGAGACAAAATATAATTTGATGGTTGTAGAGTCAAACCTAACAGGAAGATATGTAAAGTTGTGTAAAAGAAGAAAGGAAGAGAGAAAAAGCCAACTAGAGAAATATATTTGGGTCAGCTGCTCCTTGCGGCGATTAGCACTGAATGGGTTTCATACTATAAAAGACAGTTTTCTGTGATTTTAATGGCATCGACCCTGCAGCTAACATTTGTGGTGTCACCAGACATCTAACAGTGACAGCAATCCATACCTGAATAGATGATCATCCATATATCTGGACCCCCATGGACCCTTGTCCATCTGTGTGTGTCTGTGTCTGTGTGTGTGTGTGTGTGTGTGTGTGTGTGTGTGTGTGTGTGTGTGTGTGTGTGTGTGTGTGTGTGTGTGTGTGTGTGTGTGTATTAGGGATGCACCGAAATGAAAATTCTTGGCGAAACCAAAAAAATAGGAAACCAAGGCCGAAAACTGAAAACCGAAACACCAAATTATGCCAATTATTAGTACCATTGCATTTATGGCTATGACTGTGTACTAACTTTACTAAAATCAAGGAATTGCAAATACATAAATTAATATTAAAGTTTCGAAGAATAACTCAATTACAAATTATGCAAATATTTATTTAGCACATTGCACAGTATAAAATAAATTTCAAACTAAAATGTTTAACTTGACCCCACTCATGTTTACATTAAATAATAATGTACAGGCCTACTGGCCTGCAGAAAGGTTTTAAAATTAAATGTTCTCTCATAAAAACAAAGTGCATTTAGGTCAAGTGCATTTCATTTTTTTCTCTGTAGGACTACTACAAGAAAGTGCATTCAGAACAAGTGCAACTGCTTAAAAATACAACAATATTTTTTCTGTAGGCCAACATAATAGTGTATCAAAACAAAGACTGCCATAGCCCATAGCCCTTTGTCTTGACACCATCACTGGGAAACTTCCTTGCCTTTTCAAAATTCCCTAATATACGTACATACATACATACATACACATATATATACACCCACCTAAAGGATTATTAGGAACACCTGTTCAACTTCTCATTAATGCAATTATCTAATCAACCAATCACATGGCAGTTGCTTCAATGCATTTAGGGGTGTGGTCCTGGTCAAGACAATCTCCTGAACTCCAAACTGAATGTCAGAATGGGAAAGAAAGGTGATTTAAGCAATTCTGAGTGTGGCATGGTTGTTGGTGCCAGACGGGCCAGTCTGAGTATTTCACAATCTGCTCAGTTACTGGGATTTTCACGCACAACCTTTTCTAGGGTTTACAAAGAATGGTGTGAAAAGGGAAAAACATCCAGTATGCGGCAGTCCTGTGGGTGAAAATGCCTTGTTGATGCTAGAGGTCAGAGGAGAATGGGCTGACTGATTCAAGCTGATAGAAGAGCAACTTTGACTGAAATAACCACTCGTTACAACCGAGGTATGCAGCAAAGCATGTGTGAAGCCACAACACGCACAACCTTGAGGCGGATGGGCTACAACAGCAGAAGACCCCACCGGGTACCACTCATCTCCACTACAAATAGGAAAAAGAGGCTACAATTTGCACAAGCTCACCAAAATTGGACAGTTGAAGACTGGAAAAATGTTGCCTGGTCTGATGAGTCTCGATTTCTGTTGAGACATTCAGATGGTAGAGTCAGAATTTGGCATAAACAGAATGAGAACATGGATCCATCATGCCTTGTTGCTGTGCAGGCTGGTGGTGGTGGTGTAATGGTGTGGGGGGATGTTTTCTTGGCACACTTTAGGCCCCTTAGTGCCAATTGGGCATCGTTTAAAATGCCACGGCCTACCTGAGCATTGTTTCTGACCATGTCCATCCCTTTATGACCACCATGTACCCATTCTCTGATGGCTACTTCCAGCAGGATAATGCACCATGTCACAAAGCTCGAATAATTTCAAATTGGTTTCTTGAACATGACAATGAGTTCACTGTACTAAAATAGCCCCAACAGTCACCAGATCTCAACCCAAAAGAGCATCTTTGGGATGTGATGGAACGGGAGCTTCGTGCCCTGGATGTGCATCCCACAAATCTCCATCAACTGCAAGATGCTATCCTATCAATATGGGCCAACATTTCTAAAGAATGCTTTCAGCACCTTGTTGAATCAATGCCACGTAGAATTAAGGCAGTTCTGAAGGTGAAAGGAGGTCAAACACAGTATTAGTATGGTGTTCCTAATAATCCTTTAGGTGAGTGTATATATTAGTGTTATAGTCAAGACCACATAAACGAGACCAAGACCAGCGTATGCCGAGACCAAAACAAGACTTTGTGGGGTTGAGACCGAGACGAGACCATAACCAGACCAGCACTCCTTAAATTCAATGCAGCATTGTCTCAAAAATGACCAAACTGTCATATAAATTAATATAAATGCCCATAAAATTCAAGATATGATTGCAAAACCGCACTTGTATGAGATCAAAAAAAGATCATTTATATTAATTTATATGACAATTTGGTCATTTTTGAGACAATGCTGCATTGATTTTGAACCCGGCAGCACAGTAACAAAAGAAATCACATTACAAAGAAGTTATTGATTGCATTTTAAGTAGTAAGTTTTACATCAAATCACATTAATGATGTTAACAAATAAATGAGACAATGCACTAGCAATTTAGTGATATCCTTGCAGTTGTGGTTTTGGCTGGTCTTAGTCCTCTAAGTCTGAGACCAAGACCTTCAAAATATGGTCGAGTCTTGAGACCGGTCTTGGAGTACTACAACACACACACACACACACACACACACACACACACACACACACACACAAACACAAACACACACATTTATAGGATGCATTAAATTGATCAAAAGTAAAATAAATATTATTTTTTTATAAATCACAAAATTCACAATATTACAGTTTCCACAAAAATTAAATTCAGCTTTGCTTATTGTAAAATATATTAAAATATAAAACAAGAAAAAAAAGTTACAAATAATTTATTAATAATATTGTAATAATATTGCACAATATTTTTTTTAATTAGTACTGCCTGGTTGAGCATAAGGGACAAAAATCTTATTGAACCCAAACTTTTGTTTCACAACCATAAGGCTATATCAGAAGCATAAGGCTTGTAAAGTATTAAACCATTAATACTGTATATATTTCTGAATACATAAGTATGTCCCAACAGACAGAATTTATGAATTTAGATTAGGAAAGGCACCCATTTCATAGATTGTCACATTTATGGAAAATAAATTCTCTCAAATAACTCACTATTGTTATGTATGGCAAAAGATCCCACAAAAATATTACGACAGGTGACCACTGATAACTGTCATGCTATTTAATTGACAGTCAGCAATATGTTTCACTAACATATCAAAATACAGTGAACACAGAGAGACAAGAGGGAAATATACAGAGACAGCCCTAAGCATCTCTCTTCAGTATGAACTGCTCCACGGTCCAGATGAACTGGCAGTGTTTCTGTCAGGTTCTGTGTCAGAGCTGCAGTCCCAGAGAGTCTGAGCCTGAGGCATGGGTTTAGGCAATATAATGATGCCAAACCACAGTTGGCACCTCAGAAACAGAGCAGGACTCAAAACACAGCTCTCAACTGAGCAGCTAAGCAGTGATGGATTCACATGGTGCAGTAAATATTCCAACGAATGAAAAGTAGTAAAAAAAAAAAGTCTTGTTTTTGGCAGTTTGGATTTTCTTGAAAATTAAAAGCAAATCAGTGTCACTACAAGAGACTATACTGTATGTGACTGTTGGTTTATACTGTACAACAGTATATAGATTTTATAGAGATGAATGGATGTGCTAAAGTACTTTCATTTAGCTTCAGTTTCATGTTGTGAATCTGGTAACAAGAAAACCAGATAGAAATTTTTGCTCTGCACCTTACACTGATAACCATTAGCTTTACACTTGGCGCATTGCGAGTCACAGTATTTTTGACTGCTGTGGTTCCCTGAAAAAAACTCTAAACTGGTCTTAAAACAAACAATAACATTTAAGGCAACATCTAATGAGAATAAATAGAAAGTACACTGATGAAAGCGCTTTTATGATTGAGACATGTTCTGGGTAACGGTAAAAAGGCAATATTACCTGCATTACCTTCTTGCTGCACAGCGGACTGTTTTGAAAGGAAAGTAATTTTTTCCATCGAGGCACTGAAAATAGATGCCTGCTGTCTGATTATTGCAAATTAGCTGTTTGAGTCTTGCCAATCTGGATTCTTAGAATGCGGGTGAATTGCATTTTACCCAGTATTTTTACAGGCCGTCATTGAGAAGAGTCTGGAGTGAAATTTCACTGCTATCAACATGTATGCTGTGATATATGAGAGAGAGAGAGAGAGAGAGAGAGAGAGAGAGTGAGAGAGAGCAGCGAGAGAGAGAGACAGCGAGAGAGAGAGAGCGAGAGAGAGAGAGAGAGAGAGAGAGAGAGAGAGAGAGAGAGCAGAGCGAGCGAGAGAGACAGAGCGAGAGAGACAGACAAGGAGAGAGAGAGAGAGAGAGAGAGAGAGACAGACAAGGACAGAGAGACAGACAGAGAGAGAGAGAGAGAGAGAGAGAGAGAGAGAGAGAGAGAGAGAGAGAGAGAGAGAGAAACAGACAAGGACAGAGAGACAGACAGAGACAGAGAGAGAGAGAGAGAGAGAGAGAGAGAGAGAGAGAGAGAGACAGACAAGGACAGAGAGACAGACAGAGAGAGAGAGAGAGAGAGACAGACAAGGACAGAGAGACAGAGAGACAGAGAGAGAGAGAGAGAGAGAGAGAGAGAGAGAGACAGAGAGAGAGAGAGAGAGAGAGAGAGAGAGAGAGAGAGAGAGAGAGAGAGAGAGAGAGAGAGAGAGATGTAAAGTCTAAAGTCATTTAATCACTGAAAATCTTGGTATGTGGTATGACTCCAGAAAAATTGGAATATAGCTTTTATTGTAATTTTTTCATCTCTGAACTGTTGTAAACTGCATGAAGATTATTTAAAATATCAAATATTTAATTGAAGAGTGAAATTTGTATAGGTTTACATGAGGGTGAGTAAATAAATGACAAATCTTTTTAGGTGAACTCCTTTAAGCACTCAATTGTGAAAACATCTTTAAATCAAAATTTAAAAGAGATCACATGGGAAATCAATTCCAAAGCTGATCGTCCATACTGTGCTTGTGTCCGGAATTCATCGTACTCACCTCAGAACGTAGGATGGCCGCAGGAGGCAAGGGTAACCCACATTACTGGCAAAAGAAACAGCATCTTCCTGAAAAAGAAAGAAAGTTAGATATCTATTTGCAATCAGCTGCACGGAAACACCTAGTCTGTGTTTCAGATGAGGTCAGGTTTCTTCTGCTCTTTTCTCCATTTGAGTTCCAGGCTGTGGGCAAAGGGCCAGACAATTACCGCTGACCACATCTATTTCACCTAACTTTTAAAGCTTTGTGAGCTGGCTACTTCACAGTGAGAAAACTTTGAGATAAAACAACCCTCTACCTGAATAAAGGGTGGAAGTTAGAAGTTAGAGTCGAATTATCTTTTGCAGATTGCATTGGAGGAGATTCTACCTAACTAGAGGTAAAATGCACCCAGTAAAGCTTTATTAAAAGCTATAAAGCTCAAATCCGGTCCTGGGGGGCCACTGCCCTGTAGAGTTTAGTTCAAATACTAATCAAACTTATCTGAACAAGCTAGTCTAGCTAGCTAGTATTGGTTTGAGTTAAACTCTGCAGGACAGTGGCCCTCAAGGTTTTGATTTGAGGAACCCTGCTTTATATTGTACAAATAGGTACATGGATGTTAATCTTGATTAAACCAGAACATCTATCTTTCTACTGTAGCTCTCAATAGGAAACTTAGATCAAGTAAAAAGTGACTTTAATTTCAGTCTGTACATCATTTAAATCTACAGAGTTCTGCAGAGATTACATTTTTGTTCCTTTGATAAAAACACCAACAGGATTTTCCATTGGGTTTTGGATTATTGCAGAAAATAAACTCTGTGACGAACAACAATTTAATTCTTATATGTTTAGTTCATTAAGATAATCTCCCCAAATGAACAAAACCTTTATCATTTTGAAGCCTAAATGCAGTCACCAGAAGTAAAAAGCTAAATATAGACTATAAATGAACAGCACTGCGATCAGATGATTTTAATGTCACCACCATTAAGCCTTAGTCAACTCAAGCAACTCATTGCAAGAACGTGAATATAAACAGAAGGTGGCTATAAAATCGGAGTAGTGAGTAAATGAGTTTCTTCAATCTCCGTAGTACGAATTAGCCACTTGTTAGCGAACCGCCTTTTTCAAGACGCTTAAAAGGTAAATCACGAGTGAAGTATTACTGATGTATTTTATGCTGTAGAATAAAACGTTTAAATATCTTGAGCTTGTGTTAACCACAGAACTTATTTTTTCTAAACAAAACAAAATATTAAAGAAAAACAAAAAAACAATTCACTTTGGGAACCAAAAAGTGCAAAGTGCTAATTTGTTTCCAGGTTTTAGGACTTATTCCTACTTAAAATCGACTGTTGCGGAGCCCTGGAGGGCAAAAGAAGCTATAGAACTGCAGCACAAGCCTGTCTATTTTCCATCTTAAAAACAAAAATGTGAACAAGATGCAAGTTTTTGGCACTTATGATCCATATACAGCACCTGCTACAGTATTTCAATCACTAGTGGGATGTTCTAAAACGCTTAACATGAAAAACACTTAGGGTAGGTTGCACCAATAAGGATTAAATTAAGCAAAGTTTAACATTAATCAAGGATTTGTTGTTACAGGGTTTTTTTTAAATCGAGTTGTGTTGCACCACTTAATTTTAAACACAGATTAATTACGTAGAAAGACTGTTAGAATTAAAGGGCTGATCATGCAGCATAGGCGGAGGGTAAACCGACACCAGGCTAAAGATGCTTAATCCTTATTTTAGCCTTAAAGTGCCTTAAATGTACTAAAGCAGTGATATTAAAAGATCAAATTCATTTCTGCATACTATATACAGGTGAGCAGATGAGCCCAGAATATGAACGCAACATGTTTTCTTTATAATGGTTTAAACGTTTCATTTATATTCTGTTCATCTGCTTGCCTGTACAAAGTATGCATCATCAATAAGGTGTATATTGAATTTGGTATTTCAATATCACTGTCTTACTACATTAATACTTACTACAAAGCTGGTAAAAATGACTGGCAGTCAATGGAGGAAAGCCTTGTTTTTTCCCTCCAAGTGGGCGTTCCTATAACAGTGTGATGTCACATGAAAACTATGAATATTGCAAAGCTTTAAAACATTTGTTGTACAGCGCACAAGATGTATGGACTACTTTTACTGTTTTTTTGTAGTTTATATGGAAAAGAGGAGTTTAAAAATGTCTCCTTTTGCATTAGAACAAAAGTTATACAGGTTTGGAACAACACAACAATGACTAAATGATCCCGGAAATTTCACTTTTGGTGATCTGCTTCTTTAACGAAGCAGGAAATTCTGTGTGACATAAGGAAGCAACTGTATCTTCCATCCTCACCTTTTCTAGGCACTGCCCTTCTAGCCAGAAACAGCACACTGAGTGAACCGCAGAATCCCAAAAGGTTTTGCTGATCTCTACTGCCTTTCTAGCTTGTTTCAACAACAGGGAGACCATTAAAATGCTGGATGTACCCTCGGCAGCGAGACGGAAACCAGCGGAGGGTGAGTGGGCAGCGCCGTGGGGCAGAATGCCCTCTCTCTTCCCCTTCATCACACCGACTTCAGCTCTTCGCTTCCATGGCCCACGGCAAGAAGGCTGGATGTAGCTAACGGACGAGCGAGCATGCTTCAAGTCAACATGTTTCAGCACTTCTAATGTTTGCTGTTTGAAAGCACTCTGACACCTCTGGAGTATTTGGAGTGAATGCAGTGTTTGTAAAAGTGAAAAGTCTAGAAATGTAACTATATTGGGAAAACGTCTGTGCGGCCACTCGGGTGGCCGATTTCTTGAAAGCCTTGTTTAATTAATCATTCATTGCTTCATTCATCCAAGCAAATGCATAAGTAAAGCAGGTGGTGTTCACTATTACTGCAAAATCACATCCATATTACTCAACTGACCTAAATCAACAGACAGAAAATCCTGACTCTTTTATCCTGGAACGTGATGTGTATCATCAAGATTATAGCATGCAAAATAATTATGTTCATTATATTACGTAATGAAGTGTGTTTGAAGAGAAACTGGCCTTACCAGCGAGCTGAGAGCCCTCCACGGGGCCTGGCCTACACCAAGATCATCCAGTATGGAAGAGAATACAGATCTCTCTTCAGCACGATCGATTTGAGGAGGGCTGGTTCCCAGAATCTTCACCCCGTTCAGGTACAGGGGCATGGCCAGGTTATTGGGGATCTGCCCACCCACAGACACTATACAGCCTGTGCAGCCCTGTGGAGGGATGGAAAGTTTCTACAGTCTTAGTCTTGCATGAAACACTTCTGACTATCAGGATTAATTCTGATCCACATTGCAGTTTATTTTGGTCAAGATGAGAAGAAAAATTATTACTGCAGTTACTGCAGTTGAAAGCTATGCAGCTTTTTTCTTTTCAGAATTTTTTTATACATAGAAAGTTCAAAAGAAGCATTAATTTGAAAGACTGTTTTGTAACCACGTAAGACTTAACTGTCACTTCTGATCAATTTAATGCATCTTTGCAGTAAAAATTTTTTTAAAAATCAATAATAAAAAATTTTAAATGTAAATGTTGTAAATGTAAATGTAAATTGTTTACAAAAATAACTCACCAACACCAAAGTTTTGAATGGCAACATTTAGATGCTAATCCACCAATAATAGTGAAAAGGACTATTTAGACAACCTTACAGCTCAAATAATGGGTCTGATTTACTAATAATTGCATGGATTATTCCTGGACCACACCTAATTCACAACACGTGTGTACGCACATGGATTTGTTCTTATCCGTGTACAAATTTGGAGTATTCTAAATGAGCAACCGCATTCCCGAGGTTAGTAATTTGCATAAAACATGCCCAAACCACGTCCATATATTGGCTTTCCACACATCCTTTCCTTTCGCCACTCTCAGCAAGCATGACACTCTCTAAAGACATGCTCTCGCCTGTGAGCATGCACAGCACAACAAGATCCGAGCAATGCCAAGTGTGCCATCCTCCAAACAAGTTCAAACTAAACAATTAATACAGACCCAGATTACAGAGCTCCGATCAGTTAGCTGTACATATGCAAATCTGCATCTTGATGCAGAGGAAACCTGCAGTAATGATGAAATATATTTCAAATTAAATATGTAGGCATAAAATTTCATCTTAACACATTTATAATGTGTGATTTTAACTGTGATTTTTGTGTACAAGTGGTTTCAGTTGTTCCTCAATTTTTTCGTTAATTTACAATAAATTTTAGAATGAAAGTTAATCATGAATCATGATTGGTTCATGAAAATGTCTGTATGCCAATTTCACGCACAAATGTATGCATACACACGGTTAGTGAATGAGACTCAATGTTTTTACTGCCTAACTGATGTGCTTTAACAAAAATGCAAGTCTCACATTTCTGCTTTCATTGTGTGTGCACTTAATACATTACATTTATAAATTATTCTACACCATTAAATCTACACCATGAGAAAATCATTGGCAACTGGAATTCATTTGTAAATTATCCAAAATATTCATTTAAAACTTAAGTATTTCTTCAAGTAAACACAAATTTGTAAAATGACAAGTGCATTTTAGAATTACAGTTTTGACTGATTTTATCTGTCCAAGCCCACAGACTACAAATTCTGTTGAAAACTAAATAAAACTTGCTTCATCCCATAATATGACAGAAAGTTTGTTTTAAGCAAAGCATTGTTTTGACAGAAATGACTACAATCATTGCTCATTGGTTGCATGAATTCACAATGATTTTCTGTTCCACTCTTTATAGGCATTACTCAATCTAGACTCCTATCCACTCTCGTTGTTTCAGAGATGAGCTGAGGTCCCAGGAGCTGACCCTGGGACATGACACGGCATTACTTTATTCTCTGAGAGCGGTCATATACCTTCTAATCCCATTCGTTGCATTCCTATGGCAACCACATGTATGCTCACTTCACCATACATACACCAGCTCCGCACTTCCCTCCAGGTTTATCCGAGCACGCTAATGTGAGGGTAATAAACCGCTACACGGCACCTGGGAATTTATTACAACCTCTGAGCAAAACAACAAACACTTGATCAGCCCATGCTTCAATCACCACTTTAACTAGCTTATAATGTGTCTGAATGGAAAAGTCAATGGCTGTTAGAGACGTCAGATTTTGCATCATCAGTGGAGACTTGAGTGGCTCTATCTCTATAAAGTGAATAGAAAATAATTCACCAAAAGCTGCTTAGATGCTCAAAGGCATTTCCTGGTTAGTCTCTTGAGATTATGGCATCTAGAACTGTATAAAAACGGCATTCGTGCAGCCCTTAAAATCATTGAAAGTTAATAGTTGTATATTGTATTATTAATGTTATTAACAAAATTATTATCTATCATATTATATTTCTGAATCATACTAGTATTTACTGCAGGAATTGTATGGTGGTATGCTATTCTGAAAATAGCAGAATATAGTCTATGTTTTTAAAAAACATTTTTGGCTTAGAATCAAAGTTGTGATTCATTTTGAAATGCCTATGGAGAAAATGAATGGGAAAACTATTTCAAGAACCAGTGCAGCTGAAAATGGGGGCTATCACTGTTGTGTTCGAATTTCTCTTTTTCGATGAGATTTTAAAATACCAGCCCAGACATTAAAGAATTCATATGCACTGGAAATACATGATCTTGTTTGTATAGCACACTGCTGCATAAACAGTTCAGCACTGGTGGCAATAGTTGTGAAGTTAGTCTTGCTGCGATATTCATATTAAGAGCAGTGGACCAGTCGGCTCTTGTCTACGGTCACACATTGCTAAACATCAAAAAAGAAAATGAGGAATTGCTCACACTCTACAGACAGTCTGTTGCAGCTTTTTTTTTTTTTTTTTTTATAAAAGACACCGCTACTTTTTCCACAGCGAGCATTAGGGGAGAAAAAGTATAACACATTTACTCTTATATACTTTCAGACACAAGATAACAGAGTTTGGGATATTGTATTAAGCAGGTTATTTCTTATAAGGCAGGAAACAAAATGGAAGAAAATCTATTTCCACAGAAATTCATATTAAAATCTTTAAAAATGCCTGTAC
This sequence comes from Paracanthobrama guichenoti, assembly GCA_018749465.1. Lineage (NCBI taxonomy): Eukaryota > Metazoa > Chordata > Actinopteri > Cypriniformes > Gobionidae > Paracanthobrama > Paracanthobrama guichenoti. The sequence goes on along the minus strand of CM031951.1, from coordinate 32,414,240 downwards.
TATTATTTGAACATACTATTTTTCTCTACAATAATGTCAAAAGATGTGCAATTGCTATGTCCACCAGTGCTGTTACTGTTAACTAAAACTTAGACTATTAAAATTGTTTTTAGAAATGAAATAAAGCTGAAATAAAATAAAACAAATATTAGATATTTATTATAATATAAATTTTCTAAATAGAACATTTAAACTAAACCTTAAACTGAAAATAAAATATATATAAAAATAAAAGCCAATTCAAAACATTAACAGCAACCACAATGATTAAAGGCACATTTTGAATTAATTACATTTATTAGTAATAATTATTATACACTGATTTAGAGCCCATCTATAAGGTTTTTTAATATGCCTCATCCAATCAGATTTTAGATCAAGACCTATTTACTTTATAATATAATTTTTTTGCATGGCATTTTCAGAAATGTGACCATATCATAACAATGCCCTTGTCAAACATGAAAGTGAATAATACCTTTCAGTTACCCAAATGCACCAGATGCATGGGCTCAACTTTGACTTCTCACCTCCTGCTGTGTGATGTCCAGGATGCGCTCCAGGGTTAACTCCTCAAAGTACAGACGGTCACACTCATCAAAGTCCGTACTGACCGTCTCCGGGTTATGGTTCACCACCACTGTACGCTTGCCCATCTGTCTGAGGGCACGGATGCTTGACACAGCACACCAGTCAAACTCCACACTGCTGCCTATGGAGGAGTAGAGCAAACGCTGCCCTGACCCACTCTTGCACTAATTGCTCATTAAAACTAATGAAGACAATACATGAATGGATTGGTGTAAAGTGGGAAATTAAAAAAATAATAATAATAATAAAAAGATTATTATGTAAAAAAGATTTGAGCTTACCAATGTGATACGGACCACAACCCACAATCATGATACCATGATCCTTAAAATCCAAGTCATGCTCCTGTTGAAAGGGCAAAAAAATTGCCTCACATACATGCCACAAGCTTCAATATTCACAATGAATTGTATAATTTATTTTATTATTCTATTTTATCGTATTTATACCACAAGCTACAATTTCCATGACAAATTTTATTTTATTTAGTCCATTTTCCTTTATTGTTTATATTATTATTATATTATATTATATTATATTATATTATATTATATTATATTATATTATATTATATTAATTACATTAATTATATTATTATCTTCTTCCTTTTCCATTTCAGGGCATTTAGATTTTTTTTTTTTTAAACTTACTTTTATTTTCTGCTTCAATTTACATAGTTTCCCTTTTTACTAAATACACCTTATTTATTGTGCATTTTGGTTCTGTATGTGGTTTGGGAATATTGTAAATGTCATGCTGCTAAAGCTTTTCATTGTTAAATAAATTTTCCTCTGTGTACTAAAATCAAAAGAAAAATTGTGCTACTTTGGAAAAGTCTAGAAAAAAAAATTGCTCGGCACTTCAATCATCAAAGACCCTACATAAAGGTTGGACAGACTGGTTTACCTGACCATGGTAAGTGCAATACAAATAGTTGGTGGCTGCAGGGTATTCAGCAGCGAGTGTATCAATCTGAAAGGGAGGACAAAAGCCATTTATCATGAAGCAATGGTTATTATAACCACTGCTCTCAATAATAAAAGGATATTTCTGGCAATAGGCTCAAACCTGTTTGACCCAAGGTCGGATGTTCTGGTTGAGCCTCAGTGCCCGAGCTTCTCCCTCCGAGAGGCCCAGAGCCTGGCCAACCTGTCGGTCTGAGAAACCATCCCTCTTGGCCTTCAGAAGTAGATCTCTCGGCACTGTGGTGCTAAGGGTCCAAACAGCATGAATAAACTCAACATGACACAAATGCACTGACACAAAGTTTGCAGAATGTTAACACTTTAATGTTGAACTGTACTGCTTGGTAACAGTGTTTTCTTAGCTGGTTTTTAAATAGAAAAAGTTTTGGGGGTAAATACATGCAAAATCATTAGAGGGAAAATGTTTTTAGGATAAATAGCAAACCATAGACCTTTGATCATCAGAGAGTTCAAGCTTCAGTATATATGGAAGGAAATAAAATCTCCCCAAATATTCTTGCTAAAGATGCTTAATGCTTATTTTCAAATCAATACAACATTTGAACAAAGATCAAAGGGTAATGGAATCAAAAAAAAAAAAATCTTCATTAAAATTCATGTTTTAGAAGTACTACATAGGCATAAAACAATTCAGGTGATCAAAACATCTGTTACATTTTTTATCTATTTCTTTTTGGCAATGTATACAGCAAGACTTTATTACATATACTGGTCCTGGTTTAAATCTTTGTTTAATAACAACACAAAGAGCATTAAAACCAGCATGGGACAGCAGAAGTGTGAGACGGTAGAGTGTCAGTCGCATTGGACAGAGACAACCAATCCTCACTATCCCACGCACCAAATGTGAGACTTTACTTCATACTGTGCTTAAAAAGGTCAGCGCTCACCTGAAAGTAGCTTAGTGGTTAGGGGTTGTAACTGAAATGATGGTTCAAATTTTGATCTTCGAGTGCTTAACTACAGGTCATACTCAGGGTAATGTGGCTAACTCAAGATGCTACTGTTCTACAGCAATGTGCTGTACAATGAAGACCCATAAGCAAAGTTTGACAGATTTGTGCATCTAATAAAATAAAGATCTAGATGTTGGTCTGAGTAAGTTTAAGTGAATTATCAGAATATGACTTCAACAAGAGTCAATCTGAGAAACTAGCAAAGTGTTTGGAATTGGTTGCCCAGGACAACAGTCAATTATATACTTTAGTGGTCATTATAAAAAATTTAAAAATAATCGTTGCAGAAAACGTCTCAGGTTACGAATGTAACCTCTGTTCCCTGAGAACAGGGAATGAGAAACAAAATAAATTCTATCACACACTATATAAATAATATACACTCACCGGCCACTTTATTAGGTATAGCTGTTCAACTGCTCGTTAATGCAAATATCTAATTAGCCAATCACATGGCAGCATCCCAATGCATTTAGGCACGTAGACATGATCAAGATGATCTGCTGAAGTTCAGTGACTTTGAACATGCCATGGTTGTTGGTACAAGATGGGTTGGTCTGAGTATTTCAGAAACTGCTTATCTCCTGGGATTTTTACATAGAACCTTCTCTAAGGGTTTACAGAGAATGGTCAGACAAAGAAAAAATATACAGAGAGCGGCAGATCTGTGGGCGAAAATGCCTTGTTGATGCCAAAGATCAGAGGAGAATAGCCAGACTGGTTCAAGCTAATAGAAACAGTAACTCAAATAACTACTCATTAAAACCAAGGTCTGCAACAGCATCTCTGAACACACAACATGTTGAACCTTGGAGCAGATACAGAAGCAGAAGACCACACCAGGTGCCACTCATGTCAGCTAAGTACAGGAAACTGAGGCTACAATTCACACAGGCTAACCAAAACTGGACAACAGAAGACTGGAGAAACGTTGCTTGGTCTGATGAGTCTGGATTTAGATAGCAGGGTCAACATTTGGCATAAACAACATAAAACATTGGATCCATCCTGCCTTCTATCAATGGTTCATGCTGGTGATGGCAGTGTAATGGTGTGTATTTTCTTGGCACAATTTTGACCCTTTTGTACCAATTGAGCACTTTTTTAAATGCCACATCTCTTTATGACCACAGTGTACCCGTCTTCTGATGGCTACTTCCAGCAGGATAGCATGCCATATAAAAAAGCTTAAATCATCTCAAACTGGGTTTTTGAACATGACAATGAGTTCACTGTACTCAAATGGCCTCAGTCACCAGATCTCAATCCAATAGAGCACATTTGGGATGTGGTGGAACGGGAGATTTGCATCAAGGATGTGTAGCCGACAAATGTGTGACGCTATCAAGTCAATATGGACCAAAATTAATACACTAATGAGAATTACTTTTTCTGCATTATAGTAATTTGTATTTGTTGTGTGATTAGTTATTAATTAAAAAAACAACTTTTTATAACAATATAAAAAACAAAATAATAAAAATAAAAGGTGCTAAAAATAATTCAATTGTCTTATTTTCAACATGCATTATTTATTTATATTGATTTGGTGTGAAATGACCAGGACATGATTTTGATAGGTCATATTAGTATTAAAGTATAAGAGGGTGAATATCATAAGTTCTATTTATAATATATTCTATTATTTTATGTTTATTTTAAGTGTGCTTGGTTTATTTTTGTATGTTAATATCAGTTATGAGCGTCCGAATGTGACTGTTAACCTTTCTCACCTGTTATACTGACCCAGGCGCTGCTCCATCTCAATGATGTGCCTCAATTTGTGCAGGAACCATTTGTCTATGGCAGTGAGGTCATGGATCTGATCCACGGTCACACCACTGTGCAAGGCCTTGAGAAATAAAACAATCAACATAATGCCTAAAATCAGCAGACAATACTATAAATGCCATGAACATAAACAGGCTTTTCTAATAAATTATGGCAATCTACAAGAAACTGTTGGGTCATTGTTAAATGAGAAATAATGGCTCTTGATTGCTGGCTGTTAGGCTGCAGTGTCCCTTGAATACAGAGCAGAGCCCAATGAGCTGTAACTTGCTGTTGCTGTAGCGCTGTGAGGGGAACGGGGCTCCTGGCCAATCAGGACACAGCACTTAATAGCCTGTCTGCTTAATAGGAGGCACAACCTGCTCTGAATGAAATTATGTGCCTAGAGACTAGCATCAAACTCTAGTGTCACAAAAGCAAGACCAACCTTGAGAGTTATTGATGTCTCATGTCTTGACAGGATTTGGCCTATTATTCCTTAATAAATCTGCCAGCATCAATGCGTTCATTTGACACTCACTCACATGACATTTTTTTTGATGAGAAGTAGGTTGTTTTCTCTTTAGGCAGACAGGTAATTTTAATTTTTAATGAATGTCCAGTTGATACAGAGCTGTCTTGTATCATCTTAAAGGGGTTATTTTGCAATAATGACCAGCTGGCTACAGTAACTGTACAGTACTACATAACCCTAATACTGCACACCTACTTACAAGGCAAGTAAATAAACAGATTTAAGCTGAAACAGGAAAAGGAGAGAAAAGACATTTCTGAGAGCAAGTAGAAACCTAGGAAATTGGTGGTCAGCGACAATGGGTCAATTACACACTTGAATGGTTAAATTTACCAATCAGAGTCAAGGATTCTTATAATAACCCTTTAAAATTAAGGTTTAGTTAAATATTCTGTGGGAAAATATGATTACCCTAACATTTACACTGAATATTTACAGAGAATGTATACAATTCCAATTCCCTAAGGTTGTTTTGCCATTTTCTTTGTCTTGAGAATCAATCAATATTATAGTTAATAAGAAGTTTCAAAAGTACAATACAATACAATACAGTACAATAATTTTACCTGAAACAGGACACAATAGAATTGTACTATAAAATTATTAAATAATATACACTACCATTCAAAAGTTTGGTGTTGTTAAGATTTTGTAATGTTTTTAAAAGACGTCTCAGCAATTAGATATTATTTTATCCAAAAAAACTTTAGATTCTAAATAACTTTTTTAGATTTGATAATATTTTACTATGTAATTTATGGTGAATTTTCAGCAGTCATTACTTCCGTCTTCAGTGTCACATGATCCTTCAGAAATAATTTTAATATGCTGATTTTGGTGCTCAAGAAACATTTCATATTATTATCAATGTTGAAAACAGATGCATTTTTCCAGGATTCTTTGATTAATAGAAAGTTTAAAAGAATAGCAATTATTTGACATAAATCTTTTGCAACATTATAAAAGTATTGAATTGTATTTTCAATTCAATGTATTTGTTGAATAAAAAAATAAAAAAACTTACTGGCCCCAAACTTCTGAATGGTCTAAGCTGGACGCAAAGATTTAGGACTGATGTAAAAATTGTTGTCTTAATGACTCATAAATCATGAGTCTAAATTAAACATGGCTGTCATATTGAGCACAATCAGAATTTATAATCTAGACTGTAATGCACATCCCTTAATGCTCCGAGTCACATACCTGGGCGAGGGAGAAGATGCGAGTACTTGAAGGCATGGAAAGCTCTCGCTGCAGGTCACGCTGCTCTGCCCAGGCTCTTTTCAGAGGCAGACATGGTACAAAGCCATCCACTGAGGGGTGGCACATTCGCAAAGCCTTCTGGATGCTCTCCTCGAAGGTTCGGCCAACTGCCATGACCTGTGAGGGGAGGAAACAAGAGGAAAGAATGGAGATGGAAGCTTTTGTTTTTGCCTATTTCTGTAAATCAACAGCACTGAATTAACTGTGATACGGACTTTAACAAAATTGGCCATAAAGACTCAAAATCCTAATTCGGTCCTGGATTAGTGTTAATCTATGATAGAAAGCAGAAAAATCATGGTTTTGATTGCCATGGCAACTGCCGCACCTCTCCAACACTCTTCATGGCACTGCCGATCTCACGAGACATCCCTTGAAAGCGGTCCAGATCCCAGCGAGGTATTTTGGTGACAATGTAATCCAAACTGGGCTCAAAACAGGCTGTGGTCTTCTCCGACACTACGTTCTTTATGTCCGGCAGAGGAATGCCCAGTGCTAGTTTAGCAGCTACAAATGCTAGTGGGTATCTAATGAGAAAGGGTCAGATGTTAAATCTCAATTGTTTCTTCTAGACAGTAATGAAATTTTGCAGAGACCCCAGTAATTTCATGAGTGTCTCCTCTAGAATAAAAAAAAAAAATGATCTCAAAAGTGTCACAAACCATGTTCAGATTTGACAAGATAGTTCTCTGGCAGTTTTGCAGATGTTGCTATCTAAACTGTGATATATAACATAAAATCTCTTACTGTATGTCAACCATTATCTCATCTGTGCCCATTTGTATTTCTCCTAATGAATTTAAGGAGAAACATCTGAGAAAGTTGATACTTTTAAAATTAAAATTACTTATTTTTTCCTATTGGGATTTAGAAAATAATAATAAACCTAGCCCTTAGCACAATTTAAATAACAATGCTTTCCAAAAATCCTCCATAATGATTTTTCAAAAAATATTAATAATTGCCCCACAAGGTATTAAAACTATTTTTGCCTCTTCACACTAATCTTTTTATAAGACAACAAAATCTGTTCTGTTTATTCCACACAATTTGTTTGTCTTCTTATGGAGCGTGTGGCATCGATGATTTCAAAGGATATAGATTAATTTCACACTGAACAGACAGAGTGGTGGGTGGGTGTTTTTTTGAGTCTGGCTCTTAACATACACAGAACTTTGGCTGCAGTCAGTTCTCAATATTTTGGTGACAAAAAACACAAAACCAAAGACAGTGTGAAACTGACACCTTTAGTTGATCACAGGGAAACGTCTGTTTCGCAGGTAAAACTTTAACCAAGCCAAAGCAATTTACACTCTTAAATTAACTCAAATACAACACAGTGAGGTAACTAAAGACATACAGTATGGGCCACAACTGTGGCCCATAATACTTGCATTCATGTTTACACACTTTAAAAATACAGATGTACTATTAAATAATACTGTGGTGTGCAGATCTCACCCTGTAGCTTTGGACGCCAGTGCTGAGCTTCTAGAAAGGCGGGCATTCACCTCAATGATACAGTACTCCAGAGAGGACGGATGCAGGGCATACTGGATATTACATTCTCCCACAATGCCAAGATGACGCACCACCTTAATAGCGGTTTCTCTCAGCATGTGGTACTCCTCATTGGACAGAGTCTGGCTGGGTGCAACCACAATGGAGTCACCTTTGAGATGACCAGAGAGGGCTATTAACTGAAGTGCATGAGGATTTACAATGCATATGATGTGACCGGTGTTTAAATTCACATGGCTTTATGGTTTATGAATATGGATGTGTGTATACAGGGGTCAATGACAAACAAGGATGTACAAGACTATGAAGAGAAAAAGTCTTTTGAAAATCTAGTTTAACATGTAGTTTAATATAATCTTCGATTTTATTTAAGAAACCATTTTCATTCTCAACAGTTTTGATTTAATGACTCTAAACATGTCAAGTAGTGCAACCATTGAGGTAAAAAGTAATAAAATATTTTCCTTACACCCAGAATATATGCAAATCTTGATCAATGTGTTTGAAAACATTTATCAAGGGGGAAATTATTATGAATATCAAGGAGTTTGATCAATTTGAAAGTGTACACTAACCTATAACTATATATCCTATTAAAGGGTTAGTCATCCAAAAATGAAAATTCTGTCATTAATTACTCACCCTCATGTTGTTCCAAACCAGTAAGACCTTCGTTCAACTTTGGAACACGAATTAAGATATTTTTGATGAAATCTGAGGCTCTCTGACCCCTCCACAGACAGCAATTTAATTACCACTTTCAAAGCCCAGAAAGGTAGGAAAGAGATCATTAAAATAGTCCATGTGACTAAAAACCAAAAACCATAATGTTATGAAGCGACGAGAATACTTTCTGTGCGCAAAAACGAACAAAAATAACGACTTTATTCAACAATTTTTTTCTAGCCTATGTCACACTCTTACACGGTTGACGTAGTGTAAACAGTGCAGTGTTTCCTAGTTCTACGGTAAAATGACTCATGCGCATGTGTCGTGGTGCTCACGTGAATAGCGTCTGACAATGGTAAGCCGGTATTCTGAAAGCGATTGCACCGTTTACACTACGTCAACCGTGTAAGAGTGTGACATAGGCTAGAAAAAAATTGTTGAATAAAGTCGTTATTTTTGTTTGTTTTTATGCACAAAAAGTATTCTCGTCACTTCATAAAATTAAGGCTGAACCACTGGAGTCACATGGACTATTTTAACGATGTCTTTAATACCTTTTTGGGACTTGAAAGTGTTAATTAAATAGCTGTCTATGGAGGGGTCAGAGAGCCCTCGGATTTCATAAAAAATATCTTAATTCGTGTTCCGAAGATGAAAGATCTTATGGGTTTGGAACGACATAAGGGTGAGTAATTAATGACAGAATTTTCATGTTTGGGTGAACTAACCCTTTAACACACACATTATTTAAAGCTACAGTGCGTAAGTTTTTCCTCCTTGTCGCCATCTCTGTTTGAACCCTGAAATTGCAGTTATTTGCAGTTATCTTCTTTACGTGGGTTGTGCATTGGCACAGCTCCTCAGCGCAGAAGAATCTTATGTTTCGAGGTGTATGTGTGGGTTGTCTATCAACACACCTGTTGCCAACAATGATATTCGTTTTGAACTTTCTGGATTACAAGCCGCCATCAAAATCACAAGTTTAATTACATTCCAGCTGCTGTAAGAAGAGGCCACAAATGATCCACCACCTGCAGCATCCACACACGCAATATAGCCTACTAACCCGGACTCCTTTATGTATACAGACGTGATGTAATGATGCAAAGACGAACGATGGAAGCTCGTATTTCCCGCAGAAAGCTACCAGTACCTCTCAAATTATAACACATTATTACAAGCTTACCGTTGTGAATCGGGCTAAGATCGGATATCATTTTGAACACTGGCTGGTTGTGTACTTGCTAAAAAATTAATTTTGGATCATTTTTAACCAAAAAAAGTTACGGACTGCAGCTTTAAATATATATTTAAAAAAAATAATAATAATAATAATATATATATATATATATATATATATATATATATATATATATATATATATATATATATATATATATATATATATATATATATATAAAAATAAATATATGCAAGATTTTATTCTACATACAGTATTGTACCTGTGTGGATGCCCAGAGGGTCAAAGTTCTCCATATTGCAGACAGTGACACAGTTATCAGCAACATCTCTCACCACCTCATATTCCACTTCCTTCCAGCCCAGCAGGGACTTCTCCACCAGTATCTGCCTGCTCATGGCCAGGGCCTGTAACAGAACAGAGTGAAGAGTGAACAGACTTAACCCACTTTCATCATGCCAAACCACTAGAAAGCGACCATATCAAGAGGAATCAAAATTTCCTTGATCTTCTTGAGATAAAAGATTGTACTATGAATACATACTGTAAATGTCAAAAATCAGCTTCATACCCAGTGAAAAAAAAACATTTATTGAGACCCTAAGATGCAAAGATGTAGGTTTATTGCTGGATGAAGGATATAAAAATTGTACTAGATCCGACAGCAATCCCACTGCAGACAAATAAGTTAAAAACATATTTAAGAGTTTAAGCTATTTTTGTACTATAATTGATCATAAAGCAGATAATATTTAAATTCAGAGCATCAGCATTAATAGAAATAATTAACATCATGTTGTGTGATGTTTTATAGTGTATTACCTTGTGAGCGGTGTCCTCTAGCTTCTCTCTATTAGCACACAGGCCTGAACCAAGGCCACCCAGGGCATAAGCTGATCGCAGCATGACAGGGTAGCCAATCTCCTCTGCTGCCTTCAAGGCATCTGCCACCTTCCAAACAAAAAGGATCACCAGTACATAATCACAGACAAATATCTATTCAAACAGTAAGCAAAAGTAGCATTTACATTTAAATGTTTCTCTGAAAGCTTAAATAAGACAGCATCACAACTTTAAGCAGTACCACATTTTGCATCTCACCGTTTTAACAGCAATACTGGGAGCAATCTTTTCTTTGATCTCCATTAGTTTATCTGAAAAGAGTTGCCGGTCCTCAGTGGCCATGATGGACTCCACAGGTGTGCCCAAAACCTGCACTCCATACTTCTTCAGGACACCACTCTGAAAGAGCTCCACCCCTGGGATCATGGACAGGAACATAATGTACCATCAATCAATCCTTTCAGTCCTGTTAAATTTGGTAAAGTGTGATGCTGAATGCTCACCACAGTTGAGAGCCGTCTGTCCTCCCATGGAGAGCAGGATGCCATCAGGTCGCTCTACTCTGATCACCTCCGTCACAAACTCAGGAGTGACGGGCAGGAAGTACACTGAGTCTGCCTGCTTGGTGCCAACCTCGTTAGTTTGTACAGAGGCAATGTTGGGGTTAATCAGCACTGTTTGCAGGTTTTCCTCCTGTAGACAGAAACAAGAAACACTGCTGTGAGAAAGAACACCTGTACTGACTCTGGAAATGTAGAATTTTTTTAAAGTATAGAATTGTATTAATAATAATAATAATAATCATATACACACAAATACTAAATGTGCTAAAACAAATATTTTCGGTAATTGAAATGAAATATGATTTAAAATATAAATATATTAAATGAAAAACAAACAAAAATGTAAAATGTTGCCTTGGCATCTAAGTAAAATAATTTTAAGTTGAAATTACTAAAAATAATAATAATAATAATAATAATAATAAATTAAAGCTAAATATAACTATTAAAATATCTAATAAAAATGACAAAAACACATTACTCAAGCTGAAACTAAAAAGCACCAAAATTACTCAAACTGAAACTAAAAACAATATAAATAAAAACTTAAAATATAAAATAAAAGTTATTGAAAATCAAAAAAATAAAATAAAATACTAAATGCTAGAATAGTATATAAATAGTATAAATACTAAAATAATACTACTAAAAAAAGACAAACAAAAATGAGGAAAAAGACAAATATTATTGGGAAAATATGAGATTTTTAAATTGGTATTAATCAAAACATGACATTATGTGTTTCTAACAGCCATTAAGATTGTCATTTTGGATGATGGCATGTTAATGTCCCAACTAGCTTTACCAGAAAAACTTCCTTGGTCAACCATATTTTTGCTGGTGAACAACACATCTGTCTAGTCCACAGGCAACAAACTAGCACTAACTTAAATACACAATCTTGAACCTCCAGAAATGTATTCTAAAGCCTAAACAAGATGTGCTCAAAAAGACTCAATTTGCTTTTATAAATGCTTTAAAAATTAGAGCCGCATGGCTGTGAAAAGGTGGTACTTGGATGGTCTGACTTGGTACTTGGCCTGAAAGGTTTAAGAAGTACTGAACTAGGACACTGCAAAAAGGTACAACCTGCAGAAATAAACAAAATAGCTAACCTTCATTGCTTTGACAGCCTGGGATCCTGAGTAGTCAAACTCTCCAGCCTGACCAATGGACAGGCCTCCAGACCCCAGCACCAGCACTTTGGATACCTGGGTAAAGCAAGGACAACAAATAAGTGTCTGTGTCTGTAGTCAACACAAAGTGCCAGCAGAGAGGACTTCCAACTTATGTAGTTTGTCTCCCCCACCTGGATTCTCGGAGGAACAGCAGGTTTCTTAGGCATCACAGATGCAATGCTGCCCTCCTTCCCCTTCCTTATCAGCGAGATGAAAGCATCAAACAGGAACTATAAAAGATAATTAAAGAAAGTGCTCAAGTACACTGGCTGGTTTTTAATGAAATAATCAGCACCCCACTGTGTAGGGCAGTCATGTATGAATCCCTATGGAGGATTCAACACAACATGATCAAGAGAGGACATTCAGCCATGAAAAACAAAAAGATCAGACTCTTCACAATCCTCTGACAGTGCTGCGGTACCTCTGTGTCTGTGGGTCCTCCCTTGGCCTCGGGGTGAAACTGTGCTGTGAACACTGGCTTGGTATTATGCATAATGCCCTGGAAGAATAGAAGAGAAAACAGTGTTAGACGTTAACCTAGATTACTCTAAAAGCAAACAAAAGGTTTTTACAAATATGAATATTTTCTAAACAGCCTGAGAGTTAATTATCAATAAAGACAGAGGCCATAGTAGTCAAACCAATGTCAACCACAGAAGCGGAATTCATTACTAAAAAACCTTCCGGGCACTTTTAATTAATTTTTCGACAGTCAGTCACAGTTGAAGTGATAATTCACCCAACAATGACAACATTAAGTTTTTGAGTTTGACAGAGAGACTCCCCACTACTTTCATTATATGGAAAAATTCTCATTTTTGCTTGTGCTCCATGGAAGAGAGAAGGTTGAACAGGTTTGGAATGGCATAAGGGTGATGAAATGATGACAGAATTTAAATTGTTTTGAGTGAAGCATCCCTTTTAGGTTAAATCGAGCGACACAGACCTCATTGGTTCTATCATTTGCATTGATGAAGAGAGGACTCCAGCCTGGAGGAAGAGACTCGCTGTCTATGCCATACCCATGATTCTGAGCTGTGATGAAAGCTTGGCCCGTCATCACATTCACCACTGGCTGGTTTTGGCCTCTGTAGAAAAAGAACAAAGTCTTTTTAATTAGTCTAAAGAGTGCAAATGACAGAAGTTGTGCTTTCTCTTCTTCTGCCATAAAATGTTTGCCTTTCCATTTCCAAACCCACATGAAATCAAATTTGACATAAAATCTGTAAATTAGGGTCTATGCACCAGCTTATATAGCATAATAATAATAATAATAATAATAATAATAATAATAATAATAATAATAATTAGTACCTGTTTCCCATAAGTAGTTTATAAGACTGTGCACCAGCTGCCAGAGCTGTGATTTGATTCCCCATACAAATACCAAACACTGGCTGAAGACGGTCACTTTCCAGCACCTGAATGTCATTATGATGGCGGGATGAAAAATAAGCATAGTGTGACAATTTATTAATTTTTACGTAGCTGAACTTAATAATTTGTTTCACTTGGTTTCTAATGTGAACAGTCAACGTCAGCTGCTGTTCACAGCCTACTTTACTTCTGTAATGCAACATATTTCCAAGAAAAAGTATTGACTTGGTTACCAGTGTGGCTTAATTGATGTCAGCAGAAAATGTTGTTTCAGACGAATGATTCCAAATGATTTGTTCAAAACGATAAGAATATTATCTATCATACCTTGAGAACATTTTGAATCAAGGTCTTGGCCAGTGAAGGATCTCCTGGGCCATTGGAAATGAAGAGACCGTCATACTCCAAACTCATCAGGTCTTGGTCCCACGGCACTAAATGCACCTCTGCTCCATGCTAGGATATAAAAATGAAAAGATTTGAAATATGATTAGTTATAATGTCTATTGCTTTCACAGGAGAAGACCACAGCCAAAATCCCCTACCTTGACAAGTAGTCTTATAATGTTGTGCTTGATTCCACAGTCAACAGCAACCACTTTAATTGGGTTACCTTTCCCAAACACTTGAATATCCTTAAAACAGGAAGAGACAGGGTCACTCACTGAAAATGCAGTGACAAATTTTATCAAGTATGCTGGTTAGTGTTACCTTGGTAGAGACCTCAGCCACTAGATTTCGTTGGTTAGGGTCTGTGATCGCCACTGGCTGACCATCAAATTCAATTTTTCCCAAAACGGTACCCTTATTAGAGGAAAAAATAGGAAGCTTCAGAATGTATTTAGGACAAACTGTGCATACTTCAAAGTTGTGTAAATGTTGACCTTGTCTCTAATGATCTTTGTCAGCATCCTGGTATCTATCCCAAAAAGTGCCGGCACCTGCAACAACAAAAAAAAGAATGCATTAAATACTGTAGAAGTAAGAATATTAGTAAGTAGAATTAGAATATATGGAGACACACCTTCTCCTCTTGAAGCCACTGTCCCAGTGATTTTACAGAGTTCCAGTGACTGTACTCAGGACTGTAGTCCTGAACCAGCAATCCTGACACCTTCCAGCAACAAATACATGGAAACAAACAATCATGACTGCAGATAAGGGTTGAATATATATTTACATTTATGTATTTGGCAGATTTTATCCAAAAGTGACTTATGATCTTAGCACTGCTAGTAATATGTGAGCTGCACCGCTCACCTGAATGCGATCAGATTCCACATTTTTCTTCAATCCCAGCTCATCCAACTCCTGTGTGTTGGGAACACCATAGTTTCCCACAATGGGGTAGGTGAGGGTCAGGATCTGCCCTCTGTAACTGGGGTCTGTCAGAGCTTCGGGATAGCTGGAGAGATGATAGATCAACTTTAAGATAATGCTTAAAGTCAGCATCAAACTAAACTTGCTATAGTCTTTTCTTCCCTATTTTGATCCAAGTGAAAAAAAAAAAGTAAGCTTATTTTAAGTTATTTTAAGATTACGAGGGCACAAAAAATGTGTGATGTGCATAAATCATTTGTACATATACTCTAAAAATACAATAATTGACCATTTTGATTCCATGGTGACTTTAAATATTTTATGACCGTAACCTCTGTATACTGACTTGACAAAGTAACTGTGAATATTAAAGAATAAAGCATTTAGGTCTTATGTAGTTAAAACTTTCAGGAGATTTTGAGTTTGAAAATGATGTGATTGCAAGTGTCTGGTAGACTGACAATAGGCTAAAGTACTTGAAAGCTTTAGGAGTTACAGCTAAACATTTAGTCTCGAGTTGCAGAATGGTTGATTACAGTGCTGTCACTTATTGGTTATATGGTTATGGTTTCTTTTGTACTTTCCACAACTAAGTTAGTCTCTTTTTACCCAACTAGTCCTGTGTTGAAGACCAGCTCTCCAGCTGCCGAGTGATCATGGCCAAAGGAGTATCCTTTCATCTTGGTCCCATCTTCAAGCACCAGGTGTGCAGTCTGAGCCTGGACATTAGACTAAATTTAGGCAACACATTTGTCTTTGGCAAGGAATTCATAATGTGCAACGTGAAGCAAAATGTGAGGCTAGATTTTGAATGCCATGTCACAGTTAAATTTTCACCAAAGCTTTTTCATATCATCTAAATGAATATGCTCAAGCAATTAACTGAAAGTTAACACACCTTAAAGCTGAGCAACCTCGTTGATGTTCTCCAGTTGCGCCATCCCAGCCTCAGTGATTTGGCAACTCCACAGACTGTTAAGATTTTTGACATATTCTGTCCAGAAGTGGTTTTCTCCTTTAGAATATGCGCTATTTTCAAACTGTGTGTGAATATCAACTCGAAGGGGGTTTAAAATATTTCCATGCACCGGTGAACACAGCGCGCTCCGTTCACCTGCTGCCGCTGTGTAAAGTTGGAGATGGAGAGCAGAGCACGAGATCCTCTCATCGCTTACTCAACGCGCTGTGCTCTGATTGGTCAGTTTGAAGTCGATGGCTTAAGACGATGCTAGTGATTATTGAATAACTGTTGCCCTTATCAGGATTCAGAATTGTAAATAATTTCTAGAACTTCGTGTCAAAAATAACACATGACCATACACTTCTACATTGATGCTATATTTTCACATATATTACAAAAACTGCAGTTTTTATAGGTAACTAAAACTACAATTATTAAAAAGAATTTAAAAATGAAATAAAGCTCAAATTAAATATAAATATATTACATGGAAAAACATTTAAAAACTAATTAAGTTGACAAAAGATAAATTACTAAACCTTAAAATAAAATTAAAATAAAAATTGAAAAGCAAATGCAGATTCATTGTGGCAACATCCACATTATTTATAGTAAAACTATAACACCTATTAAACTTCAAATATCACCAACCATTCCTATAGAGAAGAATAAAATATATGTATAAATCTGTTTAGTGCTGCAATTTGAGTAGCACTTCAACCATATTGTGTAGGTGGGGTTGGGGACTGGGTTCGAGTCAGATGTGGCAAAATGTGGCAAAAATAGCATCAGTGGATTTTTCTTTTTTTTTTTTTTTTTTTTTTTTTTTTTATGTACATATAATTCCAACAATGCAAAACCTTGCAACAGTCTACATACCAGTGCAGACCACAGGGCACAGGCTAAAGCAAATTTCATATGTTGTATTTTTTAAAAAGAAGCTCTAATATATACGAAAGGAGAAGCACACAGACTTCTGATGAGCACTTCCTAACCATGCATTCACATTTGCAACCCAGATCCACAGTTTGCTACAGTGAGCAAATCCCTGCTCTTTTCCTCTCCTTCTGACAATAGCGAGAGCCCCTATCAGGGGATTAATGCTGGTGCAGGACTTTGCTGAGCATGCTGGGAGGGCTCAGTGCCAAGGCCGCCACTCTGGTGGATTCAGCAGTCTGTCAGAAACAGCACATAATGTGGGGCACCATTCAGCAAAGACAAAGTCTTCAGACAGGAACAATATACATCAAACATCAACTGTGGCAGGTTGTAAGCACTGTCAACTTGACCGCAAACATGGCACTCTGTGTAACATATGTGTAGCACATTCATATGCATGAGTAAAACTGGTCTCATCAACATTTTTTTTTTTTTTTTTTTTTTATAGTTTATGTATATAATTTATCTCAAATATAAACTCTTTAAAACTAGCCTTCAAAACTTTTATTAAGAATATGAGGGTGAATTCAGGTTGACTAGGGCAAAAAGTGTACATAAATTGTACCTACTCCAGTCCAATTCTGAACTAAAGGAGTGATTGTTATATTTCCTGGTATAGAATCACAAAAAGTGTAAATACTGTATTTGTGTAAATACTGTGGCCATATTTAGGGGTATGTAGGCCTATTTGTCAATGGGTTTCATTACAGAATGCTTTTATTTAAAACTTACCTTTTGTGTTTTGGATGGTCAAATCTTTGAGGCAGAAAGGGGAACTGGTTAAAGCATGTACTACAATATATGAAAATATTTTCATTGTATATGTTTTATGCTACTTTTAATGGCCATCAGTGGAGAAATAAACTTTTTGCCACCATAATGATGTAGTTACGGCCTCTACCAGCAGGGGCATACTGTAGAAAATAACCAGCCAAACTCTGATCCATTGTTTTATAGTGCACTGCCCTCTAGTTGTCATACTATGAAAACTCATCTGTTTTAAAATTATTATTATTATGAGGGAAAACCCTAACTATTAAGAATATGGATCAAGTAATCCATGAGTTACTATAATGAAGTTCCTCTTAGTTTAAATATGTAAATCTAGCATCTAGCTAAACCTAGCATTGTACTTCAGTATGGATGAAATCATCATGTTTACATTATCTGATTCTCCTGCGATGTTATCCCTGTGTCTACATGAGAAATTTAATGGAGAGAACATCCCCGTCTTTAACATAGCCTGCCATACTTCTGTGGTCCTTTTCTATTCTAAGAGCCTGCTGGCATAATAAGATGGAAAATTGCTAAGTGATTAGGGGGTAGGCCCTATGGGTTGTTTCAGAAATGCATAGCTTTCTATTACAGCTCAGCACTGGATCCTCACACTACACAAATACGGTTAGTTTATTCTTCTGGAGCCCATCCATTTTGGCTGGGATCCCATTTGCTGTTTTCAAAGATCCACAGCCATATACAAGGGTCTGAAAATAACCAAGGCCATGTTGGTTTCAATTGAAACTCCTTAGTCGTGTCTTTCCTCCTTGGATGACAACAGAATAAAATGAGTGACCATTTTTCAACATAAAACAACTTAAATGATGCATGTAAAATTAAAGGCCATTAATTCATAAAGTCATTTTGGAAGTTTCCATTTCAGAAACTTGAGCAAACAATTTTTGAAAAAAATATATATATTTTTTTTTATATTTATGTGTAAGATTTGGGGCGTGTCATTGTAACAGCTGTTTTGTTGTTGTTGTTGTTGTTGTTTTTCGTCATCCTGAAGAGCTTATCCACATCTCAGCATATCTAATGCAGCACTGGAACATTCTAGCAGCCTCTAGTATATGCAAACGATTGCTTTGTATCTTATTCCATCTCAGCACTTGAAGCAGAAGTGATGGGCAGGCCTCTCTGATGACGTGTGTTGGTGACTTCAGCAATTCCAATGAACTATAATAGGTATTCTTTTAGAGTGAGGGGCTGCCATTCAGATGGCTTGGAGATCCTCGGTGGGCGTTGCAGCCGCTTTTCAAGGCTGTGTGCTGCTTTGTTTAGCTTTACCCTTTATAATCTGTCTGAGACGGCTTTAAGGGATAGGCAGGTGACGCTGAATCAACCCCCATAAGGAGCTGTGGCCCCCCCTCAGAGAGATCCCAAGAAAACTTTGCACCTCTTCAGGAAGGGCTATAAATAAGGCCCATCTGTCCATGGGCTAAGTTACAATCTCATTCCTTATGGAATTAGTAAGGAGTCCAGGAGCGTGAGCGGCACTGTTCATTATGGGGACTCACATCAGAACCATTGAGGTCCAAACTATCTGTGACCTCTATGAGTCAGAATGCTTCTGTCGCTCTGCCTTAAGGTTATCTGAAAATAACGCCAGTCACTTCCTGCTCTATTCTTAAGACAGCAGCACCATGTTTCATTCACCCAGTGCAGTTTGTCCTTCAGTATCTCTTGAACTCTTGAATCATATAGCCTACTGGGGTAAATACATTATTCACACTATTTTAGTTGAAGAAATGTCCACCATTGCATACTTGTATCTGTCAGCAGTGTTTACAATATATCTGATCACATTTGTGAAGGATAAATGTGTTATTGGTAGCATGTTTAAATGGATTGTTCACCCAAAAATGAAAATGATCCCATAATTTACTCACCCTCAAGTCATCCTAGGTGTATATGACATTCTTCTTTCAGACAAATACAATTGGAGTTATATAAAAAAAAATGTCCTGGCTAATCCAAGCATTATAATGGCAGTGAACAGCAGCCCAAAATTTGAAGCCCAAAAAAGTGCTTTTATTACTTATAAAAGTAATCCATATGGATTACTTAACACCTCCAGGGTGTTAAGGCCTAAACTCAACTTTAAAGTTGCCAGAGGAATTTTTGATGGGGTTAAACTTAATTTTGTGTCATTTTGAGTCACATTCAATTTGAAATCATGAGGATATTAGACTTTTTCCTGTCCCAAACAGGAAGTGATGTTAGCTGATACTGTAAGCCAGTACTTTCAGTCATATTCAGTCAACATTCAGACAGAACAACAACAAAAACATACGCAAAGAGAGACACAAATATAAGATAACATACATTTAGAAGTATTGCTATGGGATCTGTCTGTTCTGTTTTGTCCTTGGACTTTCAGTGTGTTTTCATTTGTCACATGCCTGTTAATTTGTGTTGTCGTTCTGTTTCCTGATCATATGTTCCTTTGTTCCAGTTTCCCGCCACTCATCTGTCACCATGTTCTGTTCAGCTGTCTTGTTTGTGTTCCCTATTTAAGTTCTGCTGTTTCCCTTAGTCCGTTGTGTATAGTCTGTTTTAGTAAGTGTGTGTTGTGGCCGGCTTTATTGTTTACCTGAGAACCTTCATCAACCTTCATTAAATTCTCCTTTGATATTGTATCTGCCTGTCTTCGTCTTCCTGCCTGCAACACCCGTGACAGGATCAGTGTGTAGTTGTGTTTATTTTTTGCAGATAGTTGTATATTTCAGATATACAATATGATCATACCATATCTGTGTCACTTAATGTTATAAGACACCCGTGACTAATGCCTCAAATAGTTTTTTAAATAGTTTTAGACACTCTGTACAAATCCATTTGACTGTGTCTCTTTAGTCACTGATACATCATGTTTTATTGTCCAATTAGCACATTTTTATTTATAGGCTATTTATAAGATAAAAAATTAATCCACGTATAAATGTTCTAAGATTTAACCAAGAATAATACAAACAAATCATGTTATGCCAAAGCATGTTATTTATTAGGTGGAAAATGTGTGCTATCGAAGAAAAACATCATAATTTCCTTGGCCACACATGGTGAAGACCTTTTCACCTTTCCTCTGAGAGTCTGTCTCCTCCTCCCTTGGCACGTCCTCCCTGTTGCGCTCTCGAAAAGATATTAATCCAGAGATGTGCGTCACCTCGGCATGACACCCAGCAGGCTTTTTACTGTGTGATGGACATAAGCTTGCTTACCTCATTAGTATAGCTTGTGTAGTTTGAGGAGAGTCAAATGGGGATGTTTTCATATCTGAAAGTAGCATGTTTATGATGCAGTTGTTTTATATTGATACTTCACTGATGTTTTGAAAGCTCTGTCTCAGGTTGCTGTGGAAAACAGGATATTTTTGTGCAGATCACATGATACACTGAAAACATATGATTGAATGACGTAAAACGAGTCACAGGTACCTTAATATGGTTCAGTTCAAGTTTTAACTCAAAGAAAGGGATAGTCCACTCAAAAATGAAAATTCTGTCATGATTTACTCACCCTCATGTTGTTTCAAACCTGTATGAGTTTCTTTCTTCTGTGGAAAAAAGAAGAAGATATTTTGAAGAATGTTGGTATAACCAAACAGTTTTGGTTCCCATTGAATTCCATTGTATGTTTAAACATTTTATATATATATATATATATATATATATATATATATATATATATATATATATATATATATATATATATATATATATATATATATATATAATGGAAGTCAATGGGAACCAAAACTCCCATTATATGGAAGGAGATATGAGAAGGGAACTCATACAGGTTTAGAACACCATGAGGGTGAGTGAATGATGACAATTTTTATTTTTGGGTGGACTATCCCTTTATTTAGTGCCAAATACATAAAATTAAAATGTTATGTATGGTTCTACCAAACCTGACACATACTATAGAAGTCAACTTGGGGCATGTTGAGTCTTCCATCTAACTTGCTGACTCCTCCCCATCTCCAACAACCATACCAAATAACCAAGCAGGCTAAAAGTGAGTAAGCTGCTAAAATCATTAAGAGTTGAGGGGGGCAGGTTCTTAGAGAAGGTGCTTCTAGATGGCAGGGGTGAGCCCTAATGACAGCTGGGGGGCTACAACTGAAGGGGGTCAGAGAAAGCGGGTCCAAGGGGAAAGCAAGGGGGGTTGAGAAGGGTGAATGAATATCTCATGTCTCTACGTTAATGGCCCTCCTCTGGGGGTGGGGAAAGGGCCAGCACGACATATTTAGATGGGAGAGAGGGGGGAAAACTTGCCTGTGTGCTTTGTGAGGTAACGGGCATCAGCAGCTGAGGTCTCCTTAAGATTTCCAGACTCCACTAACTCCCTTTCCCAAGAGTCCAGGCTGAAATGAACAAAGACAGTTTAGTCACTCATTGTCACTATCAGCTTTCATTTACCTCACAGTTTGATTTCTCTCTGCCTCTCATCATTTCTCATACTGTCTGCACTTTGCTCACACACATGACGGACACTGACGAATTTGGATGCTGGAAGAGTTCCACTCTTCCAACAAATATCTCTCCCGATTCAGATGACCCATAACTTAGAAAACCCCTTTTAGCACATAGAGGATCAGTCTCAAAAACACAATTTGTGCACAGTGCATGGGATTTGTTTCCCCTTCCATTTCCATTTTATTGAATTGGTTACCTTAACTTTACCTTTTTACCTTCCTATACCATTTTAAAATGATTGAAATATTATCAGACATCATAGATTAAAATGTGAACAGGACACACCCATACAATGGATTTACCTAAAGTTTGAATCTGCAGAGACGAATAGAAGAAAAAGTTCCACAAAAAAATAGAAAAAGCTATAGGGGAATATGATATGAGGATTTTGTAGTGACCGAAAAAAACAAAAACAACGTTTTTAAAACACTTTATATTCACTCTCATCAAATTTTACATCATTTACATTAGTTGAGCATTGATGCCTTTCTCATAACTTCCTTTTTTTTTTTTTTTCTTCTTGTCATGTCACTTTCACTGAAAGTGACACATGTCACTTTTCACTTTCACTGAAGTGACAACGTACCAAACAGACTTTCATTTATTTTGGAGAAAGTGGTCACATTCTAGCCACCTGTCCTGGTATTTTTAACCATCAGCTGGTGTCATTCCCCATTCTGTGAAACATTATTGTGAGGATGTGTTAAGCATTTTAGTCAAAAATACTGATGTTGCCATTTTTAATCTAGGTGTAGACCAAGTATGAAGCTACAAAAAAGTTTTGTTTCTTGTAACATGTAAATGTAATAGGATATGTAAATAATATATAATTTATAATCTGTAATAAAGATAATGACAGTGTTTTGTCAACAAACGTAAATAAACATCCGGTAAATGTTACATTTACCTCCATAAGTAGTCTAAACGACGCTCGACATTTTTTTTTTTTTTTTTTTTTTTTTTTAAGTAACCATTAAAATAGAAACACATTTTAAATCTTATAAAAGTCTCCATGGAAACGGCGGTCACAGTAGCCTACACATTCACTCCGCACGAGCCATCCTAATTTCTTAAGAAAATTCGCGGGTTGTTGTCTCCCCCTGAAGTTGAAATAGATTTACGACCCTTTGCAGTCACCGCGCTTCCTTCGCCCCCTTCTCCATTTGGGGGCGCGAGCCCTCCCCTCTGTGACCAACGACCCAATCCGCTTGTGCATCAGTCTGACATCAACTCTGAAGTAAAGGATACGCGTATATAAACATCTATACTTACTTTGAGAATGCTGAGTATCCTCCAAGCTGTGGTCCACTCCCTCTGTTGACTTCCTTCCCGGCCGACCAATAGGCTAAAAAAATGGCACCTAAGAAGGACGCTAAGAAGCCCGAGCCCCCCAAGAAGGCCGAGCCCGCACCTGCTCCCGCGCCCGCACCTGAAGCCCCACCTGCACCCGCCGCAGTAGATCTGAGCGGAGTGAAGGTAACGACCATCCTGTCATATCAAACAGACAGGTTTTCAGTGCAAAGTTCATTGCATTGTTCAAATTTTAAAGGGATTTTTGAAGTGATGGCTGATATTGAAGTATCCAGCTTGTTTTAACTAAATTGCAAATCAGAAATGTTTAAAATGGACAGTAGCCTATACTGAATGCTGATTGGTCAATACATATTTTCCACCTACATAATAATGCTCTGTTATTATTTACATGTCAGGGATTACATGTATTTGCTTTTAATGAAGCAATAAGTTAATAAGTTTATTGTCATGCTTATTAATGAAAATGCCTTAAATGCAGTAAGGTTGTTACACTTTATAATAGCTTTCGTTATGCATTTTACATAACTACATGAAAGTTTGATCCATATATTTGAATATACATTACATACTAATATGTTAAGCATATTAAACTGTTTGCTAAAGTCATTGAGCAGTTGCCTAAAGTTGCTCCGTTGCCTGATGACAGCTTGAAATATGTATTATTGGAGGATTCAGCACCAGTTCTGGATAAGTTCTGTTTTTTCCGCATAATTACAAACAAACGTCACACCCCTTTTCTGATTGGCCAAGATAGCCAAATGTGGAGAAGGTTCACATGGCCAAACATGGAGCTTCTTAATGTTCTGCAAGCAGCTGAGTGACTAAATTAAGCATGCCAAGATCTGGGGCTCTCACTCTTCAGTTTTCTATTAAAGCAGCTGTTTGTGAATGACTCACCTGTCATAACGGTGTTAGTGATGTGATGGATTTTCTCAGATCTTGAAAATCATTCCACATCTTCAGGCCACGCACAGTCTCCCTGATTTATGTAGTGGAAATTTGCATCGCTGATTATTATTTACCATTCCCGATATATCGAATTTTCCTTTGATATTCTGACGCATTAATATGATGATAACGATAGGCCTATTATACAATAAAATTAAAATGAAATGAGAACAGATCAAATGTAATATAAACTAAAGTATTACTGTCTTTAAACTGATTTAAACTAACTGGTTTGTTTCAGTAATTTACATATACAGAACACAAAGATGTCATTAGTCAATATTTGTCTAGTATGCAAATATTCTGGTATGGAACAGAATAAAATGTACCTCTAATTACCTCATATTGCTTATATAAAAAAATGTCTGCATTAAGGTTGGGTAAGACTTTTTAATAGCTTTAATAATACATTTTGCATAAAAAGATTCAAATGCATGTGTTTGATCCATATATGTGAATGTACATAGCCTACTGATTGGTATAATATCTCATGTTTGTCAATGATTTATGGGATAGAGTAATATGTATTTCTGTTTTCCTGCAGCTCGATTTCAGCCAGGACCAGTTGGAAGGTGAGATGGAAATCTCTCTCTCTCTTTTTTTTTTTTTTAGTTTACATGAAATGTGGTGCTTAAAATAATGAAAAATACAATAGCGAATAATCCTTCAGAAGGATAATTAGATTTTAAATATCCTATTTCAATTTATCTAATTATAATCTGCCTTTAGGCAGTAATTTAATTGGACCAGCAATATTACTTCAAAACATTTTAAGTAGTTTGAAGTAAGCGACCTGCGTCAAATTCCCAAAGTGTTTTGGGATTTACTTCTATTGTGCCATAAAGGTCAAGCAATTCAATGCAACTCAACAGTTAATTTGCACCATTGTCCAATGCTGCGTTTTACGTGGAAGAATGTGGCCGTTGCTCAGTGAGGGGCAGCTTTCAGCAGCCTGGGTGTGAGTTACACTGCAGTCAGCATTCTGGCCTCACATGGTACTGCCTTTATATGGTGGGAGTTATATTCTTGGGAGAGCATATCAATTCCAAGTCGACTCTTTGAATGTCTCCCCCTGCTCCTGTCATGTCGTTAATGGCAGCTGGCTTTATGTGGAAATCAGATGAAGCTATTAATCTTTAAGCAGATCAAATTCCAGTGAGCCAATAGCCATAAGGCCCATAGAAAAACTGAGCACTGATTATTACTCAGTCTGCTCATCTTTAGTTTAAATTAGCAGATTTTAATGAGAAACCCACAAATGTAAAGGTAGTGATTAAAAAGGAACATGATGTTTTGTAAACACTGAGAAAAAATTTTTTGCACGCAGATTTTTAAAGTAAATTTCACATATGCAATCAAGTAAACTCTACTTAACTAAGTTAAGTAAAATTAAAGAAAATAAGTAACTTGTAAGTAGTTTCTACTTAGTTGAAGTTTACTTTGCAATACTTTTTACTCAAACAATATAACACTTAATAAACCATGCTTTTAAAGTGTATGATTCACTAAACATCTAAGTAAATAATATAATAGATATTGTGTAGACATCATATCTACATAATAGAAGTAATGCCACTCAAACATAGAGATCTCAATACTTGGTACAATACACAATGTTGGTAACGTTCGAGTTTTCGAGTATGAATGTGTCATTTTGAGTAGAAAATGCACTCCAGATGGATCTCCAGATATCACAAAATGGCAAGTTACTAAACCTAACAACAAAAGCAATGATAAAACGTGTAAATACAGCTGGAAATCAGCAAAAAAATCTACTTATTATTTATTCATGACCCCAGTGGATGATGGGAACACCAATATCATAAAACTTGAGTAGTTTTACTTCATTTTATAACGGTGATATTTACACTTTTAATCCAAGCTTGAATTGAGTACTAATATAGAATTTACTTGTTTTTTGAATTCTTGCCTGAACTGATTTTTTCATGTAGCAAAGCCGGTGTCAAAGTTAATGAGTTTTACTTTTGTTGGGGCAGAAAAGTGAGAAAGCCTTCTTTAAAAATAGGCTAAAGTTTAATCTTCAAATTAAACATTTAAAGTGTGTAAAAAAAATTATGTATTTCATTCCTTTGAATGTATAACACTTCTGATTCATTGCTACTATAGATAAATAACTAGAAGAATAACAAAGCACAGTGAATGGACAAGTGCAACTATCTGTGCTAAAATCTGTGTTATGATAC
This sequence comes from Paracanthobrama guichenoti, assembly GCA_018749465.1. Lineage (NCBI taxonomy): Eukaryota > Metazoa > Chordata > Actinopteri > Cypriniformes > Gobionidae > Paracanthobrama > Paracanthobrama guichenoti. The sequence goes on along the minus strand of CM031951.1, from coordinate 32,387,834 downwards.
AATAATAAATTAAAATAATATGATATCTAATACTAGTTTGCAATATCAAGCAGCATATAACAGACTGTTTTTGACAGCTAAAATAACTGGAAGCACATTCAAGTTAAAAATTGTCAGTGACTGCTTATGTTAAAAAGGTGGATAGCACAGCATTACAGCATTACAGCACAGCCAATGGTGTGAGTTGTGGGCGGGACCATCTGTTTGATCAACCAATGCCAGACAGGGATGTGTTCAGGAAACCTGCTTGAAACTAGTGTGCGCAGAAATGACACACTTCACCTTTAATTAAAATAATCTCTCCACAATTCCAGATTACAGGGAGGCCTTCGGCCTTTTTGACAGAGTTGGTGACAGCAAAGTAGCCTTCAACCAGATTGCAGATATCATGCGTGCACTGGGACAGAACCCAACCAACAAAGAGGTTGCAAAGATCCTGGGCAACCCCACTGCTGATGGTACGTGGATTTTTTTCCCTCCTTTTAATTAGCTACTCCAAAAGTACCTATAGTCATCATTGGCACTGTCAGGAGCTTTCACAGTGGAATATTTCACATGCCTGTTTGTTTAACTGTAATTGGCAGATGGTTGGTATAATGACATGTGCTTGCAGAGCATTATGTTTCACTATATCTGCCCTCTATGACTCCTGCATTCACTTATGTCCCGGTTTACAGACATGGCAAACAAGAGAGTCGACTTTGAGGGTTTCCTGCCTATGCTGCAGTTTGTGATCAACAGCCCAAATAAGGCAACATTCGATGACTATGTTGAGGGTCTGCGTGTATTCGATAAGGAGGGCAACGGAACAGTAATGGGTGCTGAGCTGCGTATTGTCTTGTCAACACTGGGTAAGTGGTCAAAATTATAGTAGATGGGATTGCTACTGCAACAAATGTGACAACCTGATCCTTCATTTTGAGGGTTATTTTTACCTAGAAACATTGAACTGAATGTAAAAGCAAAGTCTCAGTCTCTCTATATATATCAGTGGGTCTCAACCATTTTGACCCCCTCAAGACATTTCCTCCATTTCTGATTTAATTTTAAAAGCAATAACTATCGTTTTGTTGTTCAGTTTTATATATAATTAAATAATTTTAAGTCATCCTGATTAAGGTCCCCTGATTAAGAACCACTGATATATATATATATATATATATATATATATATATATATATATAAAATTATAATGTTTCTACTAATCAAGCGTGTTGTCAAGAAGATCGTCTAACGAATTCCAACAATTTTCAGACATTTTTAGGCAGAATTAGATGATTTATTAAAACGTAACCTACATTAAATTATTAAAACAAATAAAAAAATTATATAGTGCATATATTAATAACATATTAATAAACATTAACAAGCTTTTCTGAGGCAACGTTGTAGACGTTCACAATCGCTTTTGTTGATATCTTTCTACGTTTCAAACACTGATTGGCCGATAACAGGATACAGTATGAAACATTTCAGCAAGTTGTGCCATATCTTTCAGCATATCTTATATTTTCATGCTATACTTTTTCACAGTGTTTTCACAGCGACTCCATAGAAGAACCATTTTTGTTCGGTGTACAGTTCTTAAAAGAAACCTTTTTCCTTAGTGTGAACAATATTTTAATAATCTAAAGAACATTTTTCCACTATGAAGAACCTTTTGCGCAATGGAAGGTTCCATGAATGTTAAAGGTTCTTCATGGAACCATCAATACCAATGAAGAACCTTTATAACTATATATAACTAGCAGTAATGAGGATAAAGATAATTGACCATTTGAATTGAGACAGCAACAGTGATCTGTCACAAAGAGCATCACATTGACATTGAGTTTAGTAATAAAAAAACTTGTTTTATCAAAATATCACACAGTAACATACAAACAGCTCACTGATACTTTAGACTGAAAACCTAGAACGTTTCACATTTTAATGACAAGCATATGTCTTTCAGCCTGTTTAATGACATGATCAACCTATACTTCCCTCTTTCCCTGCAGGTGAGAAAATGACTGAAGCTGAGATCGATGCTCTCATGCAAGGCCAGGAGGATGAAAATGGCTGTGTGAATTATGAGGGTCAGTTCAGAATCTTTCATTGTCTCATTGCACATTAATCACATTAAAAACCCAATAATGACTGACCGATTTATAGAGATAGTTGTTTATTGTCCTGTAATTCTAAGCTCACATGGAAATTTCTCTCTCCATTCTGAACAGCTTTCGTCAAACACATCATGTCTGTGTAAGAAGTTGTGAAGAAACTGAAGCATTTCTCCAGATTCCATGATGTCAGGACATCCACACACTGTTTCCAAAACCAACTCAGAAACGGATAAAAGGGACACGGGATGTTAGTCATAAACAATTATTTTGTTATTTGTGTTTCCTATTTTTTTTTTTCACTTGACTCCTATTTCTTTTGTCCATTCTTGGAATCCATTCATATTTTTTCCAGCTAATATTCTTGGTGATGTTCGTGCCGGGACAAGCCTCTCCATAGCGGAACGGTTGTGAGGGGTGAGGGGGGTGTGGGGGGCATCATGGTTACACAAAAATATAAACCACCCCCTTGACCCCTCACTGTCTGGATCGCAAAGTCAAAGGTGCTAAATATACTGCCATTAATGGACTGGCTGCAAAACCTCCTTCCCCTTTCCCCAGAGTCTTAATTTATTTTTCGCCTCTGTCAATTCTCATAATAAACTTTTCGAAAAGTATCAGCCTAGTTGTGATTAATGTTCTCATATTCAGCGCACAAGGCAGAGAGGCAAGTGGATTATAGCCGTAGTAAACTTTAGTCAACATGAAACAGTATTCACAATTTATTTTACTTCCATAATCTGTTGTAATTTAGAGTGAAAGATGATATTCAACAAAAAATAATTGTATCCATCTGGAATTGATTGGATGAGGAAAAATATCATGGTTGTTCACAATAAGTGTATCAAGAAAGTAAATGAGGTCAATTTTGACATCATGTTGAGTTTATGTTAACATTAAAATAACCATAGAATATTACTGTTAAATAAATACCCAATTAAAGACTAGACGAGCCTAGACTATTTTCATTAATCTAGGTCAAGGTACAATGTCAGGTAAAATTCAAAGACAACTGGTATGCAAACGTGTCACATTTTAGCCTTGGGACCTACTTTTGAAAATGAAACATGCCAACCATCAACCTTTTATAAATCTGCTGTCAAAAAATTAGAAGCTTTTTTTGTTTCCTTGTGGGATTTTGTTCAAATAAAAGCTCTGGTTTAACATTGATGAAAGCAAAGACATTAAGACTAAGTAATTTTACTGTTGTTGTGTAAAATTAGATTTATTTTTGTTTTACAGTACAATGGTATTATTACTACAGTAATATATGTCCTTATTGATTTAATAAGTATAACTTAAAATAAAAAAACTATATAGATGTTTATATATATATATATATATATATATATATATTCAATAATATGTAATAATGTTTCAATATGACAATAATATTATTCAATATAGTTATTGAACGGGTTCCAAAAAAATTTTTAAGCATGAACGTTACAACTGAAGGGGAGAGTTTTTTTAAACTATATATATATATATATATATATATATATATATATATATATATATATATATATATATATATATATATATATATATATATATATATACACACACACTCACCTAAAGGATTATTAGGAACACCATACTAATACTGTGTTTGACCCCTTTCGCCTTCAGAACTGCCTTAATTCTACGTGGCATTGATTCAACAAGGTGCTGAAAGCATTCTTTAGAAATGTTGGCCCATATTGATAGGATAGCATCTTGCAGGTGATGGAGATTTGTGGGATGCACATCCAGGGCACGAAGCTCCCGTTCCACCACATCCCAAAGATGCTCTATTGGGTTGAGATCTGGTGACTGTGGGGGCCATTTTAGTACAGTGAACTCATTGTCATGTTCAAGAAACCAATTTGAAATGATTCGAGCTTTGTGACATGGTGCATTATCCTGCTGGAAGTAGCCATCAGAGAATGGGTACATGGTGGTCATAAAGGGATGGACATGGTCAGAAACAATGCTCAGGTAGGCCGTGGCATGTAAACGATGCCCAATTGGCACTAAGGGGCCTAAAGTGTGCCAAGAAAACATCCCCCACACCATTACACCACCACCACCAGCCTGCACAGTGTCTTCTGCTGTTGTAGCCCATCCGCCCATCCGCCAAGGTTGTGCGTGTTGTGGCTTCACAAATGCTTTGCTGCATACCTCGGTTGTAACGAGTGGTTATTTCAGTCAAAGTTGCTCTTCTATCAGCTTGAATCAGTCGGCCCATTCTCCTCTGACCTCTAGCATCAACAAGGCATTTTCGCCCACAGGACTGCCGCATACTGGATGTTTTTCCCTTTTCACACCATTCTTTGTAAACCCTAGAAATGGTTGTGCGTGAAAATCCCAGTAACTGAGCAGATTGTGAAATACTCAGACCGGCCCATCTGGCACCAACAACCATGCCACGCTCAAAATTGCTTAAATCACCTTTCTTTCCCATTCTGACAATCAGTTTGGAGTTCAGGAGATTGTCTTGACCAGGACCACACCCCTAAATGCATTGAAGCAACTGCCATGTGATTGGTTGATTAGATAATTGCATTCATGAGAAATTGAACAGGTGTTCCTAATAATCATTTAGGTATATATATATATATATATATATATATATATATATATATATATATATATATATATATATATATATATTTTTTTATGAAATCTGGCAGCTTTCTGTACTCTCCATTAACAGCTAAGAAGCTACTTTTGAAACTTCATCCTGAACTTTTTGAAGCGTCAAAGTTTCAGTTGCGTAGCTGTCAATGGAGGGACAGAAAGCTCTCAGATTTAATCAGAAAGATCTTAATTTGTTTTACAAAGATGAACTAAAGTCTTACGGGTTTGGAATGACATGAGGTGAACTAATCCTTTAAAATCAACTGTGATTTTACCAGACATACTAAGAAAAAGTATCTGTAAACATTGAGTTCAAATGCAGAGGCCTGCAAAACAAATGATTCATAATGAAAAGTTCTGACTAAATTCTGATGGAACGAGGCACAGTTGAAGGCTGTAAAATGTAAATTAAAGGGATAGTTCACCCAAAAATGAAAATTAGCCCATGATTTACTCACCCTCAAGCCACCCTAGGTGTATATTACATTCTTCTTTCACGAATATAATAGTAATATTAATATTTTTTTTTTAAAAATTATAATGGCAAGCTTTATAATGGCAGTGAATGGCAGCCCAAAATTTGAAGCAAGGCAAGGCAAGTTTATTTAGTTTATTTAACCTGAATCACCCCTATCTGGAGTGGAAGAAAATGGAGAGTCCGGTTCGCAGTTTTACTATTTATTTTTGTCAGGTAACTGCATTTGAAGAGCAGATCTAAATGTCCTGAAAAGTGCATCCATCCATTATAAAAGTAATCCACACGGTTCCGGGGGTTAATAAAGGCCTTAGCTAGATATTTTACTTCATAATGTGTTAAATGTGGATATTTGCCTTACACAAACGCATGGCTTCGCTTCAGTAAGCATTTATTTACTTTAATAATTTTGGGCTGACATTTACTGCCATTATAAACCTTGGATTAGCCAGGACATATTTAAATATAACTGTATTCGTCTGAAAGAAGAATGACATATCTACACCTAGGATGGCTTGAGAGTGAGTAAATCATGGAGTAGGGCAGAACGGGGCACAACGCTTTTTGACTGAACCCCAAGTGGATTTACACAATCTGAGACAGAGTATTTATTTTTTCCCACATTAATTTCACACATCTAGTACAATTATGTGGTTTTGTTTCATTAATACAGTGTATACTTTTTTCTTGATTTACCCCGAAAGAATGGAAGTGAAATGCGACAACATGCCCCATAGGTGATCAACTCTCAACTCTTAAATGACAGATATAAGATTAAAATAATATCAGATTTGTCTTATTTTAAATAAACACAAAAAACAGAGATGAAAAATAAACTTAAGAAATTTACTTTTGCAATGGTTAAATAAATGTTCAGTAACTTTACTACAGTGCTTTGCTTCAGTAACTTTGCTACAACTTTGCTACAGTATGGGTGAACTATCCCTTTAAGCATGCAGTGAGACTGATGAATGATACATTTATGAACCTATAGTATGTATGTATATACCCCGGCATGTAGAATTTTGGACCCTTGAATCAACCAATAGAATTCCCGAAATACCCTTTGTAAAATCACTACCTACAGCCTCTCGTCACTTATTGCTTTTCTTGTTTAAACCTTCAAGGAGGCAATAATACCACAGTCATAAGTCAAAACACATTTCACAAATTCAGAAAAAAAGATCACACCAATATTTTGTTCATTTTCTGTATTTTTATTGTCATAACTGTTAAGGGCATTTATAATCCGTATCATACCAACAGGAGAAAAACTGCGTACATCTATGTGACCTTTTAAATACATTTACAGCAGCTGAGGGAATCAGGGAAAGGGCAGGTAAGGCTCAGGGGGGCCGAGAAAACACAGAAGCCTACAAATGACAGCTGTTCTAGAGGAAAAGGGGCAGGGGAGAACCACAAATGACGAGAAAAATATACTGGTGGACTGTGTTCAAACAAATGCAAGCGGAGTGAATATCCTTTTTAACGTTTTGATTTGTGTTTCTTTTTCCACGTCCTAAGAAAGAAAACTAAGCATCCAAGCAGGAATCAGCAGACGAACACAGGACCTAAAATCACCGACAGCGCCCCCGAGGAGCTGCTCCCTATTTTTCAGAATAAAATGAGGGCCGCAGAACCACTCATATCTTGCTCAGACGGATCCGTTCCCATCTTGACTCTGAAAGACGGCGGTATGTGGTTGACACTTCAAGACAGCGGATTGAGCAGATCTTACATGATTCATGTATAACTGGAGCCCTCGATTGTATTTGCGTAAGGTAATACTGTAATATAATAGTTTGTGTAAAGGTGCGGTCACATTTACTGTTGCTCTGCGAAATTTTGCATGTGAAATCCAGTTATTTCAACAGGATTCTGCGCACGAAGGCGAAAAAGTTCCCCAAGCCAATTTTGCTCAAGTTGTAGCTGGTCACGGCGAATTCACCATGTTGACAGTGACTTCTGAAAGAAATCTGAAAGTGACTTCTTCAATATCGCTAATGTGACCACACTGTAAGTTAAAGCACAAATCTGCTTAAACTGTGTACCGACAAAGATCCACGGAAGCAACGCGTTTCCTAACGGTCATCTGAAATAATGTACAAACTAAACATCGTCGCTAGTATCTACAAAACATGATGTGTTGATTTTATTCAATGTTTCAGCAAATAACTTACTAAAATTCCTTGAAATAGAAAATAGTCTCTTTTGTGTACTAGAATACATGCTCGTCATACTATCTAGTTTTTTTCTTTTAAATGCAATTGTACAGGAATAAGTTATCGAAGGAGTAATAATTTCTTTTTTTTTTCAATTGAGCATGAGATGTTGAGACAATGAGCTGGTATATTTATAAATATATTCCCTTATAGTGTAGCTATATCGTGTTTGATCGTACGTGACTCGCAGTTGAGATGTTTTAGAGTCCATGCACTGAATGGGCAAAAGAACACGTGCAGCATGGGATCGTCGCGCCACATTCCCGTGTATAAAAAATTCTGTTTGACCGACTTTTACGCAACACACCTGACACTGACCCTAAACCAGCAGTTGAGGCCACTGTCTGTACACAATCATAAAAAGTCACATGTAACATGGGTAATAAAAAGCACTGGTACCTCTAGCTCTAACAATTCGTTATTCATTAAAATTGACCAAAAAGAAAAGAAAAAGAAAACAGATAAAATGCTTTTTTTTTTTTCAGATGGGAAGTGAAATCTGTAGTCTTCATTAAATACCAGAGGGAGGAAGGGTCAACCGGGACACCACTGAAGGGGACTATTGTAGATTGAGTGGAGGGAAGTTGAACGGAGACATTTCGGATTCACAAGCCTTGTTTGGCCAGGGCGGCGGTCACATCATCAGCCAGCGTGGCCAGCTGCGGTGACTCAAGCATGTTGATGCTTCCGGTTGAGGACATGTGGCTGTGCCGGTGAGGGGAGGTGCCGCCTGACAGCCCGAGCGCCTCGATCACAATCTCCGCCCCGTGATCCACACGTGCTTTGGCTGCGTCACGGAACAACAGCTTGTGGCTTTCAATCTTAGAATGCAGGAAATAGAAATCGGTGATGGTCACTTAGCTCGTCCTTATGTATGATGTGGGATTAGTAAAAACAGTTGGGTTTGCGCACTCACCTGTACATGGCCTCCTCCAGGCGTATGGTGGGCATTGTCCAGTGAGCCTACCTTTGCATGGGCTTTTTCTCTGAAGTCCAGCTTCACACTCTCAATGCGCACATGACCACCACCTGAGACAGACACAATGCAATTAATTCCTCTGCTGGTGCAATCTTAAAAGAACAGTTCTTTTTTTTTTTTTTTTTTTTTCAAAGAACAAAAAAAAAGAAACTATACTGTTCAAAAGTGTTTTTTTTTAAAGTCTCTTATGCTTACCAAAGCTGCATTTATTTGATCAAAACTACACTGTAAAAAATAAAAATGGAAGACATTGCCAAGACATTATCCAGTAATTTTCGGAAATTCCCATTAACCCCATTAATCCCATTTTTTACAGTGTATAGCAAATACTATAATATTGTGGAACATTATTACAATTAAAATATTAACATATTAAAATATGTTTTCTATTTGAATATATTTTAAAATGTAATTTATTCCTGTAATGGCAAAGTGTCACATGATCCTTCTGAAATCTCAAGAATTATTTCTTATTATAAATCGATGTTGAAAACAGATGTGCTGCTTAATATTCTTTTGTGGTTTCTTTAATAAATGGGAAAAGATTTTCCATTTATTCCAAATATAAATCTTTCGTTACATTAAAAACGTATTTAATGTCACTTTTGATCAATTTTATGCATACTCGTTGAATAAAAATATTAATAAAATAAAACAAAAACAATGACCCTAAACTTTTCAATGGTGCTGAATGTATATGCTCTAAAATCTATATAAAATATAAACATTTATAAAATATCTGTTCTTTAAAATAAAGATGTGACCACTGTTAATTATTGGAAAAAGTCTGCATGATTCTTACAGCATAAAATAATAATTTGAAATGGCAAAATCTTTTTAAATGGGTTTGGCAAAGTAGGAGATTAAAATATAACCACAAGATGGTGCTGTTATGTCGGGCGTTGCATGCTTTAAACACAGTCTGTATCATGACATTGCAAATTTCCAATCTGTGTCTAAAATTTCCAGAATTCATTAGCATGCTCACCTGGCCTGTGGCGGATGTTGTCCAAGGATCCGCACTTGGAGGTCACATGACTAAGATCAATCTTCTTAGACTGAATGTGAACCTGTAAGAAACACCAGATATTGAGTACAAAAGATAAAACACAAATGGGATAATAAAGGCGAGGAGTCACTCCAGTTCTTCTTCACATATGAATCTGCAACATACAAAAAAAGAAGCTTTGCCTAAAAAGTAGCAATAATTGATTAACTCCACAACTAAACGCATGTTAGCTGAGCTGCAAATCAAGTAAAACTGATCAATATGCTGAAGATGTCACAACATCAATAATATCACAAACACACAAATTCTTGATGACAGACTTTCAGATGTTTAGAAATGCATGGCAAAGTAAATATTGGGTTGGTTAGACTGGTGTTCTGAATCATCAAATACTTCAAATGAGATTTTGACCTTTGTCCTGATACAAATAAGAGAAATTTAGCTAACTGTTATATCATAGTGCTCATTCTTGCATTAAAGTAATGTCCCAGAAAGTTAAGGAATATTCCAACCTTAACTAAACAGACAGAGTAAATAATATTTTGTGGGGATCAACCCCAGGACCTTAGTAGCCATGCTCTACACAGTACACAGTGTGCTCATTATAGCTTTGTTGTAATAGTCACTCACAATAACTGACCGCTGCTGCTGCAAGGGGTAGAAAAAGCAAATCTGATTGAAGTACAGATATGACTAAGCACATACCAGCTCTGAAAACACTGGTTAAGACATTTCAGTAAGCAATATGCAAAATCAGAAAGAACAGAGAGACCAAAACCTAGTGAGCTCACTATGTAGGCAGCTTTTTTAGGCATCAGTATGCTGCCTTTAAGATCATGTATTTTCATCAAATTGTGAGGCTGCATTGCATTTATCCTTTGCAGAGAAAGCAATGGCATAAATGTACTGCAACAAGCTTAGTAAAAAAATTCAGGATGGCAGACAAAGTGAAACAAATGTCAATTATTAATATAAATCATTCAATAAAATTATTACTAAAAACCTCTAAATTTTGTATTTTACACAATATATCTGTATGGTGGGTATTTATATTATTTATCACATATTTAACATAGCAACAAGTTAACAGCAAACTACTGAAATCAATTATGAGAATTTTACTGCGCGTTTCACATGAAGACCACTACCGTTTAGACAAAGCCAACATACGGATCTACTATTTAAGCTTCTTCTTCTTCTGAGACTAAATAACATATTATCTCCTCCTAGGGCTTTCAAGTTATAACCACCAAACTCAGGTCAGAACTCCATACTATTCTGACTTGGGTTTCTGTATCTTTTCTAACTTGTCTTACGATTTTTATGAAACGGACGATCAAAAGTCCCATAGACCTTTATTGAGTGGGTCAAGACTTTTGTACATTAAAAATAGGGCCCTATCATACACCCGGTGCAAGTGTTTTTTGCTAGTTTCAGCCTGACGCAGTTATCATTTTCATGTCCAGCGCTACGTTGTTTAAATAGCAAATTAATTTGTGCCCATGGGTGTGCTGTTCTGAAAACGAGGTGTGTTCAGGTGCATTGTTGGCGCATTGCTATTTTGAGGCAGCTGAAACCTGGTCTAGTCAATAGCGCTGTATTTGTGTTATTTTAAGGGCGTGTTAGTAATATGCGCCTATAGGCGGGTGCACAACGCGCATACACTCTGCTTATTACACACACAGGGACATGCAGCAGTACACAAACATTTTTAAATATAAAAAATTTTAAAAAAGGATTCCTCTCTGGAGAAGCGTTCAGTCAGTTTCCGCTCGCAAATTCCGTCATGCAAATAGCGAGTCCACCATGGTGCAAGCGCAACTGGCTTTTAAAGGGAATGGGAGATGAGACTCTGATTGGTTTATTGCATGTTACTCCCAAAACACACCCATAACTAATTAAGAGAATAGGGACAACCCTTTTAGACCATGAGCCGTTAAACTAGCAAAAGTGGATTCATACAAGCCTTAGGTGTACTTGCGCCATGCGCTTTAGACCATGGGCTTAGATTGTTAAAATAGGTCCCATATACACTGCGTTCGAAATTGTGTACTATGTAGATACTACATTTGAATTTGAATTTACTTTGTGACTGTTAAAAAAGTTTTTTCTATATAGTATGAATATGGGTAGTATGAATGAAATTCAGACATACTACATTCGCCATGTTGTTACTCTCACGTGACCCACCAGTGTCAGTTGCGTCGCTTCATCTCCTTTCATAAATCACTTCATGTGACCTCACGGGATAGTTAAGTGTCTATTGAATGTGCACTTCAGAATCTTGGCAGAAGTAGTAGTTCATCTGGGGACTTTAAAATACTATGTATTCGAATATACTACTGTTTTGCCATACTAGGGAAGTATTCGATTTTGGACATAGCAATAGAGTATTTAAGCTGTTTATCACTAGCAAAGCTTAATGACTATCCTAGGACAACATAATATTTAACAGTATTATTGATCTGACTGTACTGACAGTTGCATGAGAACTGAACTGAGCTGGACAATGACAACTGCTTCATAGATGAAATTAACTAATTTAATAATTGATGATCCTTCCAACGGAACAGAATCAACACTAATCTGACTTCAGCTGAACAACAGCCGAACAAATCACTTTAAAGCTGCTTTGAAACTAAATATATTGAATAAAGCGCTATATAAATAAAGATGACTTGACAAAATGCTAAAACATGCTAGCACATGCTAATTCATGATAGCAATGTGCTAATCATGCTATAACAACATGTTAAAACATATTAGCAACTAATGTTAAATTATGCTAAAAATGTCCTAAACATGCTAGCATTGTGTTAAATCATGTTAACATGCTACTCGTGTTAATGTTATCTATATGCTAATCAGGCTAACAACATACTAATACAATATAAGATTGTGTTAATTAATGCTAGCAAAATGCTAAAACATGCTAGTAATGTGTTAAAACATGCTAGCAACATGTCAACAACGTGTGAAATCATGTTAACATGCTAGCAATGTGTAAACAACATGTTGAATTGTGTTAGCAAAAATTTTAATAATGCTAACAACATGTTATTAACATGCTAAAACATGCTAGCAACGTTAAATATGTTAACAGCATTTTAATTTGTGTTAGCAAACATGAATGCAACATGATAATCATGCTAACAAAATGTTAAACATGATAACAAAATTGTAAATAATGTCACCATGCTAATAATGCTAGGGACAGTCAATGTTAAATCAAGCTAGCAAAATATGCTAAGAAAATGCCAGCAACAGGATTAAAAATGCCAGCAACATGTTAACATGCTAATCATGTTATTAATATGTTAACATGTTAAATAATGTTATCAGCATGTTCAAGCAAACATGAATTCAACATGTCACCAATATACTAATCATGTTATCAACATGCTAAATGTGCTAGCAATGTTAAATAATGGTAACAGCATGTTAATTTGTGTTAGAAAATATGAATGCAACAAGTTAATCATGCTAGTAATGCCAAACATGCTAATTATGCTATCAACATGCTAAAACATTCAAGCAATGTTAATGCTAGCAACATTTTATTTGGTGCAGAGTGACAGGAGTATTGGCTGTAATAATTACTGGAGTAATTTTATTTTTTAAATATATTAAAATTGAAAAGTTATTTTAAATTGTAATAACAATATTACAAGTTTTACTGCATTTTAGCCTTGGTGAACATTCGAGACTTGTACTGTATAACACACTAAGCCACTGCCTTTGTGGAGCACTCCAAATAAGTCACTTATGAGGTTCCATTGCAGTTAGGATACTGCCGATGTAGGCGGCAAACAGCAAGGCGGCTTACTAGGTTTTGGAACAGAACCTAAAAAGTAAGTAGAGGAAACCTTGAAACCTAAAGAAGAGAAGAATGAATAGGTTGACAGCAACTACTCCATGATACAGACTGTTGATCAAAACTGTTTCAGCATGAAAATAACCATATACATTCCCAAAAATTTTCTCAAACAGAGAAATTAAAGATACTGAAAAGGAGGGTGATGCATAGTCTTATTCTGATATGACTACCATACAGTAGACACACAAGTGTTGATGGGTCACCATCAAACACCTGCATTACAGTTTACAAATATATACATATAGGGTGTATATATTTTCACATGATGAACAACAAGAAGGGACTTCAGTTTTGCATTTTAGCCCACGTGTGAAGATATATCTGATGTGTGCGTGCATTCAAGGTCGTCTGCCATGGTACGCATTTTGTCTTACTGAGCATCCAGTGCAGCAGAAACGTATCCAGAACAAAAGTTGGAATTCTAGGACTCTCAGATCCAAAAGGAAAGCGAAATGTTAGGGTTATCCAGATTTAATCTTAATGGACAGAGTAAACCGTGGAGGTCTGTTGGCTTTGGAAGAGAAGGAGAGAGAGACATAGGGAGAGATGGAGCAGTACATACATTGCCTCCACGGGGCGAATGCTTCAGATTATCCTTGGATCCGCACTTTGACTGTACGTGACTGAAGTCCAGCTTCTTGTTTAAAATTTGAATCTAGAAAAATACAAAGATATGTGGCTCTTTTAATGAAGATGGAAACACACACTAACATATGCCTACATGCACACACACATACAGACAACTGGTAGCCGTGCATTGATGAGACAGATCAGTAAGAGTGGTTCAAATAACAACCCATAAAGATGAACTTGACCCGTCTCTATGTGCTCACTGCACCTGCAGCCAAGAATCAACCGGGCAATACCCAGTGATTAAAAGTAAAGCGTTGACAAAGCAACAAAGTTGAGCAGAGGTCAACTTTATGCAAATGTGCAGCAAGTAAAACGATGTAGCTAGTGGCGAGCAATGCCTGTCTACAAGCAACCATCAGTGCAGAAACGTGATGATTTAATCACTGTCAGTATGAACTCCCCTTAAGGGTTAAACTGCAACTGTACTCATTGTTGACACCGTTTCCAAAAGTTAGACACTTATTTTATGCTAATTAATGCTGAAAGTCTCTCCATTAAGTGAAGGGCTGAATAAATGAACATGGATGTAGTTCTAGATAAACATTACAAATTTAATTAGCTGTAACATGTAAAACTCTTGCTCTCATGCTATCGCCTGCAAATGTCAGCTTCACTTCTTGTTGGGGTACCCCGATCAGCAACATTTTCAAGAATCCCAGAGAGATCGCCCAATTAAACATGGATTTTGGGAGTCACTGTGCAGGACTAACTGGTGACAAAATAGTATAATAATAGTATTTTACATATTATAAGATAATATTCTCAGATAATAATATAACATAATAAAGATATAACATGTAATTATTTAAATATGTAATATATTATATAAAAGATAATATAACATGTGTGTATATATATATATATATATATATATATATATATATATATATATATATATATATATATATATATATATATATATATATATATATATGTGTAGATTTGAGCGAGTTTGGCAAGGGCCAAATTGTGATGGCTAGATGACTGGGTCTCCAAAACTGCAGTTCTTGTGGGGTGTTCCCGATCTGTAGTGGTCAGTATCTATCAGAAGTGGTCCAAGGAAGAAACAGTGGTGAACCGGTGACAGGGTCATGGGCAGCCATGGCTCATTGATGCATGTGTGGTCCGATTTAAACAGACGAGCTACTGTAGCTCAAACTGCTCAAGAAGTTAATGCTGGTTCTGATAGAAGGGTATCAGAATACACAGTGCATCGCAGTTTGTTGCGTATGGGGCTGCATAGCCGCAGACCAGTCTGGACACATGGCACCAGGATGCACTGCACTATGGGAACTTCATCAAGCCGGCGGAGGCAGTGTGATGCTTTGGGCAATGTTCATCCATGCCATCCATGTGGATGTTACTTTGACATGTACCACCTACCTAAGCATTGTTGCAGACCATGTTGCAGACCACCTTTCATGGAAACGGTATTCCCTGGTGGCTGTGGCCTCTTTCAGCAGGATAATGTGCATCCACAAAGCAAAAATGGTTCAGGAATGGTTTGAGGAGCACAATGAGTTTGAGGTGTTGACTTGGCCTCCAAATTCTCCAGATCTCAATCCAATCGAGCATCTGTGGGATGTGCTGAACAAACAAGTCCAATCCATGGAGGCCCCACCTTGCAACTTACAGGACTTAAAGGATCATAATGTTATGCCTGATCGGTATATATATATATATATATATATATATATATATATATATATATATATATATATAAACATAATATGTACATGTATTAATATAACATAATTTGTAATATAAATATGTAACATTATATATAACTTAATATGTAAATTCATGACCAGTAAAATAAAATAATTAATAGAATAAAAAAATAGAAATGATGAATAATTATAGCTATAAAGGTATAATATATATAAAGCTTTATATAGGTTTATAGACTAAATCTGTGTTCTTGATAAATAATGATGAAAATCTAAGTGAAATTACATTATTACATTTATTTGCATAGTGAAAGAAATTAAGGAGAACCTTTTAATGGGCCTTTTAATAGAAGAAGCTCCTCTCCAATATAATAGGTGCAAGAACAAGAAATGCCTAAGAGGCCAACGAAAATTAATCAGTCGTGCAACGTATAGTCTATAAATATAAAAGCTAAATGTACTTTAGTCCATCAGACACCTGAGTCAAGCGATGACATCTGACTGCTGTAGTCAATGTACAATGACAGTTTCACACATCATCTGAGGCACAATCCATTTAGCTGTTATTGCAGTGGAACAGAAACTTCAGCAGTGCATTCACCACCGCGCTGTTGTAGTAGCATGCTTTTAACTGGCCTCAGCTGTTTTCTAAGACAGTGCTAATTTATTAGGGAATAGGGATTTGGATCTAGGCTAGTTCAGAAAGCAGGTTAAAGTGAACAACTGTCAATGTTACTGAAATCTCTTGAACACACGCCGATCTACTGAAATAGTGCAAACCTGAATGAAGTGCACATAATACCAACGCAGAGGGGCTGATGGAGAACAATGCGCAGATGATGACCCTTCAGGGAGAGAGACAGCTGCACTGGAGCCAGAGCGAGAGTCTGTGTTTGGTCTCGAGAGATACATGAGTCATGAAAGTTCTTAATTTTACATACACTCTCCAAGCTATGACACAGTCAAATGTGGTAAGGTCAACTCTGTCTGAATGATGAAAAATGCCATGAAACACACACACACACACACTTTCCATAGACATAATGATTTTTATACAGTACAAACTGTATATTCTATCCCCTTACACTAACCCCTTCCCTAAACCACCCGTCACAGAAATATATATAATATATGTAATTATAAGCCGTTTTCCTCATGGGGACCAAAAATGTCCCCACAAGGACAAGGATTTTGGATATTGCCATCTTTGTGGGGACATTTTGTCCCCATAATGTAGGGTTTACCAGGACACGCACACAATATTAAATGGGTCACATGAGTAGTCACATTTTTGCTCAAGAAGTATACAATACAAGAAGTATTAAAGGCACATTTACATTTCACTGCCGGTTGTATATTCTGTATATAACTGTGTGACAAATAAAACTCTCTCGAATCTTGAATCACAGTAGCACACCCAGTTCATGTACTTCTATAGGTCAGAAAGACGGTGAAATATGATCATGAAGAACTAAATTATGACTTAAGACCTTATGATTTAAGAAATGAGGTATGATACGATTATATACTGTAAAAATTATCATCATTAATTACATTAAAAATAATGTATGTTGGGGGGGTGGGTTATGATAGGTATGATACAACCTCTGTGGGTATGTTATCAAAATCATTCTGAAAATTATAAATGAATTTATAAAGTAAACATAATTATTAATTATATCTATAAAGTAAAAACTAAACAGATGCAAGTATCTACATAACTCTAGAGCTGATGTAGCTTTGCAGTTTTTAGACGAATATTAATCCAATGAAATGTTCTGACATTATTACTTTTTTGCACATGCTTTCCGAGTTTTCCAGTTTCTGGGGTTTCAGACTGTCCCCGTCTGCTTCAGTGGCCCTCAGTAGACATATTATGTCATTAAGGCGCAGACAGGCGCAGCACTCTTACCCAGTCTCACCCTTGGGCAAACACAGAATGGCAGTGGCTGCCACATGCCTGCTCACTGAAGCTTGAGAGATTGTGGCTCATGTCACTGTCTCTTAGACCTGTTCTATGAGTGATTATGTTGGGGAGACACCCGCTGTCATCCTGGGGTGAAGGAGCATTTGGGTCCAGACAGATTCAGGCCATGGCATAGGTTATACAACACACCCTCCTTAGGGTGTCCTGAGTGCCCTAAAATGAACTCCAATGCCATTTTCAAGTTCATTAGATGGTTCATCAGCATAAAGTCAACAGGCCTCACAAAGACTAGATAAACTAGTGACAAACTTAGAAAGTGACGATGATTTAATTGCTACTTTTCAGTATTATCCGTCATTGTTTAAAAGGGGTAACAATCTACGGTAACACTTTATTTTACAGTGCCATTGTTACATATATTACATGTATTTACCAGAGTAATAACAGTAAATAATGCATAATTACATGCAACTAACCCTCAACCAAACCCTAATCCTACCCTAACCCTATAGTAAGAACATGTTGTTAATTAATATTACACAGTACTTAAATATACAATTACACTGTACACTTTAAAATAAAACCTAATCTACATTATATTCTACACCTTATCTACACCTAAATCATTATTATTTTATTATGTAACTTATAACTTAAGTTTTGACGAAATACAAAACTCAACTAACATTATAACATCATTGGAAGAAAATATTTTAAAATGACATTTAAAAAAATAAATCATATAATCATATAAAAGGTATATCAAAATAATTTTTAAAATCATATAAAAACATGTAACAACCATTTTTCCCCAATCCAATCATTTCCAGATCAAGCCCCATCCAAAAAAATGTCTTCATTTATTGATTTCAAATGTAATAATTTAATATCAAGTTTTGTCACAAAGTTTTCACTTCAAAAGTGCACAAAAAAACTGATCTTGTTCTCATTACAAAAAATTTAGATTATGTTTCACGCATCATTTTCTCAAGAACTGAAATCTAACACATTGTCTTTGAGACATATAAGATAGACACACTCAATTACTCCAATGTCCTTCTTTATAGTTTATCACTGCAGTCTCCCACCCCAATAACCTCACAATCTCCCACTCCTCTGGCTGACGAGATCCTTTTCTCTGCACTGCTGCACTCTGCCACAAACCAGACATAAACATGTCACTCCAGCACGCAGCCTACACCCTACTCATTATAGCAAGCTTGCATGAAATGACCTAAAAACACAAGGGGTGTTTACATCACGAGCCTGTCCCCATCGTCCCAAGAACTCTATTCATCCTGGAAAATAAACCTCCTACAAGACCAGTGTGTCCTAGACAAAGGAGGAAAACAACCTTGGTGCATGGGTGTATATGCATTCATGTGTGTATTCTTGAAGTTTCTATAATCCCAGAATGCAACCCAATGATATCTAGTTTACAATCCAATAATTCCAAAAGTTTTCTGAATTAGAACAGTTTCACCAGCATTTCTATATGACATGTTAAAATAGAGAGGAAGAAATAATAGATAGTCAGACAAAGAACTTTTTCTTTAGTACTGGGGCAATACCTGATGGTATATGACAGTGTTAAAAATGTCATATTTTTACATTTAAATATACATATATAACAAAAAAATAACATGAAATAAAATAACTTTATATTATTTTTCTTTATAAAATGACTTATGCAATTAATTTGAATCAACTGACAGCCCACATATTCATTTAATATGGTTATGGTTATGGTCTGATGACAGGTAAGTTATGGTCTGATGAAAGGTAATATGAGTAATAATGTCATAATTCTGACAACATAAAAAGAAGGTCAAATGGTTTGTGTTAAAGGGGTGGTTTATAATTTCACGCTTTTTTACTTTAGTTAGTGTGTAATGTTGCTGTTTGAGCATAAACAACATCTGCAAAGTTACGAAGCTCAAAGTTCAAAGCAAAGGGAGATATTTTCTTTTGAAGAAATTGCTTTTTAAGGACTACAACAAACGGCTGGTAGGGACTACACAAGCTTCCTCCCGAGTTAGTGACATCACTAACCCTGAAATTTACATAAACCCTGCCCCCAGGAACACACAACAAAGAGGGTGAGGCAACAAATGTTGAGAAGAGTAAAAGATGTTGTAGTAGAGCACATTTAGGAGTCTTCGCATCCATCTTTTCACATTTACTGCAATACAGTGCGTAACACAAATGCAATAGCATGTCATAAAAACAAGATGGCCACATAAGTTATAACCGTAATTAAAGTAAACTAACCTGTTCTATCTTCATGCAACATGTATTCACTGGCTCAGTAGGAATCTTACAACAGTTCCCACACGAGCAATTTATAGATTATCATGACAGAATATGCTAATCAATGACTTGAAGATAGTTAACTCCACATCAGCTACATAAATTCTTGTTGCATTCTACATGCTGTCACTTCTTCTTGAGTCTCTTCATCATTATCCAACTCCGGTTTGAACATAAAAGGCTGAACAGTTTCTGACCTTTTCAGTGCGTGTCTGCGTGAGGTAATCAGAGCTGCTAACATGAGCTCTAGAAGCTCCGCCCTCTTCCTGAAAGGGGGCCGGGGGCAGCAGCTCATTTGCATTTAAAGGAACACACAAAAATTGTGTGTTTTTGCCCACCCTCCAAAAATGACAATTTTAACATACTATAAAAAATATCTGTGGGGTATTTTGAGCTAAAACTTCACATACACACTCTGGGGACACCAGAGACTTACTTCTTGTAAAAAGGGACATTATAGCCATTGAAGAGCATTCTTGTGATTATCTCAAAGTGCACATGTTACCATTTAAAAAGATAAAGAGAATATTAAATAAATAATAAGAGGTAAAGTTTGGGAACGTGATTTGCTCCATATCATGAGAACAAGTGCTATATTACCTTTTAGTCAAGAAAATAACCAGTCAATCCAAAAAGATGAGTGAAATGGCCTAACAGCCATTATGTGCAGCCATTAGCATGCACACAGTGAATTGATACATGCGGATAAGTGCGAGACACAGTAAAGAACACTTGAAAGGACAGTGCGCCCACAAGGGCCCTGAAGGAGCATAACAGCTAGAAAGACAAATGGGGGCAATCGGATTTGGACTTGCCTGGCCCCCTTTGGGCTGGTACTTGATGTTGTCAGTGGAACCAATCTTGGATCTGATGTTCTTGAGGTCAGGCAGCGGCTGGTTAATGACGCGCAGCTGTTTGGGTGTAGTCGCCGGGGATTTTGGAGGTGTGCGGATGATGGCCACTTTCTTCTCCTGTGACAACAGGCTGAGGGATTTGGGGGTTCCCGGAGTGCGGGGGGTTCCCGGAGTACGGCAAGAGTAGCTGGGAGGGGTTCCAGGGGTGATGGCCGTGGACCCGGGGGTGCGGGGTGTGGAGGTGCCACTGCGGGCAGAGCGGGACCGAGCAGACTCTGTGCCTACAGTTGAAACAGAACTTAATTAGCGGTTTGAATGCTACAGGAAGTGCAACATCAACATAAGTGTGTGAAGATTTTTTCACATAAATAATACACCGCAGTCTAAAGTCCACTAGTGAAAATGCTTCCATTTAGCTTTTTCCTAATATAATACAACAGATATTAAACTTTTTCAGAGAATGCATGTTTAATATTCAGCAAGGATGCATAAAAACTATTTAAAAGTGTTACACAAACAAAAATAAATGCTGTTCTTCTGAACTTTCATCAAACTATCCTTAAAAAAGTATTAAGTATTAACATTTCAACACTGATAATATAAAGTAATGTTTCTTGAACACCAAATCAACATATTAGAATGATTTCTGAAGGATCATGTGATACTGAAGACTGAATACTGAAAATTCAGCATTGCCATCACAATGCATATATTCAAATTAGAAAAATAATATAATAATAATAATAATAATAATAATATTATTTCCCACTTACTGTTTTTATTGTATTTTTGATCAAATAAAGGCAGTTTTAACTTGATTAGTATAAATAACCAAGTTAAAACAAGGAAAAGCTGAGATTATGAAAACAAGTCATAATATCTTATGCAATGTTGCAAAGTAAATTTGACTAGAAGTAATTTCTTCGCATAGTGGACTTTTTCAGACTTTTGGACCCCACATGATGATGACAATGATAGATATGAACTCTTACTATTTTTTAAATGTTATGATATATATATAAATATTTAATAGACTTTAAATATCACAAACACATAAGTAAAAGTGTTTATACTCACATGCATAACTGAAAAAGTAAAGTATACACAAAAATGTAAAAGAAAATAAAACAGTGTCTATGAAAATTATTCACCTTTTTAAATTAGTGTTAGAGTGCATACATAGATTAGTGGTAAACACTGTAGCTCCACTTTTATAACAAAATGTGCTATTGGGGTGAATAACTTTGAATGGCACTGTATTTTTATGGTGACCGTATCTTCGCACTGGACAGCAGGTATGAAAGACTGACAATAAACAGGGTGAAACAGTAGGGATGATACTCTATACCTGTCATACTATGAGACCTGCCTGTCCTGTGCTCTGCTTTGACTTCAGTACGGAAAGCTACAGGAGCAGGGGAAGAAAGGGTGTGAGTGTATAGAGAGTATGAGTTAAAGAAAGTCGGTAGATACTGAAGCAGAGATTTAAGATGTGTCCTAAAATAGATCTAAATGCATCCAAAAAGTTTTAAAGAAGCAATTCAGAATCTTTGAACCTCAGTTTAGGTTAGTGCTTTATTCATCAATTCTTGCAGCGCATACTGGCTTTTTGTAAAATAAAAACCATGCATAATAAAATGTAATTTTGATCAAAACAAGCGATAATTAAGTCTGATCGATGACAAATATTATATTACATATGTGTTTGTACTTGTATTCAAGAAATAAAGATGCATATTGCTCATCTGCAAGTTATTGTTACTTTTATATGCTACATTATTCTGACTTTAGAAGTGTTGTATTATAGATGGCAGGATCTGCATTAACTGGTTTTGCTAAAACTAAATATATATATATATATATATTACTATAACACTGTCATCACTTTATGAATTTAATTACTATATCAGTATTGTAAACTACCCAATATATTCACTAAAATCTGCAAGTCCGAAGAACCTAGAAGAGCGGTTGCTTGCTGTGCATTGTTGTGGTAATTTGTCTCATACCTTGATTGATTCAAGGAAAAGGGGAAGAAGGGAAGGAAACTGGGAGGAAAATATAGAGATAGAAGCAATAAAAACAAGTACAAGAGAAAGCCTCTTACATGTGGGCCTGCGTGGGGCTGTGGACCCAGAACTGGTAATGGAAGTGGAACTCTCTTCATGCTCAGCCATGTGTGAGCGACGGGTTAGTATGGATGCTGGACGTGGCAGGGACGACCTCTTCTCTGGGCTGCGGGAACCACCATCCTGAGGACAGAATCATTAATCCTGTTGGAATCATGGTGAACTTAAAGCAATGCTTCATCCAAAATGAAAATTCTATCATCCTAACTGTTTGTCAATAAACTTCTCATACTGTTTTTCCTTTTGTGTTCCACAGAAGAAAGTCATGAACAACATGAGGTGAGAAAATCATTCATTTTCACTTTTAGGTTAACAAATTCTAGGATGCTGTTTTCTCTGGAAAGTTACAAGTTTCTAATATTTTGCAGAAGCAAATAGTCATTTGAACCATCTCGCTCCCTTCTTACCTTTACAACATATATATTTAGCGATACTGGGCCCGCTGAAGAAGGACGGGGCTCATAAAGATCTGCCTCAACCAACGGGCTCCTTTTATTGGAGGAGCTGGCGGAGTTCGGCCGGGCCGGCAACAAAGCCTCTGCCCGAATTTTAGAGGTAGGGATCTTTGTTAGTGTTGTGGGATTGGAGGTCTATGATGAGAGGAACACGGACAGATGAGTGATTCATGCACAGTGAAAATGAAACCACACAAATGAAATGAGCAACATCTGACCACACATCTGAGGATACAAGGGCATTTATCAGAATGCATAACCACTCAGGCATTAAAAATGAGCAAGCACAACAACAAAAAATATATATATGTCTAGTTTCTCTGAATGTAGTGTTAGTACATGGGCCATTAAACTGCTTGTGGGGGTACAATGTATCACTTTAAGGTTCAATGAAATAAGGGAAAATGGTCATGCAAACTTGTAAAACAAACACAATGCAGAAATGAGATGTGAAGTACAGACAATACAAAGAGTGGAAACCAAGGAACTGCGTACAGAGGTTCAAAATGCAGCTCTGTCACATTCTATTAGTTCTGTTTACAAGTGGTGTGAACTATTCATTATTGAATTGATATATATATATATATATATATATATATATATATATATATATATATATATATATATATATATATATATATAGGGAGTAGTGGGCACAACCTAACGCACAAGTTAGTTGTAACGCCTGGTTTAACACTTTCCACGCATGCCAGGATGAATTAAAAAATTGTTCGAAGATATTACTGAACATTTATTTAAGTTTATTTTTCATCTAATTTTTCATTCAAATCTGATACTATTTTAATTTTATATCTGTTATTTAACAGTTGAGATCGTTCTTTAATGCTGATCTAACCAGCAGATGGGGCATGTTGTCACACTGTGTTACAATGAGCCATGAGAAAAGGGTGAATAATGACTGAGAATCAATGTTCAGAACTATGCTGTACAGCTGTATTTAGCAATGTGTTTGATGTCAAACTCAAAAATGTGTATAATTTTAATGATTAAAAATGCCATTATTTTATGGTAAAAAGTCAATAATTGTATTTTATTGACAAAAATTTTAATTTGTCTTGGATATTTTTTTGATTATATCAGGTAACATTTTAAGCTGTCATTTGGTGATGTTACAATGTGCCCCTCACATGTTACCATGCCACCTATGGGGCATGTTGTCACATTTCACTTCCATTCTTTCGGGGTAAATCACGAAAAAAGTACACACTGTATTAGTGAAACAAGACCACATAATTGTACTAGACATGTGTGAAACTAATGTGGGAATAAATACTCTGAACCCCAAGTGGATTTACACAAACTGAGACAGACAAAAAGCACTTTAATTTAATAAGCAATAATGAATAGTTAACACCACTCTGTATAGGGCTTGATATTAACCTTTTTTTACTCACCACCCACTGTGGCTAGTGATTTACCAAAGTTACTAGCCACTTGGCATTTTCACTGGCTACAATTTTGACATCGATACCATGGGGTAACACATATAGATATTTTTAATATTATCTCATAATTAGGCTGCTGTTACTTTAAGACCTGACGCACGGATCCATTATACCGTTACACATGCGTTTTCTTTCTCAATTGTTTACATTCACTTAAAATATAACTGACTATGTTTACGTGAATACTTGCCAAGACCAGCATTTTAACATTATTTTTTGTGAATTTGACTGATTAAGTGCAATAAGCAGCAAAAAGAACTCAATTTAGTGCTGAGAGTACTAAGAGACACTTTGGGTGTAAGCACAAAATCTGAGGAAATTAGTAAAATTATGCGTATATGCGCAATCCAATGCCGAAATTTAAGCTCTGTAACAGCAACAATATTCATCTGGAGCAAATGAAACAAGTGAGTGAAGGGGAGGCAGGTTTGTGTGTCAACTACTGTCGGAGAGCAAAAAAGCACAGCTGGTATCATCTATTCTGCTTCTAAGTACTGGAAGCTTTCAGATATTTCAGTATCGATATGTATCGAAAAATTTATATTTTTGACACTACATTGCACTTTATTATTTCAGATGCATTTTTAAAAGACTACAATTGAAAAATGTATAAACCTACAGCATATTATATAGCCTATAAAATTCAAGCTGCCAAAGTATCTAGTAAGAGTGACTGCGTTACACGGCACTGCTGACATCCACCCGCATTTTGAGGGTGCTAATGTCAAGCTCTGTGTATAGGCTATATGTACAAACTATAAAATTAAAAAGACAACCCTTGGTATGTTTGTGTAAAAAACAAGCCATGATTTGTCTTTCATAATTAATCACTTCTATTATATTTGATGAGTACTTGAGCTAATCCCTAGTATACAGACTCAATCTATTGACAACCTGTTAAGCAAATTTTACACTTGAATTTGGATTATTATATTTGTATAAAATCTGATATGGTCCTTACAGATACCCGATCTCTGGAGTGCCTGGCCACACTGAAGGGCAGTCGACCATCTGCAGACACTGCATAGAGAAAGAGAGAGACAAAAGAATGATACAAAGAAAGAGATATACTGTGACCATGACCATTGAGATACAGAATATCCTCTCTAATGAAAATAAAGAGTACTGAAAATTACACACAATGAAACACACCGCAAATGTAAACTTGTATTCAAAAGCAGCCACGTGTACTTGAAATTTTAGTCTGATTTTTATACTTATTTTATACTTATATCATAAGTAATAATGACTGAGATTTGTTTTTTAAATGCTGTATTTCCATTTGGGCTATTTAGGATCAAATATGAAATGGATTGTTACTCACTCACAACTGAATATTTTGTAGCTACTGGAAAGCTCTGCTCTGAAACAACTTGGCACAACATAACAGAGAATTTGAAAATGAACTGTATTACATAAGAGGCTTTTCAGTCTAATTGGGGCACTGCAGCAATGTATCAGATGTCTACCATGAATTCAAGCACAATTCCCAGAAAGCTAACAGTGGAACTTCATTATAGCACAGTAAGTTCCTTTCCTCCAGACAGATGGCGGCCATTTCTTTTAACCAACCGCCCAGAACTCACTCAAACCACCAGTTGCCTGGCAACCAAAGCAATTGGTCCCTGAATGTTGTATACAACAGAATAGGAACATTACAAAAGGGGAGCAAATTGTTATTACTGTATGCCTCACCTCATAAATTGTCTAACACATTTAAGTCAGAAGGACATCCTTTAAAATTAAAAGACAGACACACACGCACAACATTCAATAAGCAGTACCGCTTTGAAAAGAAAACAAAGTGTGAATAAGCATGTGAACTGAGAGAATACATGCAGACAACCAAATGAAAGGTCAAACTATAAGAAAATGAAAGCATTATAAACAAAACAATTGAACAAAACACCACTGAGCGTCATTACAAACACTGCATGAACATAAAACTTGCGCAACTAATACAATCTCTTATATAAAATACATCAAATGAAAAATAAATAATACAATAGACAAGCATCACTTAAAACAACATGCCAATGCCCATGTTTGCCAGCCACATTGCAAAACAGCTCCTTGTGACAGAGATCACCTGTGGGTTTCCGTTTAACACACGTGTGATGTTGAGTAGGTCTAGGGTGCCTTACGGTAGCCTTTAAAACACCTTTCCGAGAAGGAGAGCACGTCTGAATATCAGATTTTTTTGTGAGCTCAGCCTTCTTTATCACAGCTACAAGAGGGAGACACAGAATCAAGGACAATCACAGCAGCAGTACAATTCAGGACAACAGGAGTTACAGTCACTCCCCTTAAAAGAACAATTTGATTTTTTTATTAAAAGAGTAATTTAACATAGATGTCGGGGGGGATAAAATGTGGGGAAATAAAATGTGATTTGTTGAAGCAAGAGAAATGAAAAAAAAAGTCACAATAATGTAATTCATGAAAAAATAAAACATTGCATGCACCTTTTAAGTTAATTTGACCCTCTGTTGTCTCTAAATAATAATAATATAAAAGACAAAAACAATCTAAATTTTACATTTGATACATGACAGCTATCCAAAGTGGACATAAACATTACAATTTAAATATTTAATTTGTTGAAAAACATGTGGAAACATAATGGAAAAAATAAACACAGAAATTACTGGGGGTGGGGGTAATCAGAAAAAAACAATGTCACTCCAGCAACGAAAACCTTTTTTCTTCTTCATCTCATCCCTCTGTAGGGGTACCGGCTCCTTTCGAATAGGTTTACGTTCGGGGGTGGTGATTCGTCCTTTTGCCCTGCCACCTTTAGCCCTCTGTTTGACTGATTTCTCTGCGGGTGGTTTCTTGACAGGGCTCATCACTCTGGGTAGAGGCTCAATTTTCTCCGTAGCCATGCTCTTATCATCATCTACAGAGAACATGAGATGAAACAGGCAAGCTACTTTTATACCAGTCTGTAAACATGCATTTGCTTGAAATCCAACATGGCCCTTGCAGATATAATAATATGACAATTTGTATTGCTGTATACTGGCAAGCCAGCTGATTTACTTGTTTTTGTTTCAAACAAGTTAACTCAAACAAATCTGAAAGGTTTTGTTATTTGCTGAGCAAATTTCATGCAAAACATATTAAAATCACACCTTGAGTGTCCACCCAGGAGCTGTCTAAGATGGAGTCATCCATGGTAGTTTCATCTTTGTAGTCATCGTAGCTTTGAGTTGGGGCCTCACTCTCTGGCACTTCTATCTCTTTAGCTGGACATACAGCAGGCTCAGCAGGCTCTGGAACATCTACAACTTCCTCCAAACTGGGAGCCTCCATCTCTACTTCCTGTGCCATTTCCACAGACTCATCCTCTTCTTCCTCCTCTTGGAGGAGCTGTGGATGTTCTTCTTCGGAGGGAGCAGAGAACCGTACACTGTGTCCAGAGACTTCGCTCTCATCGATGGTCTGCACCACCGTGATAAAATCATCTTCCACTGTCACTATTGACTCAATTGCAGCTCGAGGCTCAACAGTGTCTTCTGCAGCTTTGGCCCCTTCCAAGACTTCCTCATCTTCCACTTCTTCTTTCTCAATCACTTTAACCTCCTCTTTTTCAACCACAACCTCAACTGGCTCAGCTTTATCTACCACTGGCTTCTCATCCAAGTTTAGAGCTGGCTTTGGTTCTGGCATAACCTCTTCAGGCTCCTTGGCAAGCTCTACCTCTTCCTCTACTTCTTGTGCCATTATGGTGTCAACAGAACCCTCATCTGTCTTTGATGGGGCTGGCTGAGGTTTCTCCTCAGCAACTTTTTCTTTGAGGGTCTCCACTGAGTCTTTCTGCTTTACCTCCTGCTCAGAAGGTCTTTCCTCTCTAAAATATTTCTCAAAAGACCCAACTGGAGATAATCTATTAGGATCTGTTATGAGAGCCTCTTTCTTACCTGGTGATCTAGGTTTTTCAATCTCACCAACATGCATCTTCTCCTCATCTGTGGCACTTTCTACAGAAGATGCTGGAGATGGTCTGATGGGCCGAGCAATTCTGTCCTTTGCAGCTCCAGTGAGCTGGTACGCATCCTCTGCATCCACCTCCTCATAAGCTTCCTGGTGCACAAGGTCTGGTTTATTCTTCACCTTCTCCCTGAGTTCCTGGAGCTCTCGTTCCTCCTCTACACTCAGAGGCCGGTCCTCCATCTCCAATTTGCGAATTTGCCTTTCATAGGCAGCTATTTCAGCTTCAGTTTCAGCTGTAAGTTGAGCACCTTCATCAAAATCAGGCTTTGCTTCCTCAAGAGTAACCGTCACCTTTGGTGTGATAAATGTTTCAGCTGGTTTGTCTAGCTGTCCTTTCTCGTTATCAGGTAAAGTTGGACTCTTGATTTCTTCCAAAGGTTCAGTCTTCAAAAGATCAGGCTCATCTTGCTTAGTCTCTGTAGAAAGTTTTCCAGCACTTTCATTTTCAAAGGAATCTTCACTCCTTAACTTTTCTTTTGCTGGTTCTACCTGTGGTGTAACAACATCTGTTGCTTTTATATCTTCAGTCGATAGACACTCCTGTTTTCCAAATGCAAGACCAGTTTCCTTCTCCTCTGATATTACTGTGTTGAAGATTTGAGGAGAACAGTCCATTGGACTGTGCACATCTGCAGGGGATGGCATGGGACCAGAGTATTCACTAAAGACACAATATCCTTGCTCCTCCAGCTGCATTTCTCTCTTTGTAGCCATCTGGCCCTGGTCACCTTTGAACAAATGTGCTAAAGAATCACTCACCATAGAAGACATGTCCATTGGGACAGACTTCCTCCTCATGATATCTGGTTCTGTGTTGTCAGATGTCAACCTTGATCGGGTACCTGCCAGGTCCAGCATTTCAGGCAGGTCTGGGGCCATGACGGTGCCATTTTTGTAACAGCACTTGGCTTGGACAGGTGATTCTGGAGATTCTGTCTGTGGACTTGTCTTTACATCAGTGATTGTTGCTTGGGGAGGTGAAGAGGATGGAGTTGTGACAGAGGCAGTTGTCTCCAAGATCAGTGGTGGAAACTGAGGGATATTCTCCACTGAGGGAGTTGTGACAGGAAGGTAATCGGCAGATTCGTCAAGGCTCCCACTAGTATGAGACATGATGTCAGTAGCCAATGGAGAGAAGTTTCTGGGACGTCCTTGGGCATCACCATGATCCACGGCCCCAATGGTGATATTCAAAGAGTAACTTCGTTGCTCTAGAGCCAGTTTTCCAGGAGACAGTCTGCAGTCATCTCTTCTGTCTGCTGGTGAAGTGGTATGTAGTGTGTCTGCGCTACTTTTTGGAAGATCTGGCTGGACTTCCAAAGAGTGTGTTTGAGCCAAAGTGCTGTAGCTGATTTCAGGAAGTGGCAGGTTACCAACAGAGTCCTTTTCTTCTTCTGATGTAGTACTCAGCTCATAATACCCTTCTCCTTGAGACCCAGTGGCATCCGCCTTAATTGTAGTGGTCTCAAAATAAGCAGACATGCCAGATTTGTCCTTCATGTCGCCCTCTGTTGCTGTTTTTTCCATTTGTTTGTCTTGAATCTGCCCTGGTTTGACCTCTTGGATATTGCTGGTGTCGCACGTTTCGGTTGAAGGCTGTTTTACAGCACCACTGTGTACAACAGGCATTTCAGTTGGTTCTTTGGCATGAACCTGGTAACTTGGAGGCACTTCAAAATCCTCCATGGGGCATGTTCGAGCAAAGGGGCTTTCTGGCATATCTGTGTTCCTGGCAAGGCTCTGGTAAGATGGGAGTTCATCATCTAGATGCATTGCAGAATCAGTGAAGTCCATGCCAATGGGATCTGTCCTCTCGCTGTCTGGCCGCTCTGCTTCCATCTTCACAGCTGAAAGCAAATCTCAAGTAGTCTGCATTGTATTGAATTATCAATAATTCAAAGTACAATATGTTTGCCAGGCCAACCACCACACAGACAGCCAAAGCTCTTGGTAAAATGAACTTCCATTGTCAAATAGCAGCAGCCGATGAGACACACATACCAATTCAGTGATGGAGTGATGGCATGGATATGACAGGACCAGCATGCAGACCCAGAACATTTAATGTTGTGTGGATGAGGTCCAGAAAATGAGGATGAAATATCCAAGGATGCAGTCCGAACACGATACTGACGTCAGTACACCAGCAGCAAGATGGAATAGCTGATCTAAAAACTTCAGAGATTATGGAAAATGCACTGTGGGTCTGATTTTCATAAGATAATCAAATATTGGTGAAATCTAACAAATCTCAACAATGAAATGTGCAAGGTACGGTTTAATGAGGCTCATTTTAAGTAAAATAGGTATAATATATATGTGGCTGATAATTGTCTTAAAAAGCCACTCATTAAATAATACATTGTTTGTTTTTTTTATTCAAAATTGTTCAGCATTTCCTATTATGTAAACCATGTGAAATGACAATGATCCTTTGAAGAAAAAACAAAATGAAAATTAACAAATAAAATTTAAATCAACAAGCTTGGCTTTTCAAATGCCTTTGAAAATGAAGCATAACACAGTATCACAATCTCACAAAAACAGGATTCTCAAAGAATCCCACATGTAAAAACAGGTGTTTTGTTGGCGCATGCAGCAAAAATCACCCACAAACTGGCAATGTAGCTGGCAAATAAAAATTAACTGAGCAATGGAAAACAATATATGAAAGAGGTCGACCTGGCAGCAGTAGCATCAATAGAGAAATAAGCAGTAAGTTCAGAAAAGGCTTCATCAGAAAGCTAGCAGATGGCAGCTGCCCTGGGAAAAGCATTTTAAAAGAAAGACAATGACAGACAGACAGACACTCTGGCCACAGAAGCTGGTCACCATCAAGCCTGTGTTGCCTTGTAGCATCAGCAGATAGAGGAGATACAGTATTTGAGCCATCCACCCACATTCCCTTAGAAAGCTCTCACAATGCTTTCGCTTTGCTTTTTTTTGTGAAGGGAGAGAGAAACATGCAGGTTGTGAGAAGGATGGACACACCTTCTGCAGGGCTTTCTTGCCCCCCTGCCTCCTCAAGTCTCCCATTAGGGGCCTCGTCAGCAGCAGTAGCTGCCTGTGTGTGAACCTCAGCCTCGGCCAGCAGGCCGGGCAGAGCCTGGGCCTCGCCTATGACCTCTGCCCGCTCTATGAGCTCAGATGGGAATTCTTGCTCAGGCTCCTCCCCACTCCACTGCTCCTCCTCCTCCTCTTCCTCTAGAGCTGCTGCTGTTGCTGCGGCTTCTGAAGTCTCCTCCTCTTCCTCCTCCGCAGCTGAGAGACTCTCTATGGTCTCCTCTTCTTCATAAAGAGGGAGACAAGTGGAAACATCAAGACTATAGACAACACAGACTTGGGTTACTTAAAAGGTGGGACACTTTCAGCTCTATCAGTTATGCCATTTATGATTTTTGCAGTATGTATGGGTATTTTCTCTGACCTTGAGTATATTAAGTGGTAGTAGATAAAGGTGAATAAAGAATGCATGTCCATGCAATCTAATTCTGCACATAATGTTTTAGAATTTATATATTAGCAATTAAAAGTGACACTCTCACTTTATGAACCATTTTTAATAATTTATTGACTAAAAAAATCAGTTCTGATCACTCCACTTGTCAGTATTTAAGACACCCTGTGCTTTGATCCATAACATGCATCAGTTGATTTTACTTTGGCCTGTTTTTAATTATTTTAATTAAAAGAGTAAAAAGAGACAAATTACTGGTCATATTGTGTATCAAATGAAACTTACAGAACTACTACCTACAGCCAATAATATCAAGGTGATGTTCAATAGAAAAATCAATCTTGTAATATTGCTTAAATCAGTTTTTCAGCCAGCAATTGGGGTTCCCTACGAGCTGAAAAAAATCTAAACCACCAGATTATTAATTTTATTTTTGTTGAAAATGAAAATCGGGTTGACATCAGAACCCACCATCAGATGGACGTAAGGGTTCTGACGTCAACCTGATTTTCATTTTTGGTCACCATACCTCACAACTTAATGTCAGTATTTGACGTCAACCTGATGTTGGCTTGAGACGTTGGCTTGATGTTGTTTTTTGGTTAGTTAATACCACAACCTAAAACCAACAAAAGGTCAACGTCAAATGATGTTACAATTTTTGGTCACTATACCTTCATGACTAAATGTCAGTATCTGATGTCTTTACGACGTTGGCTTGAGACGTTGGCTCAACATTGGATTTTGGTTACTTTACAACACAACCTAAAAACAACCAAATATCAACATCATCTGACGTCGGATTTGGACGTCAAATTAACGTTGGCATTAGACGTTGAGCTGATATTGAATTTTGGTCACCTGACGTCGCAACCAAAATGTAACCAAATATCAACGTCTTATGACGTTGTGTCCCTGCCAGGCAGTTACATTATCAATGCTCACTTCAAAAGTTTATGACAAATACTCTATATCAGCTCCTTCATTTGTTCAATTTTATTCTTGAACATGAAAAATTACTTGCACACAACACACAATGCTGTGTGCATCTGCATTGTCTCTCACAGCTGAGACCCAATGAAACGCACAGCACCATAATGATGCCGGTCAGGGAGTTATTGAGATGTCAGAATGAATGTGAAACCGGAGATGCAGAATTCTTGTTCAGAACAAAGCTTATAAAGTAGTTCATTTTCAGAGGGGTAATAAGGGGGGGCAACAGTCTCTGCTGGGAGCCAGATATGGTGACGCAGACCACACCAGGTCATATCTCAGCAGCATGCTGCAGTGGAAGGAGAGAGAAGAGAAAGGGAGAGGAGGACAAGGCAGCAAACTCATTGTCAAATGTTGAAAGTTCTAAGGGATTTAATGATTCTAATTCCACTTATTGATCCCGTTAATGCATTATTTTAGTACTTTTGAGGAAGCAACATGACCTATAACATATTAATAAAAATTAAATAAAATGTATTTAAGTAAAAAGTATTAAAGTTACTAAAATTAAAACTGATATAAACGAATGAATGAAATTAAAGCTAAATAGAAATCACATAAACTACAATTAAAATGAACAAATAAAAATAAAAGCTAAATCAAAAATAATAAAGTTATTTATTTGAATTTAATTATTAATTAAATTAATTTAAGTAATGGATTTAATTATTATTAATTTATCAATTTGAATTCGCTTCCAAAATATAAAAGTTCATTCAAATGAATAAATACTATAATGGAATATCAATAATGATAAAACAACACTGCTTTGACTACACATTATCATACAAGTCTGTTATCTCACAAACAATAATTACAATTTCGAATTGGACACGAATGAGAACTTTTGACCAATTCATTAAAAAGATTTGTTTTGTAAGAGTCACACATTCATGAATCGGTCTGCACTGGTTGCAATAGAGTGTCTTATCAGTTTATTGTCTTGTGTTATTTTGCACACAGTCTTTCTCATTACATTTGATTCAGAATGCAAGCTCGCAGCTTAGCGAAAATGAAGCAATGTAGCTGTTTAGAAACCATTAAAAACAGCTGAAAACCCTTTGGTTGTAGTATTGTCTAAATTTTTGATAGTTAAAGGGGTCATAAATTGAGAAATCAAAATGTCCTTGATCTTTTTTCATTATAATGTAAAAACATCCAGTAAGTTTCAGAACTCAAATCTTCCTTGTTAGTCCAAAAACAGCTTTTATCGAATCCAAGCTCAGAAAACGAATCGTTTGGAATTTTGTCACATTATGACAAAAGACCGCCTCTACAGAATCAAATCAACGCCTACTTCCACATCATCACATCCCTGGCGTGTTAGTGAGATGAGAAGAGAGATACAGGGTCAATGAACTAAAAATGACATTACCTTTTAAAGGATCTTAATGCTAGGAAAGTGGTTATTTATTTTCCACTATGTGAATGTCTCAGTAGAGCATTATTTGTTTCAGTACATTCACTGTGGACTCTTTGGTAAAGCATTTAGGTCGCATTTAGGCGCAGGCTTTGCAAACAGACTTTTACTGCAAGATATGGACCCAACAGTAATGCCAAAACATGTAAGTAACCGTGTTAATTCTAATGCCTGATCTGTGACCAGTGATTTCTGATATCGATCAAAGTAATTTATTGCCGTTTATGCGTCAGTAAATCAAGCTAATGACTAAACGATCAACTTCATTGAGGGGACTTTTTCCCCTCAATGTCTATCGTGGTTATGGCGATAGACATGCTTACTTCATATGCAAGTTGTTAGCCAATCATAGCAGTAGGCATTTACACTGAAGTCTCACAGCAGACACACCCCTTCCAAGAGAGCATTCAAAATCAAAGGGCCAAAATTAGGGTAGAAAATTACCTTTTATTTCTAAATTATGACCATTTTTGATGTAAAAATCATACTAACATTATAAGTTCACCTCAGGAAACATTATAAAATAATACAAAAATGCAGTTCATGACTCCTTTAAATTGTAAACACAACCCCCAGTGAGTCATTTTGATGCTGAAAGCATTTAACCCTTTTTCACTGATGTAATAAGGTCAGAGATGCTTGTGTGTGTGGGTCACCATGTGAAGAGCTGAAAGTCATCCTGTGATCTACAGCATGTGTACATCAGCAGGTTGGAGAAATGTGAGGGGCCTGTTGAGACGCATGGGTACGTTTTTGGGCCTGATGAGGGACAATCAAAAATACAAATGGACAGACAGGCTAACATACAGGCGGACAGATGCAGAGACAAGACGACGGCAAACAGGCAAAGGAGAAAATGTGCACAGCATGCACAAATGTCCTGCTGATGCTGCAAGTCATTTGGATTTCATTTTCAGACTCATTGATTTTCTTCCTTTAACTAAGCGCTACATAGCAGCAGGGATTTTGCCTAAAAACACAAACGCTTATGCCTTTTTACTGCACGGCACAAAAGTTGCACAAAATCCAAATGACTTGCCATGAACAAGGTACAAAAACAGATACCACCCCCACAAGACACGCTTCGGTCAGAGTGGGCACGACACAACGGAGACAAAAGACAGGAAGAGGCGGACCAGAGAGAGAGCGAAAGCAAGAGAGAGAGAGAGGTGTTGATGCTGAGCTGAAGAAAGAAGTGGAAGGAAAGAGAGAGGAAAAGGAGGAGGAGGGGAGGAGAGAATGGCAGAGAGGAACCATGCGAGGTTCACCTTCAATCTGTCTAAACGCGGCGGCCTGCCCTGGGGGGCGAGAGCCAGAGCGCGTCCACTCTGGGCTGAATAAAGGGTGCTCATAGTATTCCTCGTCAGAGTGGTAGGGGTCATCCTCAGGCACAGACACTGAGATGGAGGGGGCGAGGAACTTGCACCTCTCGCGAGAATTTTGGAAGCGGCGGAGAGGACCTGCTTCCTCCTCATCCCCTACATCTACAAATAGACACAAGGAAAAGAACTGCAGGGAAATCTAGACAAAGAGACAGAGACAAAGAGACAGAGAGAAATAGAAAGGAGGCTAGAAAAGGTGTAGCAAGTAAGAGAGGAAAAAAGGAACAAAGTGAAAGAGAGAGAAAGTAAAAAGGCAAATCAGAATATGCCGAAATTGAGAGGGAAGGGGGAGGAGAGAGAGAGAGAGAGAGAGAGAGAGAGAGAGAGAGAGAGAGAGAGAGAGAGAGAGAGAAAATAAGGAAAAAGAGAGCTAAAAATAAGAAAGGAGTATGTGTAATGTGTACGGAAAAGAGAAAGACACACACACAACACACAACACAAACACACAGTGTCGAGAAACACAAAGTGTGACCGCAGTGGCGCTATGCCATAACCAGAGTCTGAACATCTCTGATGACATTTTATAGGTTTGTATCTCTAAACTGAAATACAACTGTATCATTCCTTAGTGTCTGCTTAAAGTCAACATGAAACGCCATTCTTGATTTTAAATGTTATTTAAATATAAAAAAAAAAATTATTTGGTATAAGTTGTTGTATTTAGGTTTATCAGTCTCACAGCACAAAAAAATTAAAAAAATCTACCTAAAGAAACTAAAAGATTCTTGTAATGCTACAAGTGAATTTAATTTTAACTTAAAGGTGCACTATGTAACTTTTTTGGTCTGCTAGAGGTCGCCTATTCAAAACAAAGGCGTAGTTTGATGACGCCAAGTTTGAACGCATAATCTTGGGTCATGTCGTCTTCACCTCACAGCCGGTGGAAAAGAATCGGGATAGGACTCGGGCGATTATTAATGTTACCGTACAGGACCGAGTGTTGTGGGAGCTGAGCAAGGCTGCTGGAGTGATTGTTAATAAGATGAACGCAACACATGTGGGACTTTTATTATGCCACAGTCGCAGGCGCCATTTCTGCTTTTCCGGTCATGAGTATGAGGTAATGCAGCTCTGTTTATTATATTAGATACATTTGAGTGTGTTGAAAATGATGTTATGACGTTACTCTGTGTTCGCTCGGTGGCTGCTATGACACACAGTGTGCTATGTTGCACACTGCAGTAAGAGTAAAGCGTTTCTGCAAAATAAAACGGAAACCGAGGGTAACGCAGATATGACACAATTGACAGGCGACTCTCTCACACGTCCCGGTTCATTGGTTAAAATAGCAATTTTCTCACGATTTACAAATAGTTGGAAACATTTGGGATATTGTAAGTACTCAACTGAACAAAATATAAGAAATGGCCTAGTGGATTTTGGATATTTTACTGAATTTTTTTTTTTACATAGTGCACCTTTAAATGACCAATAAATGACAAATAGGTAAAAAAGCATACATGTAAAAAAAAATTAGACCCATACCTATGAATTAAATAAAAGATCAGTAATATCAGGTAATAACTGATTATGAGTATATATCGTGCATCCCTGGTTAAGGTTATTTTCGCCACCTGTACGGCCAAGCTGACATCAGCCACAAAGGAAAATAGTTCTAATACTGAGTAGTAGTAATTTTTTAGAATAATGTACAGTGATGATTTGCACACAATAATACAAGGAAAATGTACTTAAGAGTCCATTTTGATTTCATGTTAACTTTAAGTATCTGCTTAATGACTGTGTTTGGCGTAGCTTTTCCCTAAGGCTGTTAGTGGTTGTGTTAATGGCATTAATGTTTAGTTTAGTAGCTTCAGAGAGTGATCTGAGCATGGCATTGACCTACCACAGGCAGTAGAGACAGACACAGTCAAAACGACAAACGAGCACAAGCCCACAACATCAACAGCACCTACAATACAACATGCAAATCCAAAGACAGGGACGCACAGAGGAACTGAGAGAGGTTTGGAGCAATCAACAGATCTCTAAAGGTGGGCTTTGGAGAGAGGATGAGCAGGCAATCTGAATGCCACACGGTTTCAGCAACAGCCTGGAAACATCCGCTGCAGGTGAGACAGTGCAGCATTCAGTTCAAGGCTTTCATGCAGGGCAGAATCAAGATCCATGGTTCGACGGGGTATAAGGAGGGGTTGGGTTTGATTGGCTAGGAGGACTAGAAAGGGGTGGGGTCACTTTGGCTTGGGTTTTTGATCAAGGTAAGCTCCCAAAGTTAGCAATTATGAAGATGAGGCCATGTTTAAGAGCTGAAGATGCTGGATGAGGAAGAGGAGATCGACTTGAATGATGTCAACAAAGGAGGCAAAGTTGATCTTGCAAACACAACTCCATCAATCTTTGGACCAACCCCACAGATCAGCGGAGCGTGGACATCCGTAGGGCACTGTGAGAGGGTTGAAATCAGCCTGGAAGGGGTGGGACTAGCATATGTCCCAAAATAGAACACCCTCATTCAAGCCAGGGTCAGAGAGTGACTAGAATTCTCATGGGGAAAAAAAGTTGTTCAAGTTTTTCAGTGTGTTTCTCACCTCACCTCTCTCCATACACACATGAAGTATGACCCTACCTTGATCCAAAGGCCCAAAATGTTCTGCTGCTGGGGACGGAGGAGGTGAGGGTGGCAGGTTTGCAGAGTCCTCCACTGTAAAAAACAGAAAAAGAAGAAGAGATCAAGACAATGTTCAAGATCAGATCAACACATTTACAGTTTGGGCATCCCATTTCTCTGTTCCAAAACCTAGTGAACAGGGGAAGAATTTTAAGGCAATCCATCCAAGATGGTGGGCAAAGCAAGAGAAATATTGATTAAAAATATAAAATAATATAAAAATAAATTCGAAAAATAGCTCTATCTAATTAAAAACTTGACTATTTTACCCAATATTTATAAGTTCCATGTATTTTTATGCTTACAAGAGCATCATGTAGCTTGTTGGGTTGAAAATGTACAAACCCAGCGATTGGGTTGTTTTAACCCAGCGGTTGGAAAAATGTTTGCTTAAAACAACCCAATCGCAATTTTCCACCCAACTTGGGTTGTTTTTAACCCAGCATTTTTTAGAGTGTACATTTTATAATTCCTTAAAATACAAAATAAGAGATTTTTTTTTTTAAACATAAAAAAAATCTTATTGACCACAGACTTTTGAATTGTAGTGTAGGTATAGTAGAAAGGCAACTCACTAGGTTTTAGAGCAGAGCTGACAAATGTGAGAATTTTTCACATATTTATTTATTGCCTTTTAATGGTAAATAGTGAAGAGCGACAAGAAACGATACAATCGGTACAAAATACATGAAGGGAACAAGATCAGGAAATGCAAGCCAGCTCTGGTGTGACATTTTTTTAATCTTAAGGATGCAACATTTCTTTAAGTGTCCAAACAAGAAAAATAACCCTGTGGAACCCAGTGGGCATGTTTTAACAAGGAAAAATAGAGCCATGAAGGGAAGCAAATGTAATTATCTTATATTAGCTTATAACGGGGCACCAAGGAGCAAATAGTTTAACAACAATATATTTGATTGTAAAATTTCCCCCCAAAGATATAAATGCAGGGTTATGTGCATGTGCATGTGCGTGTGTGAGTTTCTAAGGATATGCTGAGAAGAGAGAAGTCTGTGCTCAGGATTGGTATGCCGAATGCTTTGCCGTCACTAATCCTTTGAGCTCTTCTGACAGACTGACTCAACATCTAGCGTGTTAGTGCAGAAAACATTATCTAATTTTGCTGACTAGTTCCAGCACAAGTGGAAACTTGGAGCTATAGATTTAATTTTTTCCCGTTTTTCTTTTGAAGTCTGACGATGAAGCATCTAAAGATATGGACTGCATTTGTAATAGGAAAATAAGGATGACCGCAAATTAGCAAACCTGTAAATGATCTAAGTTCATGTGTGCCATTTATATGCAATACATTTTTACTATTTTAGCTCACTATGAAGTGAACAAATACACCTTATCACAAACAGTTCTTTCCTCGCATACATTTCAAACAACTTTCAGAAGTTACATACATTCACAACCATTAATGTCACCAGCATACTGCACAGTCCTTATAAAGTCACTGTCAAAGCACTGAAACTGATGTAACAGTAGCAACACACACTCACGAATGAACTTTCAAAATCAAGAAAGCTCAGATAAAACCACGTCACGAAGACATGCAGCACAACCACAGAAACCAAGAAAAAAATGTCCACCACTTTTACAAGGACGCTAGCAAGCTATAGAAGACAGAGAGGACTCAAGGCTCACCCTCACACTGACCCTCTCCCTGTATTGCCACACACACACACACACAACCACAGATAGCCAGGGGCGGATGGATACAGAAAGCACGCAGAAAGGAGTTGGGACAGGCCAGCTGTCAGGGCAAATATGCCATTATGAAGGAAAAGAAAGTGCCCTGGTGATGCTTTCCACAGCTTTGATCGGTTTACACACAGTATGGGAAACGGACAGACACAACAACAATGATTATCACATACCACAGAGACAGGAAAGCAAAAATAAAATCATAAATTAAACTTAAGTGAGGACTGTCTCTCCATGTTGTGTTTGACAAACATGAAAATAAGAAAACAATTAACAGTTCACCCGAAAATGAAAATGAACTGAAAATCTTTGCATTAGACATTTTTAATAAATCAGATGAAAGTTCACAAAACTGGTTTGAATGATGCATTAATAAATCCAACTGATCCATTTCTCAAAATCAATTAACTGACAATGGTTAATGACTATTGTATGGTTTCAGAAAACTTATGTAATGTTATAACTAATACATAAGTAATACATTTATGGTGCTTTTATATCATTTATTAAGCTTGAAAGCATCAGTTCCCATTAATTGTAAAAGTACACTACCATTCTAAAGTTAGAGTAAAAAGACAGTAAAAACTGTAATATTGTGAAATATTATTACAATTTAAAATAACTGTTTTCTATTTTAATATAAAAAAAGCAGCCATTACTCCAGTCTTCAGTGTCACATGATCCTTCAGAAATCATTCTAATATTTAGTGCTCAAGAAACATTTCTTATTATTATTATCAATGTTGAAAACTGTTGTGCTGCTAAATATTTTTGAGGAAACCATGCTACATTTTTGTTTTTTTTAGGATTCATTAATGAATAGAAAGTTCAAAAGAACAGCCTTTATTTAAAATAGATATATATGTTAACATTAAAAATGTCTTCACAGTCACTTTTGATCAATTTAATGCATATGTCACATGTTGTGTTTCCCGGTCACATGTTCCTTTGTTTAGTTTTCCCCGCTACTCCGTGTTTCCATGGTCACCCTCATTATGAGTTCATCTGTCCCACCTGTGTATTGTTAATTAATCTAGTTTCCTGTGTATTTAAGCCCTCTGTGTGCCCTCAGTGTTTGTCGGTTCTCGTTTGCGGTTGTTGGTGTTTTCCCTGCCTGTTTTCCAGAGTTAATGATTAAAGTTCCGAGTTCTCCTTTGTGAGTTTGTTCCACACCAAAACCGTAACAGAAGAACCGACCGAAACAGTTTTTTTTGCGCGACGTTTTTCTCCTTTGTTTTGAGTTTTCCCGTGTTCCCGATGGCCCTTCCCGCAGTTCGTCTTCTCTGCCTGGAGCAGGGAGACTGCCCGCTGGAATTGCACACACGGGACTTCCTGGACCTAGTGTGGCAGACGCACTTCCCTGCCTGCTCACTCTGTGGGTTTTACTATGCGGACATGAGTGAGCGGTCGAAGGCATGCGGTCAGTCCGAAGGAGGATTTCGCCGCCTTCGTGGAGTGGGTACTGGTCAATAACAACTCGCCCTTTACCATCGGCCACACTGAGGACAGCATGACCAGTACCACTCCACCACCGCCAGAGACCAGCCATCCACCACCCACCACGACCGGCACGAGGGAGTTGCCTGTGCCCACCGCAGACCGTGGAGACCGGCCTGCCGCGATCGACGAGCTCAAACCCAGGCAGAGGTTGAGAGGAGTCATCGCCCCGGAGCCCGGACCACAGCGAGGGTCTGACCAGGTGCGTGAGCCGGCAACATTGTGCGTCGGGGAGGGATTACTCGTGGAGCTTGAGGGCTGGGAAGAGAGCCCCGCCCACCACCCAGCCGCGGTGGAAGTAACGGGGACCTCTGGCGGTTACCTCGAGGAACTACAAGACTTTTTCAAGGAGGATCTTATTGACTTTTTTGGAGAGGCTATCCCCAGTCCCCCTGTGTCTCCAGTGCTCCTTGTATCTCCAGTGCTTCCTGTATTCCGTGTCTCTCCAGCATCCCATGTTTCTCCGGAGTCTTCTAAACTCCCACCCAGCCTCCCTCTCCCACCTCCTCAGTCAGCCAGTTCCTCAGCCCTGCCTTCACTGCTGTCCTTCAGCCCCTCTGCTCCTCCCACATGCAGTGTCGTCTTGCCTCGGGTCTTCTGTCCAGCAGTTCCGCCTTACACAGATGATCCCCTGTCATCACTGCCAGTCTCCTCACCCTGCACTCCACCACGGCCTGTCGACACTTCGGCTAAGCCTTGGCTCCTCCTTCCCTCCCTCGGCTCCACCGGACACCTTCGGCCATACGGCTCCTCCGGGCTCCCTTGTCTCTCCGGCTCCGCCTTGGTCAGTCGTCGTCCTGCCTACACCTTCGGTTTCGTCTGGCTCCGTCTGTCCGCCGTAATGTCACATGTTGTGTTTCCCGGTCACATGTTCCTTTGTTTAGTTTTCCCGCCACTCCCGTGTTTCCATGGTCACCCTCATGAGTTCATCTGTCCCACCTGTGTATTGTTAATTAATCTAGTTTCCTGTGTATTTAAGCCCTCTGTGTGCCCTCAGTGTTTGTTGGTTCTCGTTTGCGTTTGTTGGTGTTTTCCCGAGTTAATGATTAAAGTTCCAAGTTCCGAGTTCTCCTTCGCCTTTGTGAGTTTGTTCCACACCAAAACCGTAACAGCATACTTGCTGAATAAAGTTTTTTTTTTTTTAATCTTACTGACCCCAAAATTTTGAACAGTAGTGTATGTAAATGAGTGAACCACATATTATTCAGATTTCTCCTTTCTCCTGAATTTCGAATGACATCAA
Source organism: Paracanthobrama guichenoti (assembly GCA_018749465.1). Classification (NCBI taxonomy): domain Eukaryota; kingdom Metazoa; phylum Chordata; class Actinopteri; order Cypriniformes; family Gobionidae; genus Paracanthobrama; species Paracanthobrama guichenoti. The sequence goes on along the minus strand of CM031951.1, from coordinate 32,344,777 downwards.
AATATTATAATTTATATAACTATATAATTTGTAGGTGAACTATTCCATTAAGGAATATTTTCTGTTGGTCTTAAAACCTATGTATGATCTTCAATAAATTACTTCAGCATTCAAAATAAATCACAAGATCAAATGACTTCCTTAGCGTGTCTGTACACAGCCTTCTAAGAAGCACCTTCGAGAAGGAACCAAAACAAACCCTTACTTTTCCCATTGCGTTCCATTTTTTCCATGTCTCACCAACACAATAAAGTCCTTTAAGAGCAGACCTGAGAGTGGCCAACCTCCAGTATCCCAGGATGCTCTCCTGCAGGCCTACCTGATGGCAGCCTGACGGCAGTGTCCGGATGTAGCTCCTGCTCTCCCTTCAGTACCGCTACCGCTTCGGCCGTAACCTCCTGCACGATCCGCGCCGACACTTGCTCTGTGCGACACATACACACATGCATCAACACACGCCAACATGAGCATGTACACTGGCAAATATTTACACATACTTTCTATATCAATCCAGACAGAATTTGTTCACTTCTTTTGTCATACTTTCTTTAACCACTTTTTAACCACTCAATAAATCCTAGCAGTCCTCACAAGAGGCTACAATTGTCACATGTAGTGGCTGTAACAATCGTACGATGAAGAAGAGTATCAGAAAGAAAAACCTTTAATCATAACACTCAGGAAAGAAATCAACAACCATGCAAAATGAAACAAGAGCCAACCAGAGACTAATCATTACAGGGAGTATAAATACAAGGTGAATATAATAGACAGGTACAGAAAATATGCAACCATAGGAACAAATAAGGGCATAATCCAGAAACAACGGAAACCAAAACTAAACAGAGAAGGGATACAAAGGGAAACAAAGCTGAATATCAAAACAAGAGTCCATAATCGTGAAAACAATGAGCACTGAGCCAAAGAGAATGAGATTGTATTACATTGTGATCCCACACAAAGACAACTGTGCACACATATGGCATTTTTTTATTATTATTATTATCAATGTTAAAAACAGTTGTGCTGATTAATATTTTTGTAGAAACTGAATTTTTCAGGATTCTTTGATTACTAGAACAGCATTTATTTACCTTCACTTTTGATCAATTTAATGCATCCTTGCTGAATAAAAGCATAATTTATTTGAACCTTTTTACTGACTCCAAACTTTTGAATGGTAGTGTATTTTGCCAAATTAAACAAAATAATCTTTACCGAGACAAACAAACAAATGAACAACTCATTTAATTTATAATGATTTGATTCATCATATTACGCAAGCATGACATTAATACATCATTTTTTTAATCTTTTGCACATTTTATCAAGCAGCTGAGGAGACATTTACAGTAACATTTATCTGTCTACACTCAAGAAAAATTACAATAATGATACAGTAATAGAAACCAAGCGGCCCGATAAAACGTCCCGTCGCTCATTGCTTCCGGCAATCACAGCTTGTTAAGACAAGACCTCTATTTTAAAAGAGATCACTTTTTATCACTTGTCACTTTGGTTAGGAAACCGTGTTAGGAAATACAAATGAAATATCCAATTAACTGCAGCAAGACAAACTGAAGGCATAACTGCACATTATTAAGATTAAGTCTACAGAACAGAACTATTCTTTTCTATAATTACTTACAAATTCACACCAAATAAAATGAACTTCCAATGTGTAAATCAGTCTTATCTCTGTCCTTTCAGACTATATTAATTTAAACTTCTAACTCAGAGGGCCTAAAACTGAGGCAAACATTCAAAAAAAGAAAAGGAAAAAGCTCAAAATGGCAATAAAATTGGCAGCACTTTGAGAGAGTAAATTGTCATGGAAACAGCAGATTGGGGAGGTATAAGAAGAGACTGCAACTGATTAAGCAGCAGGCAGGAATACAGCCCACGGATTGGCTGGCAACACGCATCCAGGGATAGACTCTGCTTTAAAACAGCGCTATTAAAAGTATCCCTCTGTGTTTTAAGACACTAACACACTTGCTAAATTCTTAGAAACACACATCAGAGATGATGAGATACATTTCAGTGGCACCAATAGTCTGATTTTAACTTCAAGACGGATCTAGTTAGTGTTGTAATGGCCACCCATAGCTGATCATTGCAAAAGACAGTGCCTACAAATCAACTGTGTAGGCACTGTGTATGACTTTAAGTGTGTCCCAAAAGCACATTTAGTGCAATGACAAACTCAGCATAATGTTGTAAACAGCCATGAATCTTTACTGTATTTGCAACATTAATCATTTAACATGCAATCACAAGGCGACTTTGATTTAATCGAAGTTGATGCTGCAATGATCAGCTAACATGTGTTCAGACACAAGGCTGACACATTAGCACTGACGCAGAAAAACACTGCAGCAGGACTTACGTCAAAGCCTTCTGAAGAGATGCGAAGTGATTAAGGACCATTTGCTACTCCTACTCTCTCTCTCCAGTGCAAACAGACTGCATGATGGGAGTAATGCATCGCTTTTGTTTCTTGTTCACTTTTCAGGCACAATTTCCACCCACCTTACAGCCCCAGCTTCCGCCCACCCACTCGCAGACACACATACACACACGCACAGAAAGGGAACAGAGTTTTGTTCAGATGCCATTAGAAGGATATTCACCCACGCAGACTCAGGTTCGTGATACGCCATCAACCCGTGGTAAGACTGAGACCAGCTTTTCTAAAGGAGAGTCACATTAAATAATCCATTCAAAAACTTAAATTCACACTTATGTTGTTCCAAACACGCATGTTGTTGTTTTTCCCACACAATTTGAATTTCTGAATAATGTCCTTGGTTTACGGTTTAAAAGGGCGAAAACTAGAAGACAAGTCATTTGGACATTATATAACAGCTTTATGAAAACTATAAAACTAATTTCAAACTATGTGTGTGAAAAGACTTGACTTGACTTTATATAATGAACAGATAAAAAATATAAATCATTATTCACTTTCATTGAGCAGTGAAACACTGTATCAGTGTTGAACTTCATAAATGAATCGTTCAGGTTTTGTGCGCTGCATCAACCAGATTTTTTTTAAAAGATCTGACTCAGAATTTTTAATATAGCTCTATTCTAGAATTCAGAATGAGAATGAAAATTGCATGCTGCAATAATATCAGACTTGACTAAAGCTAATTTAATTTGTTTAAATTGCACAAAACTTTGACTACGGAAGACTTGGACTTTAATGCACAAATCATTTTTGGACTACTTTATTGTAGCCATTAAATAGTCATTTTTGGAGCATGGCATTCATGGTTACTTTGAATTTTCATTGTATGGAAAGGAGTTACATGAAAATTCATTAAAATTTCAGGTAACACTTTAGTTTAGGGTCCAATTCTCACTATTAACTAGTTGCTTATTAGATGGCATACTAGGATATTGATTGTTTATTACTACTTATAAAGCACATATTAATGCCTTATTCTACACAACCATTTTCTACATCCCTTAATCCTACCAAATACCTAAACTTAACAACTACCTTACAAACTATTAATAAGCAGTAAGGCAAAAGTCGTAGCTAATAGTTAGTTGATAGAGAGAATTTGACCATAATCTAAAGTGTGACCATATTTCAACTTTATGCATTGTAGAAAATGGTTTTGTAGGTTTGGAACAACATCAGGGTGAGTGCAAGATGACAGAATTTTTGAGTGAACTATCCTTCACTCAAGTGTTTTTCATCTATAAATACAGCTGCTGAAAAATTTAATAAATTGCATAATTTCTTTGAAAAAAAACATGTTTACTATGTAATAATGAATATGAAAAAACAAATTACATAAGCTGATCTTCACAGCTAATTACTGCATGTCAGGAGGGCTCAACAGGAGGGCATGAGAATATGAACATGACCAGAGACCGAGCGAACTGATTCATATTTAGCTCTCAAGCAACTGTATTGTCTGGCATCTTTCAACTCTTTATTTTTCAGTATACAGCTCTCTCTATCCTTGGCCGCCTACTTCATTGTTAGATGTCTGTAAAGCGGTGTCACTCTAGATTCACGTTCAGGGCAAAGCTGGCCAGTCTATCACAGTCTTTGTGTCTGACAGATGTGCTGCTTGGTCTACCCAGCATCCCCACCCCCCCACCCCCAGCGAGAGTCCACACCCGTCTGCGAGAGATGTGCTCGGATTGCTGATCAGATGGGTTTGCCTCCAGCAAACAATAGCTCACATCCCTGAGACATCAGCAATCACAATAGGTAAATACCTCAAAAAGTAGCACAAACACAGCTGCAAACCTAAGAAGATTAAGGTGTTATTCACATGGACAGTCGTATTTCCCACTTAGACGGGTGGTAGGAGTCAAATTCAAATCTATTTGCAGGCACTTTCAGCAAACATGCAATATACACATGCAATCTGCACTAGTCCACAAGTGCAAATATGCTAACCACCAGTTATTCCAGTGCAGGGATGCCACTTAAACCTAGAGAGAGCCTCTAACCAACCCATTAGAAAAATCAAAGCTCTTACCAAAAAGTGCAGTGCCGGTTATCTGGCTGTCTGGAGGCAAATGCTTCCCTCTGCACTCTTAGTCGTGTCTGCTGCCAAAAGCAAGCCGGGGAGAAGGAGGGGGATGGCTGGTACTCCATGCCAGGACTCCCCCGCCAAAGAGCAGAGCTGTTGCCACAGCAACACACAGCCTGGGCCCAATCTGAATGGTCTCCCAGCATGCCTCGGCTGTGGGTTTTGCCGCACTCGGTGTGTGAGTGACACAGCCATATTACTGACTCTCTGCATCATGCTTTCTCTATATCACTGGATCTTAAACTGCAGATAGCTGGAGGATCGTGAAATATCCCAACATAACACTTTACAGTAAGGTTTAATTTGTTAATGCATCAGGTTTCATGAACTAACAATGAACAACATGTTTTTTTAGCATTTATTAATCTAGGTTGATATTAATTTGCATATATATTCGACTGCTCATTGTTGAATCATGTTTGTTCAACTTGAAATTATAAATACAGTATGTTTAACATATGTAGAGATTAAATATAATGCAAATATAATAAATATTGATGATAACATTATTAATGAAGTCATGCAAACCTTCCCTTAATAAGCCACAAGATGAAGGTATAATTCAAGTCTACCCTAGAAAAAATCTATAATATACTAAAATGTATTTTAGATATGTTTATTTCATACAAAGTATACTACAAATCCATTAATACTGACATATCACTTGAGACTTACAGATATAAATATTATAATTAAACTTTATTTGGAGTACTTCTTTATTGCACAATGCACATTTCTTAATATTAAGCCAAAAATGTGTTTTAATATAACTTTTAGTAAGAATAGTATAATCTCTGTATAAAATTAAATGTAAGATATTTAAAGTGTACCTAAAGTATAATTGCAATAGTTTCACTTTAGCACAATCAAATATACTTAAGTAAATCTTTAGTTGGACCTCAGCGCTATTTCCGGATAACTAAAGTGCATTAAGTACAAAATTAGTTGTTCCAATTTAGCAGACTTTAAGTATATAAGTTTAGTATACCAAAAGTACAATTTAAATGCATTTCAAATTTTTTTCAAATACATTTTGGTATATTTATTTTTCACTAGGTAAGTTATGCACCAAATTTTCATATCTTGAATTAATGAATGAATGAAATGATGATGATTTAAGCCAACAAGTAGGCTTAAATAGAGCAGTCTTTATGTTGTTCTGCCCATCCTATGCACCGTTCCAGGATGGCACACTTTTCAGTACAGCCCCTATAATTCAAGCCAGCAGCTGCCTCAGCAAGCAATCTCTCTCTCTCTCTCTGCTTCTCAAGTGTCCCGTTCTTTATGCAAAGCAATGTCATATGTCGCACTGTCAGTATCTCGGTCTAGCGCCTCTTGTGTGTCTGAAGGGCCCTTGTACGTGTTGGCCTTGCCAATGCCCCTTGGCTCAAAAATCTCACCATCACAGAGTCACAGAGGCAGAGAAACTATTTTCAGCGAAGGTCTTTCTCTCCACAGAGACACCTCATCATCAAACCCTTTCTTTACGATAGCAAACTGAATATGAATATGAAACATAACCTGGATCATTAATTAAACAAACAGACGCTTACAAAAGAAACAAGTTGTTCTCTTGGTTCACAGTGATTTATAACGGCAGGTTTATTAATGAGAAACGCATGAGCGATGTTAACTCACAACCCTGGCTGACGGATCGTTAGCATTAGAGATGGAAAGTCCATATCCATCACTCACTGTCAGGGATTGGTGTGGTGATGCTTTCTGCCCGGGTTTATGCTGTATTAAGTATTTATGGAGGTGACAAGGGAACTGTGATGATTTATACAGAGGACAGAGATTACTGGAAAGCAGGGGGATTTCATAAGCACAAAAAATTGCTAAAAATAATATTTGACACATTGCCTACACTGTAGACCCAAATAAGTTGGCAAAAAAAAAATGCTTAAAAAAAGTAAGCAGAACTTGCAGATTTTTATTTTGTGCATTTGAATTGCTCTTAACTTCAAATATTTGAGTTAGCTAATTCATACACTTAAATTAAAATTATCAACTTAAATATTTGTATTAGTGGAAACATAGCTAGCTTGAACTAGCTAATTCAATAAATGCTACCTTGCTAATTGGTAACACAATGCTTTGATAGCATTAGCATAGCATAGCACTTGCTGAATAAGTATAGCAATATAAAACATGTAACATACTGTATATTGGTTCTAAAACTAAGCTCATACTCCACCCGTCACCATGATGGCATGATGAGTTTGATGAGTTTCAGTTAAATTTAAGTTTGTCTAAATTAAAAGAAACAAGTTCATAAATCTCAAAACAATGAAACAATACAGATTGCTTAAAATGTCAGTTTTGTGAACTCAAAGGAAAAAGAAAGTTCTAAATACTCATAAAAGTTCATTTGATTGAACTCATTTGTTTAATTTGAGTTGGCTCTACTCAAACCAAAAGTATTTTGAGCGTTAGGGTTTACAGCATAGCCTGACTTCGTCATACTCAGATTCTAGTCAGAATATGAGTCTGACACTGCTCCATTGGGCTGTGATTATGGGGCGTGTTTCAACCGAACCAGGAAAGAAAATGCCTCTGCACTCAATTGGATAGACCTACAACCAATCAGAGCAACGGAGTAAGTGATGAGCAATGCATAGTTGTCAACAGAACTCAACTGCACGCACGCTGGAAGAAGCAGAAGAAGAAAATAAGTGTAAACCACTGATCTATATAGAGATCAATGGTGTAAACGATCTTTGCCGGTGTTGTAAAAAGAATTTAAGGATACACGGAGTACTTATCAACACGATCATCATTTTTGAGAGAAATAGTAAAGGTGAAAGCATATACAAACAAGTTCTCCGTTTAGGATTAGAACGAATTCAACTCAAATGCTCTTTGGTGACGTGGATGATCACGTTGCGTTATCTGTCCATCATCGTATAAAGCTCACCCTGACAATTTGATTGGTCCGAACAGCTCTGGTTCGAGCATAGTTGCTCCACAATAGATCAAGTCCAGACCAAACTTCTCGACCTCAAATGTTGTGTGCGGGGCTAAGTTCGGCTGGCATCCAGGCTAGGTTTACAGTGTACTGTACATTTAACTATCAGCAGTGACTTATAGTAAACTTTACATGAAAAAAAAGCAGTATCTGGAAAAAGTGAATATAAAATAAATGGATTCCTAACAATATTCTTAAAATATCAAGCTTTCCTTGATCCCTGAGCCTTAGGTACTATGAAAACAAACTGTAACTTTTAGAACAAAAAGGACTCGTTCTGCAAATTTATGACATCACACAAACAAACACCTCAAAATATGACGGCACATTTTAATGACGTCTATTTGATCACCAGAAACTTGGCCAATCCAGTTATGGTGAGGTTATTAGGTCCTGTGGTGAGGACAAAGTAGAATAGATTTATTCAGAGGGTGAGTGAATAATAGTCATGAAAAGTGACTACGAGTTTTAGGTGAGCTGTCATACTGTATGTGTGATTGAGATGTGTGCTGATGTCAGAGCATTTCTCTCAGTAAGTGCAGAAGGGACACACTTAGAATGACCTGTTATGCATCTGTCTCTTCATCTGTCCATCTAACTCTTTACACTACCTTTCATCTACACATTTCCATATCAACATTTCTGCTGATGTGTCTGTTCTATCCATGACAGGACTCCCAAAATGCCTCTGCTCAACCCCTCCCACCCAGTATGAGTTCTAACATCAGTGCAAGCCATATGACAGACAAATCACGAAGAAGGTCTCTTTAACATGTCATAGGCAGCAATGTGAATAAATGTGATTTAATGGAGTTTCCACAATAAATATTTTATCCTAAAATCAAAAGAAAATATAACTATATTTTGTAAACAAAGCAAAACATATCTTTAAGATAAAAACTGCTTTAATTTCATGACAATCTTTAAAAAAATCTTTAAATTGCAAAGTACAACTAAGCATAATGACAATGATGAATTTATGCTGAAAAAAGTGTCTGGACAGGATGATTTTCAGGGTTGCATTACAATTAAAATTATATTTTTGCACATTTAAGTAACACAAATCTGATTTTTTTTTTTCCACATAATAGTAATGTGAAATTTGGGGTAAAATGTTTTAATTGTAATGGAAATAATGTCACAATGTGAATAAATCTTAATGGTTAAAATTCTATACCTACACTACCAGAACTTTTTTGTAGCATTATGCATGTCTTCACTGTTACTTTTTATCAATATAATGTGTATTTGCTAAATGAAAGAATTAATACAAAATAAAAAAACATTTTAACGTTAGTGAATTTTTTTAAAACATAGATTTTGCGGTTAAATGGCTTTTTGTGAGCCTTTCCATTAAACGCCTGTAATGGTGTGTGTGCTCTTGTGCCTGTGTGTGCATGTATACCCGTACACATGTACAGGAGTGCAGGTATTGTTTGTGTGCATGTAATAAGCAGTTATGATCCATCATTACAGGGGTAATTAACAGTACCACTCCCTCCCCCCGAGCAGGGTTCACAGCAGCAGCTTTCACTATCAGAGGGTTGCCATGGCAGCTGCTCCCTTGCAATTTACTCTGCCAGACCTTTGTTCAGCATCCCTGCAATCTTTCCTGTTACATTTTTTCGTGCTGACATGAGAAAAGCGCCACCTCATTTTATTCCTCATATACCCCTGAGGCCTCAAAAATACCCAGACAGAAAAGCTCTGGCCTAACTTACTTCCTCATGCCAGAGATGTCTATATACGATAAAACTGCTTTGGAGATACAAGCGCAAATGTACGACACACCATGACTTTTAAAATAGCAAAACAGACTGTTATTAACCCTAGTCTGTCATTGCAATGGGAAAAACCAGACATAATTGTTCACTCTTGGTTAATTATGTCATTCCTTTCACTTGCATTTATAGCTGTCATGCAGGATGTAATGCAGAGAGTGTTATTTTTTATGAAATATTAAGATAAAACATCTGTGGATAATATGTAGTTTGGCTGCAAACCACAGTATCTATTATAACATTTCAGTCATTTTTAGCCTCCAGCTATAGGAACTTTATGAGTTTGAGACCATATTCTGCCCTCACTCATGCAAAAATAATAATGGGAAGCAATTTTACTTTTGCCCTCTTGACCTCTGGTTTCAGCCATCCATCTGTGTGAATGATCCGTGATCCGTACGGACTAGGCCCCACGGCACACATGTGATTCATGGATTAATTTAAGTTTAACCATCTTATCATTTCCACATTTTGTCTTGACAATTTATACATTCAAGTAATTTTAAACCATTCTAGTGCAAGAAGAGGCAAAAGAGAACTCAATTTGGTACTCGCAAGCTGTTATCTGTGCGCACAGCCACACACACACGAGAGATGTGCTTTAGCCAGCGCGCAAACACAGAATTGACTCCTCTTCCACATCTCCTTACACTTGAACGGACACATACACTGTCAGAAAAAAAGGTACATTGCTGTCACTGGGGCTGTACCCTAAGGTACAAAACCGGAAAGGTACTAATACACACTCTTAAAGTACTGATATGTACCTTTTAAGGTACTAATATGTACTATTTAAGGGTGAGTAAGGTACAAAAATTTACCTTTTCACTTTTGTACCTTAGGGTACCGCCCCAGTGACAGCACTGTACCTTTTTTTCTGAGAGTGTACACACAAAATGATGTCAAATTACACGTCTCGGCAAGTATTCTATCATGTGAACGTAAAGTGAACGTATACAGCTGAGAAAGAAATCAGATGTGAATCATTATGTTGGATCAGGTTATGCTGCATTAGGTTTTAAAGTCACAGCAGCCTATAAATACCTGCTACTAGTCATTAATGTTAATCAAACAACAAAACATAGCTTGAACAAAGATGAATCTATATTTAATTTATAGTGAACACTATAGTGTTATTTTACATTTAATTATTACATTTCTGTACCTGAATACTACTGTTCGACCTTACTTCATTTGTAACATTGTTACAGTATATTGTATTTATCTATGCTTATAATTAGTGTATTTGATCTTATTTTATCACTGACTGACTGTATTTATATATATATATATATATATATATATATATATATATATATATATATATATATATATATATAGGGGAGAGCGGGCATAGCCTAATGCTTTTTTGACTGTCTCAGTTTGTGTAAATTCACTTGGGGTTCAGAGTATTTATTTTTTCCCACATTAATTTCACACGTCTAGTACAATTATGTGGTTTTGTTTCATTAATACAGTGTATACTTTTTTCTTGATTTACCCCGAAAGAATGGAAGTGAAATGTGACAACATGCCCCATAGGTGGGGTACACTGTAACATGACCAAATGACAGTTTAAAATGTTACCTGATATAATAAAAAAAATCCATGAAAAACTAAAATATTTTGTCAATAAAATACAATTATTAATTTTTTAAAAATAAAATAATGGCATTTTTAATAATTAAAAATATATATATATGAGTTTGACAACAAACACATCGCTATACAGCTATACAGCATAGTTAAAAAAATAATAATAATGAATCATTTCTGAACATTGACCACGTGTTACAACTAACCCCGCGTTAGGTTGTGCCCCGCACTCCCTCTATATATATATATATATATATATATATATATATATATATATATAGAGAGAGAGAGAGAGAGAGAGAGAGAGAGAGAGACTTGCAGCCTCTTCCTGTCTAAGTGGGAAGTTCTTGGCCAGAATAAACTGCAATAAAGACCAGATGCTTTGCCACAAGTAACAAGTCTGAATAGCCAAGACAACTTGACCTCTACTACATGACAATATAAAAAATTGGAAAGGAAATCCTAAATGACTTTCAGTTAATTTTTAGTGTAAAAACATCTATAAAAAAATAAATTAAATAAAAGTCTTATGCAAAATAGCATCTATGATTATTGCATTATCTGGCTCTCACCAGCAGTCACAGCGTGTCCAGAGGTGAGGTCTCCGTTGAAGCCGTTCTCTTTAGCGTAGGTGGCGGCAGAACCAGCGTGGCCACCACCAGACTGGCAAGCCCTGTAGGAGGAAGAGAAGCCGTTCTCTCCATGCCCACCTGAGGAGGATGAGCCCTGGGCTCCCGGAGATGACCACTGGGGGCCGCTGTCCTCGGGCTGCCGACCGTCTGCCATCTGAATAAGAGGGGAGGGGTTCGCTCCTTACTCCTGAAAGATCAGAAAACAAAATTCTCAACTTAATGTTGATACATTGAGTGAACACTTTTTGGGAAGAATGCCAAATAACATTTAAAGTCAATCCACATTTGCCATCTACTTATGCAGAGGTATATTCTGAAATATGAGCTCACTATTAACTAAATACGGCATAATACTGTACATGCTGTATATATCACAATGCATTGTGAATAACATAAACAATATTATAGTATATTGCTGTCACATGAACTCATCACATTGTATCTTCAATTCAGAGATTTTATAATTAAGCAAATTATACATAGTATGTTTTTTAAAAGAAATTAATACTTTTATTCAGCAAGGATGCATTCAATTGACATTAAAGTGCAGTAAAGACTTTTATAATGTTACAAAATGTTTTGATTTCCAATAAATGCTGTTCTTTTAAACATTCTATTCTTAAAAGAATCCTGAAAAAAAAAAAAATATATATATATATATATATATATATATATATATATATATATATATATATATATATATATATATATATAAATAAAACAATCACAGTTTACACAAACATATTAAGCAGAAAAACTGTTTTCAACATTGATAATAAGAAGTTTCTTAAGCAGCAAATCAGCATATTAGAATGATTTCTGAAGGATCATGTGACACTGAAGACTGGAGTAAGGATGAATAAATCCACAGGAATAAATACAATTTTAAAATATACAAACCCGATTCCAAAAAGTTGGCACACTGTACAAATTGTGAATAAAACCAGAATGCAATGATGTGGAAGTTTCAAATTTCAATATTTTATTCAGAATACAACATAGATGACATATCAAATGTTTAAACTGAGAAAATGTATCATTTTAAGGGAAAAATAAGTTGATTTTAAATGTCATGGCATCAACACATCTCAAAAAGTTGGGACAAGGCCATGTTTCCCACTGTGTGGCATCCCTCTTCTTTTATAACAGTCTGCAAACGTCTGGGGACTGAGGAGACAAGTTGCTCAAGTTTAGGAATAGGAATGTTGTCCCATTCTTGTCTAATACAGGCTTCTAGTTGCTCAACTGTCTTAGGTCTTCTTTGTCGCATCTTCCTCTTTATGATGCGCCAAATGTTTTCTATGGGTGAAAGATCTGGACTGCGGGCTGGCCATTTCAGTACCCAGATCCTTCTTCTACGCAGCCATGATGTTGTAATTGATGCAGTATGTGGTCTGGCATTGTCATGTTGGAAAATGCAAGGTCTTCCCTGAAAGAGACAACGTCTGGATGGGAGCATATGTTGTTCTAGAACTTGGATATACCTTTCAGCATTGATGGTGCCTTTCCAGATGTGTAAGCTGCCCATGCCACACGCACTCATGCAACCCCATACCATCAGAGATGCAGGCTTCTGAACTGAGCGCTGAGAACAACTTGGGTTGTCTTTGTCCTCTTTAGTCCGGATGACATGGCGTCCCAGTTTTCCAAAAAGAACTTCAAATTTTGATTCGTCAGTTTTCCACTTTGCCACAGTCCATTTTAAATGAGCCTTGGCCCAGAGAAAACGCCTGCGCTTCTGGATCATGTTTAGATATGGCTTCTTTTTTGACCTATAGAGTTTTAGCCGGCAACGGCGAATGGCACGGTGGATTGTGTTCATGACAATGTTTTCTGGAAGTATTCCTGAGCCCATGTTGTGATTTCCATTACAGTAGCATTCCTGTATGTGATGCAGTGCCGTCTAAGGGCCCGAAGATCACGGGCATCCAGTATGGTTTTCCGGCCTTGACCCTTACGCACAGAGATTGTTCCAGATTCTCTGAATCTTTGGATGATATTATGCACTGTAGATGATGAGAACTTCAAACTCTGCAATTTTTCTCTGAGAAACTCCTTTCTGATATTGCTTCTCTATTTTTGGCCGCAGCATTGGGGGAATTGGTGATCCTCTGCCCATCTTGACTTCTGAGAGACACTGCCACTCTGGGAGGCTCTTTTTATACCCAGTCATGTTGCCAATTGACCTAATAAGTTGCAAATCGGTCCTCCAGCTGTTCCTTATATGTACATTTAACTTTTCCGGCCTCTTATTGCTACCTGTCCCAACTTTTTTGGAATGTGTAGCTCTCATGAAATCCAAAATGAGCCAATATTTGGCATGACATTTCAAAATGTCTCACTTTCAACATTTGATATGTTATCTATATTCTATTATGAATAAAATATAAGTTTATGAGATTTGGAAATTATTGCATTCCTTTTTTATTCACAATTTGTACAGTGTCCCAACTTTTTTGGAATTGAGTTTGAATTAAGACAGAAAAGTTATTTTAAATTGTAATAGTATTGCACAATAATCACAGTTTTTTCTGTATTTTTGATCAAATAAATACAGTCTTGGTGACTTCTTTTAAAAACATTTAAAAAAATCTTTCCAACCCCAAACTTTTTAATAGTATATGAAATTATTAACACCTGTACAATTATACAAATATTATATCATATTAACAAATAATATTGTTAAATATAATTAATAAAACTAAAATTAATACAATTTAAAATACACTTATTCCTGTCAAATAATGAGTCAAATTATTAGATGATAAAGAAATGCTATTGTTAGTTTCCTGTATAACCTGGACTGCTATGCCATTACATTCATGTATTTTTCCATGCATTTTTTATGTTTAATCCATTTCCAATTAACCTGTCCCTGGATGACAATAAAAACTGGTTGTTAAATGTTACACGTCAGTGTCTTTCTTTCTATGTGGGCGAATGTTAAGCTGCAAACAGGACAACATTGGCAGGTGCCAGATATTATTTGTGCTACATTGAGAACCATACTCTGACAGCAGATTCTCTGAAAAAGGACAGCAGTGTGAAGTGCACTTTCGTCACATCTTCCTCACCTGTCACAACATATATAAAAAATAAGGGTAAAGGATGGAAGAGCAGCATGTGTTTTGATGATACACTCGACAGAACATGTGTTTCCACTGAATTGGGTGGGTTATAGCAAATGTCACCATCTCCTGTCGGCTATGCAAGTTACATGGGCAATGAAGATGCAATGTATGTCAAGACAAGGGCATTTACCCTCCATAAATAAGAAAGAAAGAATTGGGAAGGGAAGGGGAGAGAGCACGCAGTGTGCCAGCAATTAAAGCTAAAGTTTTAGAGTGCAGCAGTAGCTTGTAAATCTTAATTTGTAGTGTCTGCTCGTGTCCGAACTCTGCCCTCTATCTCTCCCCCACTCTCCCTCTTTCTCAGTTCTGCCCTGAAGTGTATTTCAGACGACTTTGGGCCACCAGAGATGTTCATGATATCTTAATTGCTCTGTGTGGTTGTTGAGCAGCATGAGGAGAGTCTGTCTGTGCTGCTAATGGAGGCTTTGATCAGCCACGACTCATTCCTTCTCTCTGACTGACAGTAATTCCTTGAGGGAGGACGCCTTCCTTCCCTCTCACTTCCTTTCAATCTCAATCCCTCTCTCTGTGTTACTGAGGATCTTTCTCGAGGCTTTTAGGATTATTGCAACTGGTTGATTATAGGAAAAGTTTCGGCCTGATTGCTCTGAGTAACTCCTCAGTAAACTCCTGTGATTCCTAGTGGAAGGAAACAGCAATGTAATCCAAAATGAGGTGTTATGTTACTTTAATTTAGTGATGCTGCTAAGGCAAGCATCACTTTGCTTGTATATAAGGTTACACAGGGATTTGGACAAATCGGCAAACCATAAGTATTGCATTTCGACCTTGTGCTACGTACATGAATTATACTTTAAATTATGTGGTTTGAAGAAGAGGGGTGTGCTGTAATTAAGAAATCAGCAAAAGAACCCAAAGACATACTGTACATTAAAGGAGGTGGAATGATATAAATGTGTCTAAAAAAGTAGATTGTGTATGCTCTGTATGTAGCTGTTTTCTGAACTTGCACTTCATTCTTTGGTAACACTTTAGAATAATGGTCATTAGTTAACATTAGTTAACATGAACCAATTATGAACCAATTATGAAGCCTTTATTTATCTTTGTTAATGTTCATTTTAGCATTTACTAATACATTATTAAAATCTTGTTAACATTCGTTAATGCACTGTGAACTAACATGAACAAACCGTTGACGCAATGACGCATGAATTCTTCCGTTGACGCAAGTGAAGCCGCCAGTGTTCAAACATGGTGCTGACATCTTGGGTCTCAAGCCTGCGCAGTAGTGGAGCCGCGATATCAAGGTCCCACCCACACTAACTCCTAATCAATAGCCTAACTTTTTGTGAAATAAACAGTTATGGAAATGTAGAGATTAAAGTTAAAGCAGCAATCTCCTCCCGAAGTTCCCGAGAAGTGTCCGTTAGTGCCTCAGTGACTACTATGCTCAGAGAAGCTGTCAATCTCAAATGTTAATCATAACGTCACACCCCCGTTTTTATAGCATCAAATAACTAACTAAAACCAAACTTATTTAAAGAACGAACACTTGAACTAACATCAGTGTAATAAAAACAGCCTAAAATGACAGAAACCATCTTTGGAAAAAATGTGTTTGAAGTGTAATTTGATTGTTTAGTTTGTCTATGTCCCGTTACATTTCATGGAGAGGGCGGGCTTTATGACCTATACTGCATCCAGTCACCTGGGGGCAATCAAGACGCGTTGGCTTCAGTTTTCAGGACTCGTGAGGCATTTAATTGGGTGAACTATCTCTTTAAGACACACAAATGTCCTGATTGTACAATACTGTTGCAGATTGGTCACCGTGATTGCCAAGACAGACTTGTTCCAGGATCAATATATTTTGTTGATCCTGGAACAACATTCCTGTTCAAAAATTTTGTCCTAACCCAATCCCAACCCCTAAACCTAACCCTACCCATAACTTATCCCTAAAATCAGAGGGAAATGATAAGTGTATAACACAGATGTAGAAGCACCTAACCCTTGTTGTAAGCTTACACTTGACATAAACTGTAAACTTGTCCCTCAAACTGATTGGTTTATTAGAATGTTGTTCCAGGAACATGTTTTACTTGGTGAAATCATGTCCACCTTTGCAGTCTAGTGACAAAATCTCAAGATATTAAACTTAATTTAACTTGTAAAACCAACTGCAGTCTCAATAATTCACAGGAGTGGCCATATCATTATGTCATATATGCTGAATTTCTAATCAACGAACAGCCTCGTCTGCTGAAGGCCAGATACACGGTCTAATAGCTTGTTGGATATCAGTGGTGCCGCAGTCATGACGGAACCCCGCTGAGATCTTGATTAACTGGGGAATCATGGGAAAGCGTTAAACCTAGCACAAAAAATTCAATTTAATGCAGCACTCCCACTGGTGCTATACAGCAAATGAGTTTCAAATATGTGGAGTTGAATAAAGTTTGAAAAAAGTTAGAGAAAACTGTGGAGAGAGACTCCTGCACACTTAAAAAAAAAACACCATGTATAAGTGCTCCTGTCTCTAAATCTGCAAAGTATGGTGTTGGCCAAAATAATAGAGGGCTGTAGGGTGGACTCTTTTGACTTGAGACAGTAAGCAAATTAGCAACCACACAGCAACACCCTGCTAACCAACCACAACATGCTAACATGGATGGATTTGAATAGGTGCCTGTAATATTAACGTGTTCCTTCCTTTGTTTTCACTTCCATTGGTAGTCACTGCATTACATCACTGGTCATTTAAATAAAGTTAAACTTTTCTCTACTGGAAACACATTTTATTTTCAACAGCCGCATGTTGTTCATATCATCTCAGATCACCAACTCTCACTGACAATGACATTGGGCCACTTTGTCGCTGCAAATCACTGTATCTGTGAACGCCTCTCCAGAGTAGCACAGAAAGACAAGGACATTCACAACAGCTGAAGACCTCTGTCTCAGACACTTTTATTTATTGGGGACTGACGAGGACTCTCTTTTTATTTGGCAATGTTCAGATTTAGAGAAAGAACTTCCCATAGAAAATCAGTAAAAAGGTAATGTCGACTCAATGTTACTGCCTCGCTTTCTCTCTCACTTTGCAGTCTGTACATGATCAAGGTTACTTTTAGACCAACATCAAGCCTATAGGAAGACTTACCTTGCGCACTTACAAATACAACATTTTGCAGTCAGTCTCACTGTAACAAGACAAACTGATCACATTATAGTATCAGCATCAGAATTAAATACTTATCTGAAAAACAGCACACTCTGGTGGACAGAAATGATGATAACACTCATTAAGCCTGAGGGGGCTCCGAATAGACATTGCAGCGACAGCAGGTGTGGTATGGTACCAGGTCTGAGCGCCAGCCTTCTGATGATCTTGATCAACAGAACATATGCTAGATGCCGTGGAAGTGCCAGACATGAGGCCAGCCAAAAAACCTGACCTACCAGTAAAAGATGCTAGAGTACTTCTCCTCAAACAATAACTGTGTAAAGAGGAGCAAATGGGTCACATTGGAAATCGTCCAATGCAGCAAAACATTTACATTTATGCATTTAGCATATGCTTTCATCCAAAGAAACTCCCAAAAGCAATTCATCACAGAGCCAACCATATTCACAGTGTACACAATGCCAGGTTTATTAGAAAGTTAGAGAAGGAAACACGCTAGATCAGAGGAAAAATGCAGAGAAATGGAGCTGTAAGAAAGAATGTCCTACCTTTTAGTTCAGAAGTGAATCGTCTTCTTCTTTTTACTAATAGTAAAGTCTAATTGCTTATTAGCATATGGAGTGCTACAGGGTTGACATAGTTTTGTTGGCCAAAACAGAAACAAGTTAGCATTTTAGCACTTCCATTTCCATCGTCCTGAGGTCAATGGGTTTTTGAATATGGGCTTTTGGTTAAATGCCTTAAATAAGGTTTGTGGTTAACACAAGCTCAAGATATTTTCGTGTTTTATGTGATTTATTTAAAAAAAGGTTTTACTTGTCTTGGAAAAGGCAGCTGCTTGTAAGTGGCTAAATGGGCGGGTTTTCAGGGACATTAAACATCATCAGGTAAACTTGTCTATTCACAAGTCTGCTTTTACAGCCTCATTGTTTTATATAAATCACATTCTTGCAAACTTTTTAACTCAAAATTTCAGGGAGAATGTTTTAGTTTATTTATAGCTTTCATTTAGCTTTTGACTTTTGCCGATTATACAGTATTTAGGCTTCAAAATGGGGGCAGTCGTGGCCTAATGGTTAGAGAGTCAGACTGGTATCATGAATATTGCGTGTTTGATTCTCAATACTGGCACTACACCAATCGCTCCCCGGGCACCACAGCAAAATGACTGCGCCGGGTCTGAGTGTCCACGGTTTGCAGTGTGTGTTGTTCACTACTCACTACTCCTAATGTGTGTGCACTAACCTGGATGGGTTAAATGCAGAGGACAAATTCAGACTATGGGTTGCCATTCTTGGTACATCCTTCACGTCACTCACATAACTGTTATAATGATGAAAAAAACATGTACAAATCTTATTTTCTGCAATAATCCAAAAGGCAATGGAAAAATCCTTTTGGGTTTTTGTCAAGAGAACAAGGATGATGCTAACTTATGGGTTGGCCTACTAAAAAATGTCATAGCACTCTATTGGCAGGACCGACCTAAAATCTTTTTTAGCTTGATTTCAGCTTTAGAAGCAAAATGCTTTAGTCCGATTTTATTGACAATTGGAAATATGTTAAAGATGCTGTATGTAATTTTTTGACTGTACTAAAGCATACAAATACCATAATATGTTTGCAGATATTTAGGAAACATGCTGTTCACAAAAAACGAAATGCTGATGCTGATGCCGAAAAACAATGCTACAGCCATTTATTCTACTTTGAAATGTACATTTCATGTAGGAATGTCTGTTTTTGTTTTGGTCTGTGTGATCCCGGCCCCTGCCAACTTACCCATAAGTATTTCGACAACCCGGGTTGCCAGTTGATGGAAACTACAGCTAACTGGCAACCATGGAAGGTGGCAAACAAACTGGGTCAGAGATACAGTAGCAGATTCAACAGGACCTAAAAAGCCTCTGCATCCATCTAAAAGCTCTATGACCAGAGGCATATTAGAACACGGATAAATCATTTCATCACCTTACAGTGTAAGACTGTTGCACGTCCTCAATCTGGCAACCCAGCGTTTTGTCCAATATTTTGAATTTGGACTGTCAGTATTTCATACTGCACCTTTAATAAAATGTAATCTCATTCTAACATAACTAAACTCATACATCTTATCCTCATCTGATTTCACAATTCAGATGGAAATAAAGCCATACTTCTCATTTGTTTATTCTCCACAAATCCGTTATGCGCAAAAACTGAGCTGGGATAGAGAAAAGAACATCACAAGCATCTGTTTATTTTTTTTCTGCTTATTCCAATTTACTCTCAGCTGCTGTGGCACTGCAGGGGCGCTTCTTGCACATGGGCGGATGCTGATGAAAGGGACATCCATGAGAGGACAGAGTGCATAAAGGGCCACAGAACACTCCTCGTTCTTGGCCTGCCGGGCTAATGCATGGAAGAGAACTGGGTTGATCATCACGCATCCCTCGGTGCGGGCTCTGTGGTGCATTCTGGGAAATCAGCACCACAGGAAGCCAACCTGCCTCCTGGTCCCCAGCACAGAGATTAAGTCAAGAATAGAGCAAGCTGTTACCCTGTCCTCAGATTACCCCCAAACCAAATGTTCCTTCTAAAAAATGAAACTCAAAATTTTCACAAAAACCTGACAGGATATCAAAAAACATGCACTTAGTTTTCACATCCATTTTTTTAAAGGGGTCATGAATTGAGAAATCAACATTCCCTTGAGCTTTTGATATATAAAGGTCATGGTAATATACGAATATCCTGTGAGTTTCAGAGCTGAAAACTTCCTTGTTAGTCAAAGAAAAGCTTTTATTGACAGCTGGCTCAGCAAACGCTTGATCTGGGAATGTGCCTCCCTGTGCGTCAGAGTGTGGTGAAACACTGTCTTAACCGAAAAAGATGAATGCCTGATTTTGTAGCCCCACCCACCGATTTGTGTATGACATGTTATAGATAAATAACATAGGCCTACATAGAGCTAAACCGGATCAAACTTCTAAGCAATAAACATGCCGCATAAGCTTAATTCGGATTCCAATATTATGAATGCATGGATGAACTTTATTTTTAATGAATATCCAGCTCACATGGGGAAGACATTGCGTGTTTGTTCCTTCATTTCTGATCACGGATTTGTTTGTAAACAAGAGACTGGATTTGCAGACATGATGAGATTACATGAATGAATGAAACAACACACTAATGTGAGTAAAAATGTTATAATATTGATAGTATTGCATTGTTACAGATCATTTGATATCTATTGATTATGTGTACGTGTCTTACTGAGCATAACTTAGCACGCTGTCAAAGGCTGCGATTCATGATCAGACTTGGACATTTATGGGCCAGGGCTCGCAAAGCCCAACGTTCAGAGGGGCTATGTGTTTTCCAGACGGGCTACCAAAACATATCACCGGCCTGCCGATGGGCTATCTTAAATAGTGAAATAACATTCCTTTCTTGATGTGCGGTTCACTCTCTTGACTTGATATTTGAAGGAAAAATACAATCGTGGAAGTTTTGATCATGCTGATTTGTCTGACTCTGCAGTGAGGCTTTTTCTTTTTTTTTTTTTTTACAGTGCGTGCATTTGTGTGCGTGTGTGTATGTGTTCGTTGGTTATTTCCACCAATCGGGCGGGCCAAGTAATAAAAAATAACATTCCAGTTAATTGCGGGTGGATGAGAGATAAATCAGTGTGTTTGTTCGATAAAGACATTTTGCGAGCCCTGTGGACGAATCATTCTGGTTGCCGTGCGCTTTCAAAACAATTCCTCACGTGTACTCATGGGGGAGTCAAAGCTCATTATAATATGCAAAGCTTATCCAATCATAGCAGTGGCCGTTTTCTTCCAAGTCTTCAGTGCGGCACACCCATAAAAGTGTTCCACAAGGCTCAAAACCAGGGTAGAAAATAGCCTATTACTTATTCATTATGATGCTTTTTGAATGTAAAAACCATGCAAACTTCATAAGTTAACCTCAGACAACAGTATATACATTAAAAAAAGCCAGTTCATGACCCCTTTAAAAGCACTTTTTGCTTTTCAGTGTGAACCTAGAACAGTCAACATCTTCTTTTTAGCTATTTTGTGCAAATTAAATAAACTGACAAGAATCTATGCGATCAAATTTGTCATTTGACTCTTGGGCAAATTTCATAAACTGAGCAAAAAGACACAAAAAACTGTTAATAAATGTAATGCATTTGAACCTAGATGATTCATATCACCCGCTGATATAGTTGTCAGTGTAAATAAAGGGAAGACGAACTTGTACATGATAATCTGCCTGTAGCTGGTGCCATGCCAAAACTAAACCCATTGCCCCCCATGCAGTCCCAGCTGCGATTGGTGGACGAAGTGTGGCGCTTAGGAGCACGCTCTAATTGGCTGAGAGAGTATGGCAGTCAGACAAGCCATTTCTTTCAACCCAGATGGAAGTGACAGCTCTGACCTTCTTTTTCCCCAGAAAGGGAAGCAGGAAAAAAAAAAATCTCAAACTCTCCCTGGGTGAACTGGAGCCAGTTGGCAGACATTGAAGCCCCTGGCACTCGCACGTCCCTGAGCAGAGAGTGTGATATGTGCACCCTATCCAAACCTTACAACCTTTAGGGGTGTCTGTGAAGCTGTGAAGTCAAAGCCCCAAACTGTTTTGGTCGGGATTTTGTTCATGCTGTCAGAACTCCCCACTGGGTACGGCATTAAATTGCCCCAGAAGAAGATGAACATTTGCATTGACATTCAAAGACTTCAACTTTTCTATTCCAAATGTTCAAAATAACTCATGATAGATCCCAAATTTGAAAAGGCACACCACGGTGGCTGGGATTAATCCTTGGAATGTGGCACGTACTGACAGTAAATAGTATTTGAATAAACGAAAAAGGCAATTGCATCTGGATGAACGTTAAATCCGAACCCACATGACAGTAGAAATCCTCACTTAAACCCTTGTTTAAACCCTTTTGTACACACAATTTCAAAGCACTTCAAGCACATGACAAATACACAAGCAAAAATGCAGTAGAATTCATATGGAAATGCATAAAATCCATGTGGAAATGCATGTTTAATACATTCACCAATTCCTACACTTAAAAATAAAGGTTCTATCTATGGTTCCATGAAGAATGTGTAGCATCCATGGAACATTTCCACTGCTTTATAATGCAAAAAAGTTTCTTCAGATTATTAAAATATTCTTCACAAAAATGGTTCTTTAAAGAACTGTTCACTGAAAGGTTCTATGGAAGAAAGAAGAAAGAGGAAACAGAGTCATACAGGTTTGGAACGACACTGTAGGGGTGTAGCGATACCCTCATGTCACGATTCAAAGCATATCACGATAATGAACTCATGATAAGATATTAATGTGATACTCAAAGACGTATGGTAAAAGGTTAACAAAAAATGTACTGTTGATTTAAAATGCATGGGGGATGGAAATTTACAGGCTTGGTGCTGGTAACCCAATGCACAGAACAATGGTGACACCAGAATAAAAATATGATTCTGAAATTGAAAATATAGAATTATTTTAGACGGCTTGCATTTCTTTCCACTTTTTACTGTTATTATAAGACATTTGGTATCAGGACCCACAAATATTACCCCGTTGCTTTATTTTATATTATATTATATTCAACATTATATCTACACTCACCTAAAGGATTATTAGGAACACCATACTAATACTGTGTTTGACCCCCTTTCACCTTCAGAACTGCCTTAATTCTATGTGGCATTGATTCAACAAGGTGCTGAAAGCATTCTTTAGAAATGTTGGCCCATATTGATAGGATAGCATCTTGCAGTTGATGAAGATTTGTGGGATGCACATCCAGGGCACGAAGCTCCCGTTCCACCACATCCCAAAGATGCTCGATTGGGTTGAGATCTGGTGACTGTGGGGGCCATTTTAGTACAGTGAACTCATTGTCATGTTCAAGAAACCAAATTTGAAATGATTCGAGCTTTGTGACATGGTGCATTATCCTGCTGGAAGTAGCCATCAGAGAATGGGTACATGGTGGTCATAAAGGGATGGACATGGTCAGAAACAATGCTCAGGTAGGCCGTGGCATTTAAACAATGTCCAATTGGCACTAAGGGGCCTAAAGTGTGTCAAGAAAACATCCCCCACACCATTACACCACCACCACCAGCCTGCACAGTGGTAACAAGGCATGAAGGATCCATGTTCTCATTCTGTTTACGCCAAATTCTGACTCTACCATCTGAATGTCTCAACAGAAATCGAGACTCATCAGACCAGGCAACATTTTTCCAGTCTTCAACTGTCCAATTTTAGTGAGCTTGTGCAAATTGTAGCCTCTTTTTCCTATTTGTAGTGGAGATGAGTGGTACCCGGTGGGGTCTTCTGCTGTTGTAGCCCATCCGCCTCAAGGTTGTGCGTGTTGTGGCTTCTCAAATGCTTTGCTGCATACCTCAGTTGTAACGAGTGGTTATTTCAGTCAAAGTTGCTCTTCTATCAGCTTGAATCAGTCGGCCCATTCTCCTCTGACCTCTAGCATCAACAAGGCATTTTCGCCCACAGGACTGCCGCATACTGGATGTTTTTCCCTTTTCACACCATTCTTTGTAAACCCTAGAAATGGTTGTGTGTGAAAATCCCAGTAACTGAGCAGATTGTGAAATACTCAGACCAGCCCGTCTGGCACCAACAACCATGCCACGCTCAAAATTGCTTAAATCACCTTTCTTTCCCATTCTGACATTCAGTTTGGAGTTCAGGAGATTGTCTTGACCAGGACCACAGCCCTAAATGCACTGAAGCAACTGCCATGTGATTGGTTGATTAGATAATTGCATTAATGAGAAATTGAACAGGTGTTCCTAATAATCCTTTAGGTGAGTGTATATTAGTTTAATGTAGTACTGACAGTAAAACTTTTTTTTTCACAGTAATTTTCATTACACTACAAACCCGATTCCAAAAAAGTTGGGACACTGTACAAATTGTGAATAAAAAAGGAATGCAATAATTTACAAATCTCATAAATTATATTATATTATATTTTATTCACAATAGAATATAGATAACATATCAAATGTTGAAAGTGAGACATTTTGAAATGTAATGCCAAATATTGGCTCATTTTGGATTTCATGAGAGCTACACATTCCAAAAAAGTTGGGTAGCAATAAGAGATGGGAAAAGTTAAATGTACATATATGGAACAGCTGGAGGACCAATTTGCAACTTATTAGGTCAATTGGCAACATGATTGGGTATAAAAAGAGCCTCTCAGAGTGGCAGTGTCTCTCAGAAGTCAAGATGGGCAGAGGATCACCTATTCCCCCAATGCTGCGGCCAAAAATAGTGGAGCAATATCAGAAAGGAGTTTCTCAGAGAAAAACTGCAAAGAGTTTGAAGTTATCATCATCTACAGTGCATAATATCATCCAAAGATTCAGAGAATCTGGAACAATCTCTGTGCGTAAGGGTCAAGGCCGGAAAACCATACTGGATGCCCGTGATCTTGGGCCCTTAGACGGCACTGCATCACATACAGGAATGCTACTGTAATGGAAATCACAACATGGGCTCAGGAATACTTCCAGAAAACATTGTCGGTGAACACAATCCACCGTGCCATTCGCCGTTGCCGGCTAAAACTCTATAGGTCAAAAAAGAAGCCATATCTACACATGATCCAGAAGCGCAGGCGTTTTCTCTGGGCCAAGGCTCATTTAAAATGGACTGTGGCAAAGTGGAAAACTGTTCTGTGGTCAGACGAATCAAAATTTGAAGTTCTTTTTGGAAAACTGGGATGCCATGTCATCCAGACTAAAGAGGACAAGGACAACCCAAGTTGTTATCAGCGCTCAGTTCAGAAGCCTGCATCTCTGATGGTATGGGGTTGCATGAATGCATGTGGCATGGGCAGCTTACACATCTGGAAAGGCACCATCAATGCTGAAAGGTATATCCATGTTCTAGGACAACATATGCTCCCATCCAGACGTTGTCTCTTTCAGGGAAGACCTTGCATTTTCCAACATGTTTTCAAAATTTCCAAAATAAACTTGTTTTTCCCTTAACATTATACATTTTCTCAGTTTAAACATTTGATATGTCATCTATGTTGTATTCTGAATAAAATATTGAAATTTGAAACTTCCACATCATTGCATTCTGGTTGTATTCACAATTTGTACAGTGTCCCAACTTTTTTGGAATCAGGTTTGTATACGCAATATATATTGTCACTATCCACGACACGTATTGTTGCATTATTGCGATATATTGTGACACCCCTACATAATAGTGAATAAAATATTATAAAATTTAGAGTAGATAAGGCACAAAAGTGTACCTTTGGGGGGTTTTAAGGGTCAGATTTACTAACAGCTTGCACCAGCGCAAACCCTCTTTTGACTACTGTCAAGATTTATTAAAGACATGCAGTGAAAAATTAGCGCTGAAAGACCGTGGACAGAGTTATTTTTGTGGCTGACCTTATTGCATTTGTAGGAGTTTCCCTTTCAGATGCAAAATGTATGGGAGGAGAGTATTTAATTAATCAAGCATGGTGATTTACTAAGGTTTGCGCTCATCAATTTACTGGTATTTGTGCCATTATTTATGCCAAAAAAAGCATGTCTTAAACAAGACATTTATTTGCGCTGCTTTTTGTAGATTGCGTTGGTGGTCATTATGGAAATGATCTGGCTGCATCTGTGTTCTTTAATTTGCATGTCGTCAGTAGATCACGTGCAGAGCTTTCCATTCCCATTGGTGCTTTAATGGGATTGCGCTCTCACGCTAATTTGCCCTGTTTAGTAAATCTGGCCCCAAGTGTCACTTTTTTTTTTCCGGAGAGTGCACATCACCAATTCAAGAAGTCAAACTGTCAGTCAGATTGCATGTATCACTAATAATGCATGGGTTTGTGCCAAATTCCAGCTCAAGTGTTTAAAAACACTCAGCTTGCCAAGACAAGCACTGGAGAA
Source organism: Paracanthobrama guichenoti (assembly GCA_018749465.1). NCBI lineage: Eukaryota > Metazoa > Chordata > Actinopteri > Cypriniformes > Gobionidae > Paracanthobrama > Paracanthobrama guichenoti. Next base: position 32,318,002 of record CM031951.1, on the reverse strand, counting down.
CTTCAACACACTGAAAGTAATATACATAAAGAGTATGCTGGCAGTTGTTGCTAACTGCAGGTTAAATAGGTACTATCCTTCATTCCTTCCCCCACCTTCCTTACTGCAGCTGCATTGCAGAGCTCTCGGCTCACGCATACACACATGCCAAAAGGAAGACAGAACTGCAACTGGACTATGTTAGATGTGGACTGAGAGCTGTCTTTGGGTGTTACTTTACAGTGCTGCAAAACGAGGACACAGATACAGGTGTTTTATGGGCCTTTTTTCATTTGCTACAGGACGAGCGTAGCATAAACCTGTGGGTTTTATTTAGATAAAGAGGCAGCCTGTAAGCCAAAGAGGAGCGGGCATCATTTTCCATTGAAACAGCTGAAGTACCATTTCCTCTTGAATTATTCACTTAGGACTGTCTCAGTATCTGTGAGAAATTCAATATACCAAGCTAGGCATTCAGTATCATGTCAAACATTTCTCATGTTCTTACACTGTATGGAGAGGGCTTGTCAGTCCTTCAGGACCAAGGTTTTTGAAAGATTCAGGCATATGGTCTGTATCTTTTCTCACTGAGACTTACTATATCTAGCTGCCTTAATTGAACAAACAAACAAACAAATAAATAAAAAGTCGATTAAATATTACACAATCATTTAAACATTTGGGGCCAATTTTTTTTTACAGTAAAAACATTATTATTTAGATAATATCAGATTATTACAATTTAAAATAGCTGTTTTCTATTTTAATATATTTTAAAATTGTATTTATTTCTGTGATGGCAATGCTGAATGTTCAGCATAATTTCTCCAGTCTTCAGTCACATGATCCTTCAGAAATCATTCTGATATGCTGATTTAGGGCTCAATAAATATTTCTTATTATTATCAATGTTGAAATTAGTTGTGCTGCTTAATATTTTTGTGGAAACCATTGTTTGCTTTCTCTCAGAATTCTTTGATGAATAGAAAGTTCAAAAGATCAGCATTTATTTGAAAAGAAATCTTTTGTAACATTATAAATATCTATATTGTCAATTTTGATCAATTGAATGCATCCTTGCTGAATAAATACATTAATTCTTTCAAAAAGAAGAAATCTTACTGACCCCGAACTTTTAAACAGTAGTATCCTAAAACAAATATATAAAAACTATAGGAATATCTATACATTGTAAAAGAAAAGAAAGAAAAAAGTTTCGTTTTTAATATCCATGTTTGGTCTAATTAAACTCACAATTCATTGTGCATGTTATTCTAAAGAATAAAATGTTTGTATTCAATACAAACTCCACCTCTTAAACATCTTTTCATGTTAGCTGACATCATCTAGGATTTTTGGCATTGTTTTAGGTAATACACACTTTCTAAAATGTTGCCAACACTCCCAGTAAAAAGGTACAAAAGATGTCACTGGGGCAGTACCTTTTCGAGAGGGTGCATATTAGTACCTAAAAGGAACAAGCGTGTACCTTTTAAAAGATACCGCCCAGTGACATCTTTTGTACCTTTTTTTCTGAGAGTGAATAAGTAACACTAATTTAATCGAATGCTGGTTAATGATAATACCGTAGGTTGCATCAATAATAGCAAACAGTCAAGTTGAAAAAGACCACTGAGACGTATACACATCTCAATTTCTCAAGTAAACTTTTAGCTTCCTCCACTCAAAAAGTTGTAAAAGTGTGTGCGGGGATTATAGAATCAAATATCCCTTTGGATAAACTGAAAGTCCTATTTTTATTATATTTGTCCAGAATTAGCAGTCAGATTATTAGCAGATGTTTAGAGGGTACTTAATATGATCCTTTAGAAAATTCCATTAGAAATCCTGCACATTCCTCTAGGATTTTTTACTAGCAACAGTACTCATCTTGTTAACTTGCATAACTCTCATCACAAGAGAATGACAAGTGTATATCTGTGTCTCATTATTTTGTTTTTCTTCTGGCTTTCCTCTAATTTAAATTTTTTTATTGTTTGCTGTGGGAGCTCGAGTACTTTAAAAATTCACAGTGGGACTATTCGAATCTGCGATACGAATGATACTGCTAGCATCTTACACATGCAATTAAAGCCTGCAGGCTAGATTACACATCTGCTGTGAAACCTGTTAAAAACAAGCTTGCATAAGTGTGGTCGTGACACCATTCACTGCTCTGCACTTCCTACAGGCTTAATATGGATGCTAGTGCGGCGGTGAGGTTTATACGCTAGCAAAAATGGAGAGAGGGAGTTATTAAATTATGTTGCGTATAGATGCCAAATTAGTTTCAAATTTTCATTCACACAGTGCAGTACAATCGCTGGAATATCCTTTAATGTGTGACTCACGGCTGACTCATAAAAATAAACTGGTGGCTTAATCACAAAGAATCGCAAGATTAGCCTTTTGCTAATCTTTTTTTATTGGCAAAGATTGGTCACATGCATTCTGTAAATGAGCATGCACGTTTATCAACATGTAAACACTCATATGTGCAAGCAGCATATGTGCAAATATCTATAAAGCCAAAAGCCGCACGTGTTCTAGTCAAAAAAAATGACAGGAATCTCATCTCTTTCACACCTCTCTGCGTGGGCATCCGCACATGGGAACATCGACCCGCCAAGCCACGTCCTAACCACCAACATGAACATGTAAACATTCATTAGACCGATCGGAAGAGCCTTTGCGTCTCTCAGAGGGCCCGATGTGCATTCAAAAGCATGAGAGAGGAAGGCTAATGAAAAGCCCTTCTGCAGCAGCTTCGTGTGAAAACAGAAGCAGAGAAAAGCAAAGCATTGCTTATTAACTGGCTTTTGTTTTGGTATTTTGCGGGTGTGCGTCACGCTCATCAGCAGCTTGAAGGGCTCTCTGCCTCCCGCTCAACCCACTCACAGCTCCTGTGTACTGGAGACAGCACTAACAACATTCCCTCCACCTCTATCTGCGACTGTATAACCAGCTACCACGTATTACAATTCAGGGTTACAAGACTCTTGGATGTGGATCTTAGGCCATTTCAAATATCCAGACTTTTGATAATCATAGTCTGCTCTACAGGAATATTTTAGGTTCAATACAATGAACAGCATTCATGGTACATTGTTGATTAGGCTACTACAAAAAATAATTTCCACTCAATGGAAGTGAATGGGGTACAGTATTGGAGGATTTAAACACAGAAATGTGAAGCTTATCATTTTATACAAGCACTGTTTAAAGTTGTTATTGTCATTTCTACAGTTGTTTTAAAGTTATGTGGTCATGGCAACAAAGTTATAAAACTGGAAAAGTAAATTACATGCATATTATTTCTTGTGGCTATACTGTTATTGTTAGCTAAAACTATTACAATTAATTTTTGTTAATTGAAATTAAGATGAAATAAAATAAAATATTTGAATATTAGACAAAAAAACTAAAACAAAAATGTAAAAAAATTAAATACTTAAACTTAATTGATAAAACTTAAAAATAAATAAAAAAGTAAAAATACATAAAATTAATAAAACACAAAACATTTAAAGAAAATATAAAAATAAAAGCTAATTAAAAATATTAATAAATACTATAATAGCACACAAATAACACTAAAATAAGTCCGTCCAACATCTAGCATTCACATAAGGGCAGATTAATCTTAAATCAGATATAAGACTGTATCAGTATGGGAACATAAAATGCACCCTGACTCTGAGACTAGGGCCCTGTCCCATAGCCCATCTGAAATTGACTTGCGGTCTTGTGACTTTCATTAAAAAGGGTCCTCACACCACCTTTGGGGCCACAATACCCTGACTCTGAGACTTGGGCCCTGTCCCAAATAGCTCATCTGAAATGGACTTGCGGTCTTGTGACCTTCACTCAAACAAACGTGTCTGTGAGGTCCTTATGACTGTAGGATATCCCATTTGCCACTGTATTATTCAGAAGGGTCCTCACAAACACCTTTGGGGCCACACCATCCTGACTCTGAGACTAGGGCCCTGTCCCAAATAGCCAATCTGAAATGGACTTGCGGTCTTGTGACCTTCACTCAAACAAACGTGTCTGTGAGGTCCTTATGACTGTAGGATATCCCATTTGCGACTGTATTATTCAAAAGGGTCCTCACAACACCTTTGGGGCCACACCATCCTGACTCTGAGACTAGGGCCCTGTCCCAAATAGCCAATCTGAAATGGACTTGCGGTCCTGTGACCTTCACTCAAACATGTCTGTGAGGTCCATAAGACTGTAGGATATCCCATTTGCCACTGTATTATTCAAAAGGGTCCTCACACCACCTTTGGTGCCAAACTACCCTGACTCTGAGACTAGGGCCCTGTCCCAAATAGCCAATCTGAAATGGACTTGTGTTCTTGTGAGCAAATAGCCAATCTGAAATGGACTTGCAGTCTTGTGACCTTCACTCAAACAAACGTGTCTGTGAGGTCCTTAAGACTGTAGGATATCCCATTTGCCACTGTATTATTCAGAAGGGTCCTCACAAACACCCCCTTTGGGGCCAACTTCACCACAGACTACTATCAGCTATGCGGTATAATGTCACCAAAATGTGGAATTGAAATGCAAGGGCTGAGGGCGGCATCTTGTCTGAAATCACTAGCATGCAAAAAGGGTAAAATTTACCACAATCCCTAAAAGTGAATGAGTTCTCTATTAACATTTTATATATAGCTTACATAGAATATATATTTATACTGCATATAAAATAGCTGCCCAGGGGTGTTGCCAAGATGGCCTTTGAGTGGACTAACTTGCCTTAAAGTGAATTTGGTCTTATTAATTACAACAGAATCAAGTGAATTGGGATGAATAAAAGATTAGGTTTTTTATATACAGTATATGTAAAAGATCAGAGGTGCTGCATTTGCCGTAATAAGGTCTGCTGTGTTGGTCATGTTAGAGATGTGCTACAGGGATTGGCTGGTACCTGTCTAGGTGGTGGTACTCCAGTGATGATTGGTGGCGTACTTAGGAGGAGGCTTCAGGGCCCTGAAGAGTCTCTCAGTGTTATAAACACCTGTAAACAAATCAGAAGGAAACACTGTTAGCTGCAAAAAATATATATAAATTTGAATGTTTTAAGGATGTTAAAGAAAATATCTGTATAAATGTGGGCGGAAGAACACATGGGAGTATGTGTTACTAACACACAGAATGAGCTCATTAGTTCTTTAATGAGATCACAACCTAGGCAATCAGCGTACAACTGTGTACGACACACACACACCTGGACAAACCACAGAGACAGCACTACTTCACTACAGCAGACACATTTAGTGCTGAATGGCACACCTATAGAATACAAAATATAGAATACCCTTAATTCTCTCTTTTTGCCTACATTGGCAGTATGTTAGTTACTTTTTATGTTTTAAATTTTCAGCAGATGAAAAAAATATTTTCTGGATTGTTCGATTAATATAAATTTGAAAAGAACAGCATTTATTTGAAATATAAATCTTTTGAGGCATTATAAATGTTTTTACTGTCGTTTTGGATCAATTTAATGCACCCCTGCTAAATAAAAGTATTAATTTCTTGACCCCAAACTTCTGAACAGCAAAAACCAAAACTAAGAGTTCTAAAATAGAAAAATAAAATCTAAATAAAAATGTATTTTACCCAATATTTGAGAGTATAACATCATTAGCTTAGCACATGCTAACGCCAAATTCTATTGAAATCCATTGTGAGGAGTGCTGTTTGATGACAAAGTTGCCTTTATACACTGTAAACAGCAAGGCAGCTAAATAGGTTTTGAGACAGAGTATTTATCTCCTTCACACACTCCATGGACATAAAGAAAGCCTGACATAGATTTTCACTGCATCATTCTGTAAGCCATTCGCAGGCAAAAAAGTCTCTGATGGAGGCACAAGAGAACATCTCCACAGGCCTGAACTAAATAAAGAGCTCCAGTTATCAGCGTATGACAGCAGCTCTGACACAACAGTCACCTCTGCTCAACTCCATTCATAGCCGCTTCAACATGTCTTTATTATGGAGAATAATGTACTTATGACTGGTTCCAGATAAACCTGAACAACTCTACATTCCCATCGGCTTTTGGGAATGTTTGTGTGAAAGAGTGTCTACAGTAATAAAAAATCTGAAAAGATAGATATAGTCACTAGTGTACTGGTATGTTTATCTTCTATCCGTTATCCCTTATAAAACAGTACTGCAAAGTTAACATGGTGTGCAATAATGGTATCAGAATAGCAGATTATGACAATTAATCATTAATCATTTACTAATTTACCTTATTCCATACAGAATGATTACCATATTTACTTTTTGTAAGCAATAATGGCTTTTCAGGGTTAAAAATTATATTATTGCTGGGAAATTAATCTAAAAATGTTCAATAACTTGAAAATATAATACATAGCATGTCTAAATGTACCCCTATCAACAGTAAGTATCCTGTTCTGGTGGGTCAGAAATGAACAGCAGAGCTCTGACTCCTGCTTGCGCTTCAGGGAATCTGAGGTGAAAATGCAGCGTTTTCCTCTCTGCCACCAGATAATATGTGAGCACTCCACACACACACTGACTCACATAGCATGAACATGTGGGCCCTTCGTGGCATGTTCACACTGAGAACTTCAACAAGACAGAATAAATCCACCCTCGCAGGCATAGAGAGCCCTGCACGAGTCCCAGAACCAGCAAACTGACATACTGCTGCAGCAGATGGGATTTAACGCATCCGTAACACACACCAACACACAGAAGCAAACAACTGCCATGCATACACACTGAAAACACACAAGTAGGCCTACATACTAACAAAGTCATAAAAATGTACTGTATTCCACAGTATAATGGTGAGAAAAAGAAAATTCATATATGTACAGTATATGCCAAAAAATTACAAAACTATTTTAACAAAACTAGCTATATATATATATATATATATATATATATATATATATATATATATATATACCTAAAATGAAAATTAATTAATAATTTACTCATTTACCTTATTCCATACAGAATGATTATTTTATATATATATATATATATATATATATATATATATATATATATATATATATATATATATATATATATATATATATATATATATATATACATACATACATACATACATACACACACACACACACACACACCGATCAGGCACAACATTATGACCACAAAAATGGGCAAGCATAAAGATTTGAGCAAGTTTGACAAGGACTAAATTGTGATGGCTAGACATCTGGATCAGAGCATCTCCAAAACTGCAGCTCTTGTGGGGTGTTCCCAGTCTGCAGTGGTCAGTATCTATCAAAAGTGGTCCAAGGAAGGAACAGTGGTGAACCGGCGACAGGGTCATGGGCGGCCAAGGTTCATTGATGCACATGGGGAGCTTAAGCTGGCCCGTGTGGTCCGATCAAACAGACGAGCTACTGTAGCTCAAACTGCTCAAGAAGTTAATGCTGGTTCTAATAGAAAGGTGTCAGAATACTCAGTGCATCGCAGATTGTTGCTATGGGGCTGCATAGCCGCAAAAACCAGTCCATACATAGCCCATGCTGACCCCTGTTCACCACCGAAAGCGCTGGAGGCAGTGTGATGCTTTGGGCAATGTTCTGCTGGGAAACGGTATTTTCAGGGCCCTAGTCTTCCAGCAGGATAATGCACCCTGCCACAAAGCAAAAATGGTTCAGGAATGGTTTGAGGAGCACAATATAGAGTTTGAGGTGTTGACTTGGCCTCCAAATTCCCCAGATCTCAATCCAATCGAGCATCTGTGGGATGTGCTGAACAAACAAGTCCAATCCATGGAGGCCCCACCTCGCAACTTACAGGATTAAATAATCTCCTACTAACATCTTAGTACCAGACACCACAGCACACCTACAGGGGTCTAGTGGAGTCCATGCCAGGGTCAGGGCTGTCAGGGCTGTTTTGGCAGTAAAGGGAGGACGAACGCAATATTAGGTCATAATGTTATGCCTGTTGGATAGATAGACACAGACAGACAGACAGACAGACAGACAGACAGACAGACAGACAGACAGACAGACAGATAGATAGATAGATAGATAGATAGATAGATAGATAGATAGATAGATACTATACCTTACATCAAAAGACTAAAGGATGGTTAAAAATGTTGTTGTTTTTAAACTGATTAAGATGATTTGTATTGAATTTATTATACTGCAGTTCCTAAAATTACCGGACAGTTTTATTTACTCGCCAAAGTCAAATCATATTGGCACTTAGTGAGTGTTCATTTCAGACCCTGAATACTAAGCAGTGAAGGCAGGGGAGGACAGCGAAAGGGAGGAGGATGGGCCCAGTGCTGTCTGGAAAAGATCTGCGTTAACCGCAGGCTCTGGTGTGGCCATCTCGCTTTCTTTTCAGGATGTCATTATGTGATTTTCAGAGCAAGCAGTGTCTAAATTAGCCCTGTGCCTCCCTCAACTAAACTCACTGACTACACAACCCAAAAAGAGAAAGAGAGGGAAAAAAAGAGCTGCATTAACTTGGAGAAACTCCAAATTACGCACATTATTCAAAAAACTGAAAAAGAAAGACACCAGAGTGAAAAATAGACACATGACAGCAGAGCTGCTTTATGGCTGAATGTTCAGAGCAGATCTGCATGTTTAAAGCAGGAAGACTGGCAGATGGCATAAATATGCTTCTGCTGAACTGCTATCTCACCCCAGCACTGTGGTCTATGAACACTACACGTCCAACAGACGGTCTTTATGCACTCCAGAATGTGCGTTTCCATGAAACCACAATAGTTCAGTACTAAAATGGCATGATATCAGAGCGAAGATTCCCTGAAGAGTTCACCTAACAACTTTGAGGTAAAAAACTTCCAGATCTGTAGTGCTCATCTGCGTGTCATCTTCCTGACTGCGAGACTGAGAGGAACATCTCAGAAAGGATTAATCGCTCTCATTTGTAACTCTGTTCAGCCTCTGCTGTGGGAAAACACTTCCAGCACCCACATGGTACATTTTATAATTTAATGTATGCATTAAAGTCAACACAAATTCAAAAGATATTTTAATTCCGTACAGGCTATTCAAGACAACTCCATACAAGTTTTAAAAAGTTCTTTTAAAAGTTGTGAAAATTACATGATCTAGGACCTTTATACAGTCTATGCCATAGACTGAGACTGTACATATATCACTCACAATCTCATTTTCATCTGCATTAAATTCAATATGCTGTCTAACCTGACTAAGGTCTATGTAATTGTAGGGTAAGGGTTGAAAAGAAAGAGGCATTTATGACAATCAAAGTTTGAAAAGCAAAGTTGGTTTGAAGGCAGAGCAAGTTATACTTCGATGAAGGATTACATAGACATTTTTTTTATCCAGAAAACACAACGCACCAGTAGACCAGGAATGTGCAAACAAAATAAATATAAAAAAAGTCCATTCTGATTTTATGGTGACTTTAAAGAACTCTGCCCTCCAAAGACTTATCAAAGTCAATATCAGCCAACCGTAATGTGCAAAAAGGTTTAAAAAGAGAGAGTTTCAGACTAAATCATACCTTTTTTTCCCCTGCAGTTTACAACCACAGAGGCAAGTGTGAATCCTCAGAACACCTATTTTTAGTCAGGTAGTGTGGACATTTTGTGCGTGAATAAACATTAACATTAGGAGACAAAAAAAAAAATTATAATAATTTTCACTAGTAAAGACACCCATGAAAGAGGACAGAAAAATATGGAATTACTTTAGGACTATGGCTTAGTTTTTCATGATAAGGATGAGTTTGTATTCTTAACCATGCCTTAAAAGTCCTCAAAGATGTAAATCTCACAAAATTTGCTGTGATAATAAAGATATCAATCCCACATTAAACAGTCTTATTATTTTTCTCAGAGTCAGTCATCTCATTTCACTCTCTTGTAAAGATACTAATAAAAAGCTCAGTTGATGGACTTTGGATTTATCTTTCATTATATAGTAATATTATCTGAGCTACGTGGTTTCTTAATATCTTAATTATGAGACTGTCAAGATGCTTGTCTCTGTTTTAGCAGATGATGGCTTTGTAATAAAGCTGGAGACGGTTTTCTTCCATTAAAGAATAATTATTTGCTAACAAGTGAGGAATAACAAACACTGCATTTCTGTGTAGAGTTGTTGATAGATAAATAAATTGAATGTGGGTTTGTTGTTTTAAGAGGCAGACTGTTTAAACCTGGGTTAAATGGACAGACAACGTACAGTTTAGCAGGATTTATTTTTTAGTTTTTGCTTTACCTTTTAGCTATGATAGGGTGAGACTAAAGCAACTTCAAGTTTTGAGAGAAAAGTGCTTTTTAAATTCATCTTTTTTTAAAGCAGCCATTAAAGCACTGCTTTTGTAACGGAATTAACAACAAATCTGTTATGCAGCATAATCTATATAGCTTTAAAAACAAAATGCTGTAGCTATACATTGTCACGAATAAATTAAATTGGGTCTCTTGCACTATTGATCCTGTTCCAGATGAGTTCGGATCAATTAAGCTCAGATTTTCAGAAAGGGGAGTTTAAAAATTTATTTTTTTTATTTTTGATAAAACCCTTAAAGGTGCAGTGTGTAATATTTATGAGGCTCTATTGACAGAAATGCAATATAATATACATAACTATGTTTCTATCTACATATAATCACAGGTCCCCTTACAGTGAAGTCACCATTTTGCTCCACCATGTTTCTATAGTGGCCCTAAATGGACAAAATTCTCTACAGAGCGCTAGCTACTCTCTGCTGTTTCAGACAACGACATCTTTGTCCTGTGTCGGCCACCGTACCTTCTCTATGTGCTTCGAAAGGGAGGTGTGAGCAGCGTGCAGTTGCAATTCACAACCTCACCGCTAGATGCTGCTAAAATTGACACAGTGCACCTTTAAAGGGATAGTTCATCCAAAAATGAAAGTTCTGTTATCATTTACTCACTCCATGCCTGTATGACTTTCTTTTTTCTGTTAAACACAAAAGAAGATATGCTGGGAACATTGGAGCCCTTTGACTTCTGTCGTGTGGACATACACTAGTGGACATATTTATATATTTTTCAAAAACATTTTTGGTTGCACTTTATTTTACAGTGCAATGTACTTACAGTGTACTTACCCACAAAAGTACTGAGTAGTGTAAGGTAACTAAATGGGTTAAGTTAAGGTTTAGGGAGTAGGTTCAGGGTTAGTGCCTAGTTAGTGTCATTACTAAAATAAGTACATATGAAGACTTCAGATGCAAAAGCCTCTAAGTTCATCTGATGTTTTTCTTTAAAATTAGCATTTTTGTCAGGCTCCTATGTATAGGTTTCTACCCAAGTACCGGTACTTCTGAATGGGCTGAGCATGGGATTTAGCAGGTTTGAAGTGTAAGTATTTGATGATTGATACTATGTGAAGAGAGCATTCACTTAGTATTATCTCATTTTTGACCCAGGTGGCTTTTAGAGGCTTTTGCATTGGAAGTCTTCATATGTTCATGCGAAATGGGACTGTAAAATAAAGTGCTACCAAATTGTTTTATACTTTCTACAGAAGAAAAGGTCATACTGTCCAATCACAACTTCTCAAAATTAAAGACAAGCAGCTGTGGTTTAATACTCCAGTATGGAATATAAGTACGGGAATGCTCTGAAACCTTTTACACTCTAATTTCATGGAATGCACTAAATAATAAATCATGATCACATTGCAGGACCTAGTATGACATCATATATGGAATTCATGTATTTCCTGACATGAGCGATAGCTGTAGTATCAGACTGAGAGCATCTCTCTCTCTCTCTCTCTCTCTCTCTCTCTCTCTCTCTCTCTCTCTCTCTCTCTCTCTCTCTCTCTCTCTCTCTCTCTCTCTCTCTCTCTCTCTCTCTCTCTCTCTCTCTCTCTCTCTCTCTCTCTCTCTCTCTCTCTCTCTCAGCAGGTCTAGAACTGTCTCTCTCCTGTCTGTCTGTCTGCAGGTTTCCTGCCCCCCTGTCTGACAGAGCCCCTGCTAGAAGAAGGGGTGACCAATTCTTCCTTTTGGGCATTACATCATTGCTTTCCCTACTGCAGTGCCTCCCAATGAAAGAGTCTGTGTGCCTGCCAAGTAAACAATTCTGTCTCTTCACATGCTTCCATACCGCACTGAGAAGAGTTTAAATACATCATAACTGACACATGGCATGACACAGCAATATAAAAAACGTGAACTCATCAGTTAATGTTTGGCATTTTTCAAAACAAAAGCTCTTTTAATATTTTCTTCACATAATGAGAATGTTTAAAAGGAAAGTTCACCCTGAAACGAAAATTCTGTCATCATTTACTCACCCTCATTTTGTTCCAAACCTGTACGACTTTCATTCTTACATAGAACAAAATTACATTTAATTGTGTTCCATGTTAGAAAGAAATTGATACAGGTTTGGAACAACACAAGGGTAAATAAATGATTAGAGAACTTTCATTGTGGGTGAAATGTTCCTTTAAGAAAAGGAAAACTGCAAAGCAAGGATGCATAAACATATCCATTAGGAAACAAGAACATGCACTGCTTTCTTATCAGGACTCATATCCAGCTGGGAATGACTGGAGGTCTAATATCTGTGCTGAAGAGAAAATACTCAATGAAAACAGTTCATCAAACTCAAAACCTGTATTTTTATTATATATTACAACAGACAAGAAAAAAAGAATGCATTACAACTGACTAAGATGTGTGTCTATATCTAAGCACTCTGCACACTTGCGAACGCTGTCAGTTACTAATATCACTGATTAAATTATTGGTCATCTATATTTTTGCCATTAAAAATCAATATGTGCTACAGGTTCAGAGCTTCAATAGGGCTTTATAGGCTGTGCATTCACATAATCCTATGCATATATTCATGTAGAATTGTAGATTAATGATAATTGAATGAACTGTGCATTATTATTTTTTTATATATATATATATATATATATATATATATATATATATATATATATATATATATATATATATATATATATATATACATAATAATATTGTGCATACATAACTGTAACTACTGCCTTTTCCTTATATTTCAGACCAGGCTGTGCTTCAATGCAGTAGTCAGTGTCACTGAGGGCATCAGTTGGTTCCTGCATCAAGTCACTGATGACAGGCAGCTTTCTGCCATTACAGCACTGCAGGAGAGGGATAGACCGCAGACGAAACGCTGCTCCTGTGCTTCACTGGCCTTCTGGCATGATGCATGAAGACTACAGTCACCTGTATCTTGACCTTATTCAGCACAGACACAGCGGTGCATTGAGGGACAGAGATAAATGGATGAGAAAAGGTCATGTTGCATATGGCACATGCTTTCTGTCATGACCACAACAAGTGAGGGAGAGAGAAGAATTCTGAAAGGAGTGGGCAAAGAAAAAAAGATGGCTTTTAACAACAATATAAACTAAGAATTGAGATTCTGAGATCAGCCAGCCCTACAGTATGTGTACTGCAACCCATACAGCTTGGTGGCATGACAGCATTTAAGGTTCAGAAAAGGCACAATAAATGTAGTCCATACAACTTGTGTGCTACTAGTCCAGAAAGTATTTAAATGTCAGTTTATTTCTCACATAAAGTTAAGTTGTTATTTACTGATAATCTTCCACAGCACGAGAACAGCTCTTGAACTGAAATATTATCCATTACAGTATAGAAAAGAGCTACATGGAAAATTATAATTATTAAATAATGACAGATTCGCATTGATTCACAAATTTAAAAAAGATCGATATTCTAAAGTGTTACATTTCTTAAACTTCGCTGTACTGCTTAAAGTTATTGACATGTTAGAGTGTTATTAATTATAATAAGCTGCGGAAAACGCACAGCAGAAGCGCAAGCACAGATACCGCCTCTCAAACTGAATTACTTTTGTATCTTTATTATGAATTCATTTATATTTAATTCATACAGCATAGACTATACAGTGTTTTATTTTTACATTTGATTATTTAATTTATTTAGTAAAATAAAACTAGGCTACTGTACCTGAAAAACTTAGTTTATTTAATTTCTATATTTTTTATTTGTCCAATTGTTTAGTTTTATATTTGTATCAGCAAATTTGATGTACTTGGCAAATTTGGCTGCCTTGCTTTATTACAGTACAGAAGACTGCCAGTCATGTGTGCATTCAGTTTAAATTGCATTTGTTTTATAATATTTTTATTATAAATTAATTCATTATAAAATAATTAATTCAGTGAGATTTTTCTTCTACTTATTAAACAGTTTACCATGCAGTCAAATAAGAAAAGTAACACCAAACAGTAAACTACAATCAAATCTGTGCATATATTGAATCAAAATTTGAGAATCGAGAATTCATTTTCATTACCTCAAGAATTTTTAATCGAATCATGAGGTACCAAAAGATTCCTCCATACAATGCACATACATACACACACGCATTCAATAAAAATATATATTAAAGTAAATAATTGGAAAATGCATATAAGCTAAATATGTGTTAAATAATATATATATATGTGTGTGTGTGTGTGTCTGTGTGTGTGTGTGAGAGTGTATATATATATATATATATATATATATATATATATATATATATATATATATATATATATATATATATATATATATATATATAGTAATGAATCAATGAAAATTGATTTACACAAAAAATGTAAAATTTGTTAATAATGGCATCTTTTTATGAATGAAGTCCAGTATTACTAATACTGGTACTGATGTCTCTATGAAATTTAAAACATTAAAGATAGACATTCAACATTACAGTATAATTGAAAGCTATATCAATTTCAACATTTATTAGGCTTTAAAAAATACTTTTAGAACAATCTTCACATATAAACCCATTATAATAAATGTCATATTTACCTTGTGGGATTCCTAGCTGTCTAACAGGCAGGAAATATACAGAAATTGAATATTAAAAATAATATTAGAATATTAAATATGGATTAATCCTTATTAAAGACACGATTTTTTCTGTAACTTTTGTTCTTGACATTAAATGACAGACATCACAGCAACTGGCTTATTAGGCTGCTGTCACTTTAAGAGCTGCCACTGGCGAACATGACGTGGATCTGATGTGCTGTCACACGCGTCTCATTTTTCTCTCTTTAACTCTTTAAGTTCATTTAAGACGTTATTTAACGTCTTATTTTATCTAATTGTGTATATATATATATATATATATATATATATATATATATATATATATATATATACACTCACCTAAAGGATTATTAGGAACACCTGTTCAAGTTCTCATTAATGCAATTATCTAATCAACCAATCACATGGCAGTTGCTTCAATGCACTTAGGGGTGTGGTCCTGGTCAAGACAATCTCCTGAACTCCAAACTGAATGTCAGAATGGGAAAGAAAGGTGATTTAAGCAATTTTGAGCGTGGCATGGTTGTTGGTGCCAGGCGAGCCGGTCTGAGTATTTCACAATCTGCTCAGTTACTGGGATTTTCACACACAACCATTTCTAGGGTTTACAAAGAATGGCGTGAAAAGGGAAAAACATCCAGTATGCGGCAGTCCTGTGGGCGAAAATGCCTTGTTGATGCTAGAGGTCAGAGGAGAATGGGCCAACTGATTCAAGCTGATAGAAGAGCAACTTTGACTGAAATAACCAATCGTTACAACCGAGGTGTGCAGCAAAGCATTTGTGAAGCCACAACACGCACAACCTTGAGGCGGATGGGCTACAACAGCAGAAGACCCCACCGGGTACCACTCATCTCCACTACAAATAGGAAAAAGAGGCTACAATTTGCACAAGCTCACCAAAATTGGACAGTCGAAGACTGGAAAAATGTTGTCTGGTCTGATGAGTCTCGATTTCTGTTGAGACATTCAGATGGTAGAGTCAGAATTTGGCGTAAACAGAATGTTTACTGGTGGTGGTGGTGTAATGGTGTGGGGGATGTTTTCTTGGTACACTTTAGGCCCCTTAGTGCCAATTGGGCATCATTTAAATGCCACGGCCTACCTGAGCATTGTTTCTGACCATGTCCATCCCTTTATGACCACCATGTACCCATTCTCTGATGGCTACTTCCAGCAGGATAATGCACCATGTCACAAAGCTCGAATCATTTCAAATTGGTTTCTTGAATGAGTTCAATGAGTTCACTGTACTAAAATGGCCCCCGCAGTCACCAGATCTCAACCCAATAGAGCATCTTTGGGATGTGGTGGAACGGGAGCTTCGTGCCCTGGATGTGCATCCCACAAATCTCCATCAACTGCAAGATGCTATCCTATCAATATGGGCCAACATTTGTAAAGAATGCTTTCAGCACCTTGTTGAATCAATGCCACGTAGAATTAAGGCAGTTCTGAAGGCGAAAGGGGTCAAACACAGTATTAGTATGGTGTTCCTAATAATCCTTTAGGTGAGTGTGTATATATATATATATATATATATATATATATATATATATATATATATATATATATATATACACATACACACATACACACATAAATAGAATATAAAGAATTTTTGATGAAGCATAGAATATATTGATTTATCACTGTATCACAGTAATTGTACCTCATGGTATCTGTATATTACTATAAAATACAATTACTCATATTGTGATATAGTATTTGAGTTACATCACCCACCCCTGAGGACCCAGACCATCATAAAATCACTGCCACCATCACTGTTATGTACCTGGACAGCCTGGGGTGATGCTAATGGCAGGTGTCTAGACAGGCACCATCACGTCACCCTGACTCCAATAAGCATCCCGAGCGGCAAACACACAGACACAAAATTACATGACAACACACATTATGATAATACACATCTGCGTCAATGTGTCCGGCATGCTAGTTAACAGGTACACTGATTCTCAAACACTGCAGAAAAATGCACAGGCGATACATCATCAATGAAATGTTAATTCACAAAATTATGAAAGAGGCTGATGAAAGCTTAAAAAAGGAGGAAATGTAAAGACAGCGAGGAATGTCAAAATGCCGGTACTGCTGGTATCAGCCTGTCAGATTCTCTCTCACCTTATGTGCCAGAGCGTTACACACAATGACGCAGCATCTCTGCAGCACAGCGAGCAGGGAGGCAGAGAACAGGAGGGAGACTGAAAGAAAAGCGAGAATAAAGGGATAAAGAGCCTACCTGATGAGATCTGCGTGTAGGATCCTGTTCTTTAGGTTGTAGGACAGAGGAAGACAGAGAACCACAGATGGACCTGGAGAGAGAGAGAGACAAAGGGAAAGAAATGTGGCAGGTGAGCTCAAGGTGTCCTCAGAGTTCCCTTATTTCAGTCACATGACATCGGCAGCTACAATACACGTTCCTCATCAATGGCCAGAGACACATGTGTGAGTTTAGCATGCGCCGTTCGTACTGCCACCTTCCAGCAAGAGGGAGAGTGGTATGAGCGAGAGGTAGGGCTGTGTGTGTGTGCGTGTGTGGGAGAGAGAGAAAGAGAGAGTGTGTGTGTGTGACTGAGATTGTAATATAATTAACAGCCTGATACACTGTAAGCAAGAGCAGAAGTAAAAAAAAAAATCATGAATCCGTGAGTGTGCATAACGTTCCAGAATGAGCTCAGATGCGCTGAGGCTACATAAAAGGAGTGCAAATGTAAAGAATGACATTGCACAAAAGGAAATGATGTATCTACAATGCAGTATCTCTATATTGTAACAGTTAAAGATAATGGTAGTTTCCAAAAAGGTTTCACCAAACACTCCTACCACCCATTTCACTGTGCCCTCAATCTGCTATTGTTAAGTCAAACACATAGCCCCGCCCCAAACTCACGCAACTGACGGCGAAGTTAGCGTCAAACCGAGATCCCTTTTAATGCACTTGGTGACCATCTTGGAAACACCACAGGGAAGGTATTTCTAGCCATGCAAGTACAGCTCTTATACTTGAATGGCCTGAAGATCTCTTTAGTTTTTGTAGTTGTTAACATGGTATTTTTTTAAGTTGTAAATAAAGAATATTTGCGTATGTTTTTACAAGAAAATATGATTTCAGTCTTTCTACTTCAAAATTTCACATTTAATTTAATGTGTTATTTGTAACTATGGCAAATTCCCATAAGGGGAAGTACACGGACATTTAAAGCCTTCAGAACTGTACTTGAATTGATAAGAACCTGATAAAATGTCTGCTAAGGAGTTCCAACTCTGTCCTACTGTAAGAGTATTTATAAAAGTATGAGCTAAATGGCTTCTTAAACTTTCAATGTTAGTTAAACAAAGGAAATCTAACCTAACATCCATTTCATCTTCACTTCTCAGATTTTTTTCTGCTGTACAGAAGTGATCTCTTCCCCTCGGTTGGCCACATCTGTCACAGGCCATATGAAAAACCAGAACACTGCAAACAGGAAACTTTGTTTGGCAATTTGACAGTAGCTGGTGTTCAGATGGCCTCAATATTGACTCCCTCCCGACTGACTCGTCCCAATGCAAGTCCTCCAAGCAGCTCTCTGCTATAGTGGAGGTGAATGAGGCCTTTACTGGAGCAACTTTACACTGGACCGACCATGAACAAGTCCTATTTTGGATCAGAACGGTCACTGACTTAAAGTCAGCTTTTTATTCAGTTGGATCAACCCGATATCACGGCAATTCGTACATATTTTACGAGGTGTCTGATTCGTACGAATTTGTATGAATGACCTACCCCTAACCCCGCCCTTAAACCTACCCGTCACTTCATTTTAGACAAATTGTACGAATTCATACGAGTGAGGTTGTACAAATTTGTACGAATTAGCCATCTTGTACAAATACTACTAATTGGTCGTGAGATAGCGTTGGTTGGATGGAATAATAATGCCACAATTTTTTTATTTAAAAAAAATCATGGAATATACAGTAATTTGGACCATTTTCATGGCATAATTTATGGCTGTTTTTTTCTTGACAGCTGTGGTCACTATGAACTGTGGTTGAATGGAAAATAGCTGTATGTACAATCATTAAAAAAAAATCTCCTCTATGTTCCATAGTAATAACAGCATACCGATCAGTGTTATTTTAGTATTATTTATATACTATTATAGTATTTATTATTATTTGAAATTAGATTATTATATTTTCTGGTTTTGGTAATTTAGCTTGAATTTTTTTTTTTTTGTATTTAGTTCATTTTTTTAGTACATTTATTTCACTCAGTTAAAAGTTTTTCATCTAATATTTTATTTTACTTCAACTGTATTTCAATTATCAAAAAGATTAGAATATTTTAGTTTTAGTTAACAATAACACTGATACAGATTTGGAAAGGCATGATGAGTAAATTATGACAAAAGTTATTCACTAAAAAAACATTGGTTTCTTATTCTCCTCAGCCCATCTCTCTCTCTCTCTCTCTCTCTCTCTCTCTCTGATCTCAATTTCAATTTGCTGATGTTTTGCTGACCGTCATCATTAGGGCAGGAAAAAGATTGGTCTTCATTAATTTCTCCCCTTTGGCAGTTCACGCTCTCTCCTATCATTTCATCATGTGAGATTTTGAAGGCACTGCAGACAGGCAGAGGGGCACAAAACAACCCTCCTAAAAACCCCACCCCAAACCTCACTACGGATGGTTATTCCCCGACCGCTGAATTAATCTTCTTTCATGCTTATAGCTTCCAAGGCTCTGAGGCCCGCTTATTTTCATGCACTTTCTTGCAACATGGGCGTCTGCCTTCCTGAAATAGCGAGTCTGATGGGTTTAGCTGTGTGTGGTGTGCCAGCGCCGCATGGAGTAGGATGAGGGTGGGCAAGCATGTGCACTCTGGAGTCTGGACTGCCTGGTGTGCTGATTTGGTCCCTAGCAAGGGATATCTGTAGTTTACTTCACTTGACGAAATCCATTCACTTGGAATACCATGCAATATCATCAAAGACAAATAACACTTTCAAGTGTGATGATATTATATACTCGGGTAAATAAAATAAAATAAAATAAAAGTAAATAAATAAAATAAAAAAATCCTTGTGAATTTGCATTTTAGTCATGTCTAAAGAACAAAGCCTCCGATCGTAAAAAGTACCAGATCTTCTGCAACAAAGACCTATTAGAAACCGAGGTGGAGCTGTTCTCCTTAAAGGGACAGTTCACCCAGAACTAAACAGCACCTTTTTCTTTTTTTTTTTTTTTTTTTTTTTTTTACAGAATAAAGTCAAATGGGTTTGGAGTGAAATGAGTGTGAACAAATGATGACAGAATTTTCATTTTTTGGGGGTGAACTTGGCCTTAAAGACTTAAAGAACTTGGCCTTTGAGGATTCAAATTATTGCCTTATTTAACATTTTCCCACAACAAGCTATTTTATTGTGTCCGAATTCTGGATAAGACATAATATAAGGGTTAATATAGAACTTCTCAATAATAGTGTGAAATTAATTTCATTTGCAATGCCTAGCAACAAACTCAATACTTTAACAGTCAACACTTGAGTCACACAAATTGGAGGGTGGAGGAGAGTAGTTGGGTATGAGATAAAATATTTGGGTAAATAAATAAATTAAAAATAAATAAATAAATAAATAAATAAATAAATAATATAAATATATATATAAAATATATATATATAATTTAAATAAATACATACAAAAATAATATTTGAATACATAAATAAATATAGTAACATTATATATTTATTATTTATTTAATAACATTAAATACAATTTAAATACATAAATATCTACCTAAATACATAATTTAAAAAAAGTAGATGTAAAATAAACATTATTGGAATAAATAAACATATTTTAAACAAACAAATAAATAAATAGCTCAAGTGTTAAATATCTGTCTTGGATGACACTGTATGGCATTCTAAGATGACAAATGGTATCAAAATAACATTATATGAAATCATATTAAAATGACTTTTAAATATAAAACTTATTTATGAAAGTGTCAACTGTCCAGCAATAATCAAACATGAACTGTTAGCCAGATTTCCCTTGGACTATCTCAGTCATATTATTTATTTAATAACATTAAATACAATTTAAATACATAAATATCTACCTAAATACATAATTTAAAAAGTAGATGTAAAATAAACATTATTGGAATAAATAAACATATTTTAAACAAACAAATAAATAAATAGCTCAAGTGTTAAATATCTGTCTTGGATGACACTGTATGGCATTCTAAGATGACAAATGGTATCAAAATAACATTATATGAAATCATATTAAAATGACTTTTAAATATAAAACTTATTTATGAAAGTGTCAACTGTCCAGCAATAATCAAACATGAACTGTTAGCCAGATTTCCCTTGGACTATCTCAGTCATTAGAGCAACAAATCTATCTCCTTCCAAGTAGGATCTAGTCATAATCTTCCCTGCACTGGCCTATTACAGCGTTCCCACAGCAGATGCTCATGTATACAGACTGAACCATGCCTCTGCTATGGTGGATCAATCCTAATTAGCCTGATGGCTATTTGAGCCCACACCAACTCCAGACTGCATTGAGGCGGACTAGCTGCCCTAAGGTTAGGCCTCCTGTGGGGTAAGTGTGAGGGGGAGAGACATCCTTTAATCCAGCAAACAGCAGCTGCACCCTGGATCTAATCCCCCCGCCCAATCCACAGCCTCAAGCACAGTCAAAAATGAACAAACTGTCAGGCATCCCACCTGAGACCCGCACATGTCAGACTTATTCATTATATCACAGACTTCTGCTCACAAAGCTGGTTTATTTGTCATCCAGTGTCGATTTGGGCCTCTCCTCTTGTGAGAAACCATGTTGTCTTTGATGCCATTGTTTAATCTTACATTGAGACAGCTGAAGCTAGAACAAGATTTGAACCTGTTTGTTGTTCAAAAGTTAAAGCAAAAATTACAAATGCGTTTCGGGAGTCAGAGCATGTTGCACTTTCATGTATATCTGTCTGTTAAATCCAGGGATGGGTGTACTTTGTAGCGCTGTGCCTAGACCTCCAAGCAAACATGAATGAATATTTCTCTGATTTATCTCATGAATACAGGCTACATAACATTTTATTTGAAATTCTAAAAGAAATGTCCAGAAAACCTTTGGCATTCAAAGATAAAAAAATACATTAAAAGAAACAACAAAGCAGAGCCATTGACTGACATGACAACTGGGAATACTGTCCCAGGCCATGTGATGACCCACATCAATACATGGTTTGTCTAGTTTGCACTCTATTTAACATATTTTACCACATCTAAAATCCTTTCTGCACAATTCCACCAATTTTCACCAAATATCAGCGCATTAGGGGTGTAACAATTCACTTGTTTTCTTGATGCATTGATTACAAATCCTGCCGATGGATATGCATCAATCTTGAAACATGGCTTTTTGAATCATGAATTGGTTGTTTCGGTCATAGATTGAATTAAAATGCAAAAAATCGAATTAATACTTGCATGCACAAATTATTGGACACATAGTGTGGCATTGTGTGTGCTTTCATTACGTTTTAAATATTGCAATATTTGTATTTTTTTTACTCCCACAGTCTTGGAAAACCTGAATCGAAATCAAATTTCATTAATGGGCCCACCCATTCAAATTTGTCCCTGGCTCTGTGTTTTCAATCAACGATCCTGAGTAATGCGACTTGCGAAAGTGGAATACCTTGGCCTCTAGTCTATGAGGCTAAATGACACAGCGGTTGTATTCACACTCTAATTAAGCCTTTTGCCAAGACAATCCCCCAAGTTTTCCTCCAAAACAGCCAGCGAGCACATCTACATTCAGTCTCCACACATACTAATTGGTCTCGAGCAAGTGTGGATGGATGAAGAGAGAGAAAGCAAGAGAGAGGCTGAGGGGATTCACCACTGATGCTCTTGAGAGCAGAGCTTAAAAAAAAATCAAGACCTTAATTAACATAACAGGGCTTTCATCTGGGCCAGGCCTTTAATCAATATGTGCAGGATAACCGCACACAATCACATAATAACTGCACAGGCACAAAGCACATGTTTTGGCTGGCTAAAAGTCGAGAGCTTGACTGGTTCAACAGCAATTCACAAAGACCAAAACTAACAACATCATTCAGACAATGTGGACAAACTTTGGTAGATTTTGACATTTAAATTAGGGTGCAGTATATAAATTAACACCTAGTAGTATGGAATATGACCCAAATCACAGTATGGAGGAGTGGTCACACTATACTTTTTGTTCCATTTATACACAAGCAAATGCTGGAGACAGTAAACTCATTCGAAGAAGTTTCAAATTTCTCTACATTCCAAAGTTCAAGTTTGGTGAACTCGGACCTGCAATGAATAAATGTGATCTATAGAAGATCAATATGTCACAACGAATAAAATATGGCATGAAATGGAAGTTGCAATAGTCTTTTCTTCCATATTGTGACATATATCCGAGTGAATCGGCTTCTCGAACAAGAAAAAAATGTAAGATGTCATCAGAGAAGAGATGTCACTGCAAGTGGGAAGGGAAGTTATTTTATTAAATAATACACAGATATATCATTTATAATAATACTGCAATATTCCATAAAAAGGGTCAATTTTGATTTCATGGTGAATTTAAAATAACACAAACTATAAAGTTGTAGATTTGTAGCCTTGCAGGAAAGTGGAGAAGATTTTTACATTTTGAATTTATTATAATTTGTTGTATGTTGAATTTATGTTTTTAAAATAGTTGCCACATTATGACCGTTGCAGTGTCCAAAGAAATCTCACATGATCGAAATCTAGTGTGACTGCCCCTTAACTCATATAATGTCACAATATAAAATAACAATGTTTAATATATTTATTAATATATATATAAAGTTACTGTAGTGCGGTCACTAGGGACCCTACTTTTTGGCCCACCTTACCCAGTAAGCAATAGCCGCCATTTCATTGTCTTGGTTAACTATAGATTCGATATAGTCCGGCCACTGCTAGCAACAATACCCTTGCATTTGTCATTTTTGCCAAAATAACTTGTGAGCTGTATGATATTTCTTCATGTAAGCAAAGTCAACAGTGATTACAGGGTATTTGGTTTCATTTCTTTGACATGTTCATGGGCTATGGTTAGACATGCATTAAATTTTCACTGACAGCCCAAATTTTGCCTTGTTTAAGCCTAGACGTCAGGGCTGTATTTGGATGGCTATTAGATGTCTTTTAAACGCACAATTGCTTGCTGGGTATAGTCAACTTAGATTAGAACCGTTCTAAAGCATTGACCACCCAAAATAATCCCTGTGAAGTATGGGACAGATCTGATCCACAAGCTTGAACTGGACACTAATTCTGTGAAGCTCTTACATGTAGAAGCACTGACAACAACAATGACCTTAATCTCTTAACAGGGTGTGAAAGAATCACCTCTCACGCCCACCATCCACAGGTCACACTGTGTTACAGATACACCTGCTCTGTAGGGTTTGTTTTGACTATTATTGATTTACAGAAGGAGGCACAAAGACAGCACAGATTTATATCCCTATATAAAGCTATATAAAGTTTTTCAAATGTGTTGGTGTAGCCGAGTGGTCATTGGGATCATAAAATGATCACTCTACAGCATAAAATCACACAAGTGACAGTCACAACAAGACTCTTGAGTAAGACAAACTCCAAGATTACTCTGGAGCGACTAATAAAGTCTACTAGACTGGGTAATCCCAGCCCGATTTGGTTTCGCCCTGCAGCTAAGGCTGGAAATCTGTACATTGTTTTATCCTGCTTCTGTTACAAATTTGTGGGGACCACTCACAAACCGGCTTATCCACCTGGAGCGCTATTGGCAGGTTTAACAAAATGATGGATAGAGAAGCAATGGATCATTGGTCTGATTGATACAGAGTCATTTGAACTACGCCTACACTCTGGTTATTACACAGGGACATTAACATTTTTAAATATTAAAAATAAAAGGATTCCTCTCTGGAGAAGCGTTCAGTCAGTTTCTGCTCGCAAATTCCGCCATGTAAATAGCAAATCCACCATGTTGCAAGCGCAACTGGCTTTTAAAGGGAATGGGAGATGAGACTCTGATTGGTTTATTCCATGTTACGCCCAAAACACACCCATGACTCATTAAGAGACTAAGTACAAACCTTTTAGACCATGTGCCTGGTGCGCCTACCTTTTTTTTCTGTCATTAAACTAGAATAAGTGGATTCGGACACGTTAAAATAGGGCCCAGAATGATTCACTGACTCACTCATTAAGACTGTCACATGCCAACACCTACTGATGTAATGATGTAACTTGCAAGAAAACTGAACAATCCCTACCACAATGCACAAGACTGACAGCCTGAAAACAAACATATATTATTTATTTATTAAACAAACAAACAAACAAACAAACAAACATATAACCAAAATAAATAAATAAATCTAAATATCTGCAGTATAATAATACATAAAAATAGCATATAGATAATTTACTGTAGATCATTACAAATGAAACTGGATATGATTGAGTCACGGAACAAACAGCAATTTATGCAGGTAAAATAATTGTATCTTACTTTTTGGATAAACATTACACTGAAAAAGAAACTGCACCTAGGCCGCTGGGACATCTTACGATTTAACCCTGAGCAAGAGAGACAGTAAATATTTCATGACTTCTATCAACTGAAGTGCACTGAACATTACATTGACTTGTGAAGTAACCACTGAATACAAACACAGCCACACTGTAACTAAAGCATTTATAAGCACTTGTCAAACGAGTGATTCTCAGCAGGGTTATATCTCGACTCTATTAAGTGGGATAACAAGATTACACAGAGTAGTGGCTATACGGCTAATGTAGCGCAGCTCTGCAGTACCTCTCCCTCCCTCTTAAAAACATTCCTCTATTCCCATAAGACTGTTGGATGTCCCCTCGCTCTTAGGCATTTCAACTGGAAAACGATCATGTTGTCCACGCACAGCTGCTAAGTGAGACGGAACAGAGTGTGTTTTGAAACTGCCGTATTTATAACAAAATCAGTCTTGTCAAGCTCATTCTTGTCTTGTGGCTTAGTGTCTGGAAAGAAAAAAGGTCTCAATTTAGAAATGTAGTGTCAAAGCACTTGAGAACTCAGGCTAGCTCAGTGAGAGAGCTTGCAGTGCCCAAATCTGATGTTATCCATGCCATTTCAAATCAAAGAAATGGAAAAATGGGCCAAACATTATGGATTCCAACTGAAATCCCTGGAAAGATTATCCAGTTAGTTTTCATTCAACATTGAAGCTCAGAAATGGAATTACCCAGGCTCATGGTTATTAGAAGGTACCAACAGCACAGAATTAATTTGAGGATTTAAGAAAAAAAGAGAAAAAAGAAAAGGCAAATCTAAAGAAACGGATGGATGGATGGATGGATGGATGGATGGATGGATGGATGGATGGATGGATGGATGGATGGATGGATGGATGGATGGATGGATGGATGGATGGATGGATGGATGGATGTCCATCTATCTTTTTTACTGGATGGATGGATATCATCTAGCATCTTTCTAGCTTAGATAGATAGATAGATAGATAGATAGATAGATAGATAGATAGATAGATAGATAGATAGATAGATAGATAGATAGATAGATAGATAGATAGATAGATAGATAGATAGATAGATAGATAGATAGATAGATAGATAGATAGATAGATAGATAGGAACCTTTAGTGAGTTTGTCTCTAACTGAGACAGCAGATGGTCACTGGTATACAGTCAGAAGTTATCAGCAGGTATTAGATGTCTCTCACAAAGACTTAAGCTTGACGTGATCAGTTAGAGATGTCCACTTTAGTTAAACAGATTCCTCATTCACAGTCACTCCAAGGCTACTGTTCTCACTTTATCTATTCCTATTTCCTAAAGCACATTTAAACTCAGCTTACAGTAACTAAGGCTGTTCAAAAGACATACTGTACAGTATAAAGACATTTCTACCATTATATTTAAAGTGAACAGTCCAATTTTCACTTTACATTCCAAGGAGATCATAATTAGAGGTATAATTGAAGGTCTATGACATAAAAAAAAAAAAGTGAAAGATGTCCATGTGTATCGCAAATTCAAATAGTTTAGTTGTGAAACAGAAGAAGTACAGCAGAACCACTGTAGACAATGATGACAGTGGGATTTGGGATCTTCATCTCATTGCCTGGACTCCTGCAGTTCAGCCCTGAAGAGATAAACATCAAGACTGACAAATGGCCCACAGTTGAGCCTGAGAGCTTCAGGGAAAAAAAAAATCCAAGGAGCCAAAGGATGATGTCAGACCACATGGCAGAAATGGCATACAACCACAGCTCTGTTGCAGCTATGTGATGCCCAGAAGGCCCACAAACATTACCACAACATGATTATTATTCATTTGTGAGAATCAGAACTACACTTAATATTAATTATAAAATAACTCTAACGGCTCATTTTAGTTTCAACAGTGATTTATTAAGCCTTTGTGGCATCATATCATATATCCAAGACTAACTAAATCAACACAGCATGCTAATTGGACTAAATTAGTTACAGGCTAATGTGTGAAATCTGCCTAAATGTTTCAGTGTAACCTGTCCGTTTTTTTTTCAGCTTCATGCATATTATTTTTTATTACATAACTGGACAGGAGATCAATCTCAGTGATGCAACATTTCTATCTAAGATATGACAGTCCCTTACAGAACTGTTCTTCATATGAATCCATAGCATTGATATTAATATAGAACACAATAAAATCTTCATCATTGCCTGACAAGAGCCAAAATAACCAAATGTAAATAAATAAAATCACTTTTCAAACTGACAAATAACAGAGATATCTAATTGGTTCAAAGTGTAGTTAAATGTAGCAGTGAATAATTTTTTAATAAATCACTTATTCAATTGACAAATAAACAGACATTTTCAAAACTCCTTATTTATTTCTTTATTTAGTTAAAAAAGCAATTGAATGTACCAGTAAAATAATTCATTATTAAATTATTTAGACATGCATTTTTAAACATGAATTAAATAAACAGTTTTATTTAATTTATGTTTAAAAATGCAGTTGAATGTACAAGTGAAATGATAAATTATTAAATCGCAATTTAAACTGACACATGTTTGCATCATGCTCATTTAAAACTGTTTATTTAATGCATGTTTAAAAATGCAGGTAAATGTATAGCAGTAAAATAATACAATATTAAACAACATTTCAAACTGACAAATAAAGACCAACACAGGGCAAATTAATTGATGTTTAAACTACTAATTAAACGTATCAAAATAATAAATGAATAACTCATTTTTCAATGCAATTGCTTTTCTGTGGGAGTAAACATGTCAACTCTGCCCTATCATTGGAAGTCCCCCATTGTGTCACTGATCTTTTGCATAAAGTAATATTACTAAAATGTAAACTTTGTACACTGTGTCTCTACAAATCACTAAAACACTCCTTAAAATTATGAAATAACCCTGTGGGAGAGTTAAGTGCCGTGCTCAAGGGTACAAATGTGACACTTTAAGGATCTCCCTCTAGCAGGGTTTGAACCTGCTACCTTTTGATCACCAGCTCAGTTTGTTAACCACTAGAATTGATAAGCAAATAAATGCCTCAGAAGCAAATATGCGAGTACTGCAGTTTGAGTGAGTCACTCTCACATGTGAGAGCAAACAGAACCAAAAATGACTGGTGGAGACCTGGCAGGTCAAAGGTCAACAGGCTTCAGCTATAAACCTGTCTTTTCAGCACAAGCACAAATATGATCTTAAGCTTTCCTATGAGAAAGAGATGGAGAAGGAAGAGAAGATCTAGCTAGAGTAAATTAGTCAGCTCATGCCAAGGCATCAAAAGAAGCTCCAAGTTCCTTTCCTCTCTCTCTCTCTCTCTCTCTCTCTCTCTCTCTCTCTCTCTCAGACTTTCATTCTCTGCCTCCTTTCTGCTTTATGAAGAGCACAGGAAATTCCTCTCAAGTGAAATACTCATCCCATGGGCAGATTCAGTGCAGAGAAGTATACATATGAGGGCGGGAGACTGCAGAGAGAGGCAATTTTTGAAAGAGGAAGGGAATCCTATTGGAAAATCCAGTTTAAACTGGTAACTGTGTTTTGGAACAAGCTAGCCAGCTACCATGTTCCAAAAACCAGGTTGACCATTTAAAACTGGTCTAAGATAGTCTAACAGCTAATTACCAAGATGGATTTTCATGATGACAAAAAGGGCAAGAAAGCTGATGAAGACATCAGGATAAAAATATTGCCTTAAAGACAAGCAATATTAGTTGATCCAAAAATGAAAATCCTGTCATCATTTAATCACCCTCATACACTGTCAGAAAAAAGGTACAGTGCTGTCACAGGGGCGGTACCCTAAGGTACAAAACCGAAAAGGTACTAATACACACTCTTAAAGTACTGATATGTACTTTTAAAGTACTAATACGCACTCTTAAAGTACTAATATGTACCTTCAAGGTACTCATACGCACTCTTAAAGTACTGATATGTACCATTCAGGGGTGAGTAAGGTACAAAGATGTACCTTTTCACTTTTGTACCTTAGGGTACCGCCCCAGTGACAGCACTGTACCTTTTTTTTCTGAGAGTGTAACCTCAAACTTGTATGAATTCCTTTGTTCTGCTAAACACACACACACACACACACACACACACACACACACAAAAAAAGATATTCTGAAGAATATGGGAAACCAAACAGTTGATGGGCCCCATTGACGTCTATAGAGTTCCATAGTAAGATTTGGTTACCAACATTCTTCAAAATATCTTCTTTTGTGTTCAGCAGAAGAAAGACATTGGTTTGGAACAACCATTTTGGGGTCAACTATCCCTAGATGTAAACATGTGTAGAGACAACATGCATGATGAAGCTTGTCTCTGATATTACCATACTGAAACAAAAATTTTAAAGAATATTTCAGCCAAAAATGAACACTCTGTCATCATTTACTCACCCTCATGTTGTTTCAAACCTGTATGGCTTTCTTCTGAGAAATATAAAAGGTGGTATTTTTGAAGAATATGAGTAACCAAACTATTTTAGTTACCATTGACCATATATTTGGAAATTTAGAATCTTTGGTTTAGAATGACAGAATTGTAATTTTTGGCTAAACTATCCCTTTAAGACCGTGTAAATGGATTTGCTTGTCTTCGCTCATTTAACCTGGCCTCTCAGCTTGGTCAAGACCAGCTAACTAGCTTCGAAGCTATGTTTTTCAT
Source organism: Paracanthobrama guichenoti (assembly GCA_018749465.1). Classification (NCBI taxonomy): domain Eukaryota; kingdom Metazoa; phylum Chordata; class Actinopteri; order Cypriniformes; family Gobionidae; genus Paracanthobrama; species Paracanthobrama guichenoti. The sequence continues at coordinate 32,287,802 of CM031951.1, read as the reverse complement.
CAGGGAGGTTTCTCCTAAGGCCATTAGTTGCTTGCAAGGCGTTCGAGCAGAATGGAAAAAGTGCCAAGCCCCGTTATGGCCTCTGTGGTCAGTGCAGCGCTCGCCCTGCCCACATCACTGAACTCCAGGGTGCGGCCGGCAGCACTGCCCAGTTGGCCCGACCTGCAACTGCACACAACAACTAACATAACAGGACATTCCCTTTGATTAGCTCCACAAAGAGATCCCACTCCTACATCCACACAATAACTGCAATATAAGACCAAAAAGCCCCATTTTGGCTTTAAGAGATGCTCAAACTAGTCAAATGAGACATTAGCTCTGTTCCAAAACCTATTGAGCTGCCTTGAGGTCTACTGTCTAAATGGGAGGCTACATCATCTTAACTAAAAAGAAACTTCATAGGTGACTTATTTGGAACACTTTTTATATACTGTACAATACATCACATACACTACATAAAAAATTTTTATACTCACTTGGACTACAAGAGAGACACAGCAATCTGTGATCAGACTGATCTGATTTACATTAAATATATTGTAGCTTTGTGGCTGGGTGAGTTCTGACCAGGTTTGGGTCCAAATACTCGCAGAGATTGGTGTTATATGAATATATTGTTGTATATTCATCTTGGATGCATTTTTGACTGAATTCATTGCAATGCATTCTGGGATAGTATTATCTGCAAAGAAATACATGGAATGTTGCCTTAAAATTTGCATTAAAATCAATGTATCTTGGAAGGCACTACAAAAAAATGGTGTCATATGGTGTGTTGCTTCTCAAATAAATCTTGTTTCAAGGATTTTTAGATAGTTAAACTGGAAAATAAGACAAAACTTTGCAATGCAAGCATAATGTTGTTGCCAGATTTTTGGAACAGCTTTCACATGATGCCTTAAAATGCTGTCTAGGTAGGCAGCTCACTAGGCTTTGGAACAAAGTTTTCTCAAGTTACACAGGGCTGTCTTAAGATACATTTGATAGTGTGTGAGAAAAAGAGTATAAAGAGATACAGCCGTGTCTTTTTTAACGCAAAGTACACAAAGCGATTGGCTTAGATTGCTCAGCTCTCTGTTCTGGGTGCCCTGTTGTCAGACTCTTTCCTATGTGATTTCTCTTCCACATTTCTCTCACTTTTTTTGCTCCCATTCACATTCAGAGATGTGAAAAGATCTGCCCTCTCCTCTTGAGGAACCTGGAGTACTTCAAAGACACACCACAGGCAATGTCCTTCAACTGCATATTGCATCCATAATGAACGTGTCTTCCCAACACTTAGCAATCTAATGGCACTGCAATATTTGCTTGACTCATCTTTCGCACTTACTGTTTGCAAACAAAACTTGTCTTTTCCACTCACCAGATTGCCAGTGCTTCACACCGAGGACATTCCCAAGCGTCTGATTGAGAATAATCTTGCCCTTTTACTTGATGGGAAAATTGTAAATTCACATCCTGGCTGGAAATAGCTGGGTAAACTGCACATTTAAGATTTTTCCCTGTTGGAAAATCCATCTTAAACTGGAAACTGGAACATGGTAGCGTATATGACTTCTAATCTAAGATGGTCAAAAAATAGTTCAAGCTGATCATTATTTAAAAACACCAGCCTGACCAGCTGGTATGTTGCTGGTTTAAGATGGTCTACCAGCTTGGATCAGGCAATGGCCACCCTACACTCTTAAAAATAAAAGTTCCAAAAGGGTGTTTTCACAGTGACGCTATATAGCAGTGTTTCCAAAATTTTTTGAGATACCACTAAGGCATTTACAATCTTTCTGCATACCCTCTCTCTTCCACTTGCATTCATTCTTTTTCCATAAAGGGACAATATTTGCCCCCTTAAACTGATTTCCAGGTGTGTAAATTTTATTTGTACAATTTTTCAAATTTTCAATTGAGAAATTGATTTTGATTTAGATTTTTGCAAAAAGGGTGCAAACGAAATTATATTTTTAAATATTAAACTAAGTGGCATTAAATCACTGTCTTAATGAGGGAGTCATCGAGTCATTCATTCATTCTTGCTTGGATAACATTATCAACATTAAAAACAAGAACTCACACAGGGTATGTTTTTGCATCTTAAGTCAAGTCTTAAATTGGTCTCTATGCACACTCTGTGCTAAGTGCTAAAACCCCACTTTTACAAAGGTACATTTTTGAGAACAGCAGTAATGTAGCCCAATTTGCTGAGGCAGTATACTCTGCACAGAACCGTGTATAATATGCACGCTGCATGTGTGGATGCAGTCAGTTTTGACTGCAAAACAGGGCAATTTGATTGGATCTCATGTATTTGACCTTTTTATGGCACTATTTGTATTTAATGTTATTTAATGCATTTTTAAGGTGAGGCTGAATTATTAAATGAATGGCAATACTTAGCATTTTGTGTGCGTACCCCCTCTGTCACCTCAGTTTGGGAACCACTGCCAAAGAAACATTCAGTGAACAGTTCTTGTGTGAAGAAGAAGTGTGAAGACTATTTTAATAATCTGAAGAACCTTTTGAAGAACCCACTATAAAGAACCTTTGGCAGAATGGAAATGTTCCATGGATGTTACAGATTCTTCATGGAACCATAGATGGCAATAAAGAACATTTACTTTCAAGAGTGCAGGTCACCTAATGACCAGCTAAGATCCAGCTACCATATACCAATAGGAAATTATCATCCCTATTTTTTGGGGAATTATTTTTTATTTTTGTCTATATGATGTAAGTTTTGTGCTGAAGGACCCTCAGTCACAAAGCAGGAAATGTGACCCTGACCTAGCTGTTGTCCCAAACCGCCCAGCTCCAATCCAACAGAAAGTACGGAGACCGGACACCAGATGGCCAAATCACAGTGTTTAATTGCTGTACAATGATTTTCAATACAGCAATTAATTCATGAGTGTTAGGAGCAGTGTTAATGGGTTACAAGTAATGTGAGTTATGGAATAAGGTTACTTTTTTCAAGTAACTAGTAAACTAATGCATTACTTTTAAGTTACTTTTTAGGGAGTAAATGCGTCATTTTAAAAGTAACTTTTCCTAACACTAGTTAGGAGTATATTGCAAATTATTTGCAATGGCTTAACAGCCATATCCACACATACACACATACACATACACACACACACACACACACACACACACACACACACACACACCAGTAGACAAGGGTCCTTTCAGAAGGGTCTGTTTTCCTCTTGTAAACAGCCGTGCTTCTCTACTAAATGGGCTTCCACCCCCAGCTCCTCTCATATCCTCCTCACATATGGACTCCCCCACCGAGAATGAGAAGGAGGCTGTGAAAGAATTACAAGAGAGGGGGTGGATTTAGGAAGACGTGACTGAAAGAATAACAAGAAGAAAGGAAGAGTGACATTGAGGATAGAATTATTTAAGATGGCAGTCCAGCACAATGACAGTGTGGGACGTATGCAAGGAAGCAAGGGTTGGAGAAAATAAAACAAAAGGAGGACTGAACTCTTTTTACATGTTTTTATTTTAGTTTATTTCTGTCTATACCTCATAACCTTCTGTCAAGAGTAAATTTATTCACATATTTGCTGATCAACTCTCTTAAAAAGGGGGGAGGCTGAAATTTTTATTTAAAAATGATTTATCTATAATTGTGCAATGGAAAGGTTCCATGGACGTTAAAGGTTCTTCATGAAAACTTAGATGGCAAAAAAAAGAACCTTTATATTTTTAGAGTGAATTCAACAGTAAACAGCTATCAACTAATCTGTTCACATACCACAATCTCAGGAACAAAATTATTACATGTTACAAGAGAGGGGTTTAGAACAGCTGTAATGACTCCATGGGATAGACCAGCACACTGCTCAGAATGTGTTTAAGGATTCCTCCCCATTTGTAAATCATCCCCACTTTCACATGTCCAAAAAAGAAAGAAAAAACCCCCATGAGATCATTATCGTAACAACCCCAGAAACACATCCGGGGAGAGGGGATTTCACTAGCCATAGCTCACTCCTGACAGAGGAAGTCCTAGACTCCAGCTGTAGATCTGGAGGGGTGATGAAAACTGTTGAAATCAGTTACCACAATGCAAGTGTAATAAAACTGACTACTTCTGACTCTTCTTAAGTGATTCTTTCATTCATTATACTCAAACAAATTCAGTGTTACTGCAGCTAAACAAGGAATGAGGAAAAAATGGAATGGAATTCACACACCATATGAAAACAGATAAAATGTCTAAAGTCTAAAATTTAAAATGACAGAATATACATTATAATTCAAAAGGTTTTTAAAGATATTAAAACTTGTATTATGCAAGAATACATTAAATTAAATGCATTAAAGGATTAGTTCACTTCAAAATGAAAATGTCCTGATATTTTACTTACCCTCATCCAAGATGTTCATGTCTTTCTTTCTTCAGTTGTAAAGAAATTAAGTTTTTTGAGGAAAACATTCCAGGATTTTTCTCCCCATCATAGCCTTCCATGGCAACCAAAATGTTGAAGGTCCAAATCAATGCAGTTTCAAAGCGCTTCGAAGGGCTTCAGAGGCTCTGCACGATCGCAGCTGAGGATTAGGGTCTTATCTAGCGAAACGTTCTGCCATTTTAAAAAATACATAAAAAATGTATATACTTTTTAACCTAAATTGCTCATTTTGTGCTGCTCTGCTACATGCCAAGGATTGTGCAATCACGTCGGAAAGGTGACGGCAGACGTAGGTGCAAGTAGACGTAGCCAAGCGAACGTGTGAGGACCAATTCAAACGCCCGTTACCAAAAACACTCCATTTTCAACTTCAAAATCGTCCGACATTGTTGTTTACCTTCTTTTTTTGCTAAAGGGCGTCTGTATTAGTCTTCGCATGAGCGCTTTGTAAACACGGGGGCGGTACTTCCGCCTACGTCTGGCGTGACCTTTACAATGTGACTGTGCAATCCAAAAAATTCAAAATTTTTTGAAAATGACATATCATTTCACTAGATAAGACCCTAATCCTCAGCTGCGATCGTGCAGAGCCTCTGAAGCCCTTCGAAGCGCTTTGAAACTGCATTGATTTGGACCTTCAACATTTTGGTTGCCATGGAAGGCTATGATGGGGAGAAAAATCCTGGAATGTTTTCCTCAAAAAACTTCATTTCTTTTCGACTGAAGAAAGAAAGACATGAACATCTTGGATGAGATGGAGGTGAGTAAAATATCAGGACATTTTCATTTTGAAGTGAACTAATCCTTTAATAATGTTACAAAACATTCAGTTTCAAATCAATGCATTCTTTTGAACTTTCTATAACTTTCTTTCTATCCTGAAAAAAAATGTATCACAGTTTCCACAAAAATATTAAGCAGCACAACTGTTTTCAACATTGATAATAACTAAGAAATCTTAGTCACCAAATCAGCATATTATGATTTGTGAAGGATCATGTGACACTAAAGGCTCAGTTTTGCCATCACAGGAATAAATAATATTTTAAAATATTGCATAATATTACTGTTTTTTACTGTATTTTTGGATCAACTTTTAACAGTAAGGTACTTCAATAAGAGATCATTTAAGAAAATGTTTAACAAAAGACTGCAACCTCAGCTACTGCATTAACATGAAGGTAAATAGATTAAAATAGAATGCAACATGCTGTAGCAAGGGGTATTCATGATGGCTGAGAACCCAAAGATCAAGTTATCGAGTTTTTGGAGCTTCTCATTAGCTGTGTTTACATGGTCATTGATGATTCCTGAATGTATTGTTTACATGAATGTAATTTCAACATAATATTCTTCTAATTTAAACATCGAAGAAGGCAATCACATGAGCATCATTTACAACCAGTAAGATGACTTTGGAGGCTACAGCACCCTCCCAGGGGAACCTAATACTTTAGAACCACAAGTACCTTCATTAGCAATGATCCATGTCTGAATTATTTGTTTAAGAGCTAATTAATAGACATACATGACGGATCCTGACAATCAGGTTAATGAAGCATACTGTAACTGCACTTGCATAAACAAGCGCGTGAACAGGATTCTGACAGACCCGTATGAAGGGGTTTCTGTCTGCCAGTATGAATCATTCTCACGCAACCTCAAAACTTCTCTCCAATTGTGCTTCTCTTGATTCCAGACCATTCACAGGGGTATTGAACTGCATTTGCTCGTAGAAGGAACCTAAACATTACCACATTGCTATGATGAGGCTCTGCTTCTGCAATCACTGCCGAACTTGGGTCTTTGAACCTCTGAGCATTAACCAGGCCAAAAGGAGGGGCTGGGGAAAAGCCTAAAGCCATAGTGGTGTGACATTAAAGAGGAGACGGATATTTCACAGATTTTTATAAGCTACGGCATAAACAAGTCATGCAATTACAGCCTGCCAAGCTAATGAAGTCTCCTCTCGCTAACAAGCAGGCAGCCAATGATGCTTCATCTTCTGAGATCATTAGCATATGTCAAAACATTCCTCGAACACATCTCACATTATGAATTACTCAGTGAGGTGACACTATCAGGACTAAATACTGCTTTGGTGAGTCGCTATCTACACACAAAAAGGAAAAGTTCACAAACTTATTTGGCTTTCTGCTGGGGAAAACACAACATACACTGTCAGAAAAAAAGGTACATTGCTGTCACTGGGGCGGTACCCTAAGGTACAAAATCGAAAAGGTACTAATATGTACTTTTAAGGTACTAATACACTCAAAGTACTGATATGTACCTTTAAGGTACTCAAACGCAATCTTAAAGTACTAATATGTACTTTTTAAAGTATTAATCTGTACCATTTAGGGGTGAGTAAGGTACAAAGATTAGTACCTTTTCACTTTTGTACCTTAGGGTACCGCCCCAGTGACAGCACTGTACCTTTTTTTCTGAGAGTGTATATTTTAAAGAATGTTTCTGCAGTTTATGTCCATACAACGAAAGTCGATTTAAATACAGTGATATGTGTAAATGGTTGATAAAGTTAGTGAGATACTAATCCACACCATTTTAAAATGATATAAATCACTTCCAAACATTGAACAATGCATGCATACAATAACTATATTAAATATGGCAACACAAACCTTAAACTTTATGACGTTTGGTTACGTGACATGCAGGAACCAGTTGAGTTTTTGTTGCCAAATTTGATGCAGTCAGTGTATACACAGAATTTTCATTTTTTGGTGTACTTTCTTTAATGGACGCCCTGCTAAGAAGTTCATGTCCTTTTGCACGAGATGACAGAGTGGGTCTGCACCTCATCTGAGAAGAGACCACTGACAGCAGCTTCCCAACAGCTAAAACAAGGCACAGGATGTATACATAACCATCCAAATTACACATGACTTCCTCCCATCCATGTGGTTGGTGCTGCTCTCCACAGGCGGCCTGCGCTTACCACATCTTATCTTCAGACCCAGCTGGGATATCATTTACACAGCAGCACAAGACACTAAACCACCAAAATTCATCACCTGCCTAAAGCCATCCTCATTTAATTTCACTTAGGCTATTCATTAAAACTGCTGTCTTTGGAGAAATAAGTGACTGCAGAACAATGTGAAGCCTTCTAGCATGGCAAAAACTAAATGCTGAGGTGTAATGAGATCTGTCCTCAAATTAAACCAATAATATTCAAGCAAAATAGTAAGATGTTGAGATCTCATCCCCTTTTCACAAACAGACATGTTGGGGTGTTTGTTTTGGCCAGCTAAGCTGCTGACTAACCCTTTCCTAAATACTGAGCAAAGCAGGTTGTGCAAAGACTCTGCTCTCCTCCAAGCAGTGGGTGGCTGGCAACCAGAACTGTTACCAGGGCAACGCTGAGAGAGTCAGTCTCCATGGCAACAAATAACAGCATTAGGAAGACCTTCAAGAGAGCAGATGAAAAAAAAAACGCCGGCAGTAGTTTCTCCTGGGCTCCAAATGTCCCTCAAATGACTCACTTTGATGCTTTGCCTCTCCAAGGAAAGATAAATATGCTGTAGAAGCCATTGCTATTACACAAATCCTGTATATTAAAACTGGTTCGATTTCACAGTCCACAGTACTTTGCGAACTGCCTGCATCTTATGGAAAGGGCATATCAGCCTAACTGAGTAAAGTTAGAATTGTATTGAAAATGTCTTTTGAATTTCAATTCAGTTGAATTTACATAACTGTGATTCAAATTTGAATTAAAGAGGAGTTAAAATTACGTATTTTTAATTTATTTAAGACAGACGGGATGGATGGATGGATGGATGGATGGATGGATGGATGGATGGATGGATGGATGGATGGATGGATGGATGGATGGATGGATGGATGGATGTCCATCTATCTTTTTTACTGGATGGATGGATATCATCAAGCATCTTTCTAGCTAAGATAGATAGACAGATAGATAGATAGATTTTTTGCCTATGGTTCCTGTGTGCCTGTTCTGAACAGCACGATGCAGCCATTAAAAATTCACAATAGCATTACTGCTAATTATCTCTGTGGTGCTTCGGTATCTTTGGTCATTAATCACCTGCGTTCATATACCTCATGAGAGTCCGACCGCTCTATTCATCCTGAAGGAGACTTCTTTCTATAGAAGTGAAACCATCATTAACTGTTCTCCAATTATCTTATATAACATACTGTAGAACTATAAAAAGAACATTTAAAAAAAAAAGATTATTTATACTCTTGCTTTGATAAAGTCTCAGGAGACAGGAAACGGGGGAGCCATTACCTGACACTTCCTTCTGGTAGCATGCATGAGCCATACAGGTCATAGAGGTCATGGCTCCCGCTGACCCCAGGGCCAGTTTAATACGTGTTCCACTGCGAGAGATCCATTCTTTCCATGAGAAGGACTGTCTTTCAGTCAATCTCCAAACCTCTGGGATGCACATGTCGATAACCACGGCCAGGAAACCAAGCAGAGCACGCAGTAGTGATTCTGGCTGAACAATGTCTTTACCAGTGCAAATGTAAACTGGCTGGTTTTCAGGCCTTTCAAAGGAATTTATGTTTTAAAGCTTTAAAACAGGATGTCCCACACAGAATAAGGTAAGATTGTTGGAAACCCAAAAGTGTGTGTGTGTTTGGGGAGAGTTTTGGCTCTGTTAGTTAGGATAGTACATCCAAAAATGAAAACTCTATCATTATTTACTCACTCTCATGTTCTTCCAAAACCTGCTTGCTTTCTTCCCGCGGAACACAAATAGGAAAATGACTGTGCTGATCTTTTTTTAGACAACGTCAAATTGAGATACAGGATATATTGCTTCTGGTCGGTAATTATTTTCATGTTATAACCAAACATTTATAAACTGCCAATATTAAAATTCTATTGTATTTTGTTGAAATACAAACCCGATTCCAAAAAAGTTGGGACACTGTACAAATTGTGAATAAAAAAGGAATGCAATAATTTATAAATCTTATAAACATATTTTATTCACAATAGAATATAGATAACATATCAAATGTTGAAAGTGAGACATTTTGAAATGTCATGCCAAATATTGGCTCATTTTGGATTTCATGAGAGCTACACATTCCAAAAAAGTTGGGACAGGTAGCAATAAGAGGCCAGAAAAGTTAAATGTACATATAAGGAACAGCTGGAGGACCAATTTGCAACTTATTAGGTCAACTGGCAACATGATTGGGTATAAAAAGAGCCTCTCAGAGCAGCAGTGTCTCTCAGAAGTCAAGATGGGCAGAGGATCACCAGTTCCCCCAATGCTGCGGCCAAAAATAGAGAAGCAATATCAGAAAGGAGTTTCTCAGAGAAAAACTACAAAGAGTTTGAAGTTATCATCATCTACAGTGCATAATATCATCCAAAGATTCAGAGAATCTGGAACAATCTCTGTGCGTAAGGGTCAAGGCCGGAAAACCATACTGGATGCCCGTGATCTTCGGGCCCTTAGACGGCACTGCATCACATACAGGAATGCTACTGTAATGGAAATCACAACATGGGCTCAGGAATACTTCCAGAAAACATTGTCGGTGAACACAATCCACCATGCCATTCGCCGTTGCCGGCTAAAACTCTATAGGTCAAAAAAGAAGCCATATCTAAACATGATCCAGAAGCGCAGGCGTTTTCTCTGGGCCAAGGCTCATTTAAAATGGACTGTGGCAAAGTGAAAAACTGTTCTGTGGTCAGACCAATCAAAATTTTAAGTTATTTTTGGAAAACTGGAACGCCATGTCATCCGGACTAAAGAGGACAAGGACAACCCAAGTTGTTCTCAGCGCTCAGTTCAGAAGCCTGCATCTCTGATGGTATGGGGTTGCATGAGTGCGTGTGGCATGGGCAGCTTACACATCTGGAAGGCACCATCAATGCTGAAAGGTATATCCAAGTTCTAGAACAACATATGCTCCCATCCAGACGTCGTCTCTTTCAGGGAAGACCTTGCATTTTCCAACATGACAATGCCAGACCACATACTGCATCAATTACAACATCATGGCTGCGTAGAAGAAGGATCCGGGTACTGAAATGGCCAGCCCGCAGTCCAGATCTTTCACCCATAGAAAACATTTGGCGCATCATAAAGAGGAAGATGCGACAAAGAAGACCTAAGACAGTTGAGTAACGTTTGCAGACTGTTATAAAAAGAAGAGGGGATGCCACACAGTGGGAAACATGGCCTTGTCCCAACTTTTTTGAGATGTGTTGATCCCATGAAATTTAAAATCAACTTATTTTTCCCTTAAAATTATACATTTTCTCAGTTTAAACATTTGATATGTCATCTATGTTGTATTCTGAATAAAATATTGAAATTTGAAACTTCCACATCATTGCATTCTGTTTTTATTCAAAATTTGTACAGTGTCCCAACTTTTTTGGAATCGGGTTTGTAAGTTAAAAAAAATAAAAATGCAACAAGCAAATTTAGGCATCATTCATTAGTATCATTAAGATAAAACTGTTTAACTTTATGGGCCCTATCATACACCCGACGCAATGCGACGCAATGCGACAGCAGGCACGACGCAAGTATTTTTTGCTAATTTCAGCCTGACGCAGTTGTCATTTTCATGTCCAGCTGAAACTAGCAAAAGTGGATTCAGACACGCCCTAAGGGAACCTGCGACATTCGCTTCAGACCATGCGCTCAGATGTTAAATTAGGACCCTCTATGAGCTTTCAATGATGACAGGGGTTATCTACATGTAAAAATAGAGGATATGAGAATGAAAAAACTGTATATCTGCCCATATAAATACTAATTTTTATATATAATATTTTATGAATAAAGTTTCTTTGTCCTATGGTAGACTGTCCCTCTGCAGATTGCATTTAAAATGGTTTTCATGTGGAAGTATGAAAGTAGAAAAGATTCCCTCATCCATTTAAGCATCAAGTTGAATATTACAGACTTAAATCAAGTACATTCATAAGCAGACAGGAGAGCAGATTAAGCACAACTAATCTTATTGTCCTTTCACTTTTTTTTTCAGTCACTCCAGACCCATTTGTCTTTTCCAAGCCAGCTTTTTCACTCTTCAGAGAGCCACAAAGAACCAAGTCTCTGGGAAATTTCATCTTGCAATCTTCTCTTAGTGGGGTTTTTAGATGTAATCCACAGAGACCTCACAGCAGCTCTGACTGGTTCAGCTATTGCTTTCCACAGAAACCACACAATCAAAGTTATGTGTGAGGAGAAACTACGGACAATTTAAACAAGTTCAGAGAGGAAACACACACATATACAAACATGCCAGCATATACTGATCCATTTGATACTAAATCAAGTTCATTTCAAAGGCTTTCATCGGCATGGCCCGTCAGCAGCTGTTAAATATAGGACTTGGGAGAACGCAAACACGTTTTTCTCAGGGATTCTCTTTCCTCTGGCGTTTGGACCGACAGCTAGAGATGCTTCAAGAAACATGTGCTTTGGATAGGCACAATAGAGCACTGACACCACAAATAAAACACACAAAGCCACTTCTATTTTCAATATAGCAAGTTATGTGAGAACAAAAACTCAAGAGTACAAAATAAGTCACTCAAGAAGTTTTTTTTTGTCACTTCTCATAAGTTATTCCAGTACCAACATCAGGGGATTCATCCAGAACCAGAGAAAGAATGCAAAAGCACCATAAAAGAATCATAAAAGTGATCCATATGACTTGCGTACTACATTACATGTCTTCTGAAATCGTAAAATAGCTTTAGGTGAAAAACAGAACAGAATTTAAGCCATTATTTTTTTGGAAATGGTTAACACAGACAATTACAGATATGTGAACGAATCATTCTTTTATGTCAGATCTTTTAAATTTGTGTGAACTATCTATTTAAGTTCTTAACAAATTGGAGATGACAGTAAAGATTACTAACTGATCATGATCAGTGACTTGTAATGGAGTTTAAAAGGGCCTTTGAAGCTCAAAGCTTTGATTTACTTGGATCCTTCCCAGAGCTGGATGGAGGAAGACATATGATGTATGAAGGTAGCTGGATCCTAACATGATGAGAAAATAAATAGCATTCTGGGACACATTTCATGTTTAAAGGAGAAATGAGCACACAGTATACAAAAGAGACGTAATTTTTATTAGCACAATTCTCATGACTGAAAGAGTCTGGACTGAAACAAGGGAAACTCCCTTTCTCAAAACTTCCCTGCTTTATATATACAGGTGCTGGTCATATAATTAGAATATCATCAAAAAGTTGATTTATTTCACTAATTCCATTCAAAAAGTGAAACTTGTATATTATATTCATTCATTACACACAGACTGATATATTTCAAATGTTTATTTCTTTTAATTTTGATGATTATAACTGACAACTAAGGAAAATCCCAAATTCAGTATCTGAATATTGTGAAAAGGTTGAATATTGAAGACACCTGATGCCACACTCTAATCAGCTGATGAACTCAAAACACCTGCAAAGGCCTTTAAATGGGCTCTCAGTCTAGTTCTGTAGGCTACACAATCATGGGGAAGACCGCTGACCTGACAGTTGTCCAAAAGACGACCATTGACACCTTGCACAAGGAGGGCAAGACACAAAAGTTCATTGCAAAAGAGGCTGGCTGTTCACAGAGCTCTGTGTCCAAGCACATTAATAGAGAGGCCAAGGGAAGGAAAAGATGTGGTAGAAAAAAAAGTGTACAAGCAATAGGGATAACCGCACCCTGGAGAGGATTGTGAAACAAAACCCATTCAAAAATGTGGGGGAGATTCACAAAGAGTGGACTGCAGCTGGAGTCAGTGCTTCAAGAACCACTACGCACAGACATATGCAAGACATGGCTTTCAGCTGTCGCATTCCTTGTGTCAAGCCACTCTTGAACAACAGACAGCGTCAGAAGCGTCTCGCCTGGGCTAAAGACAAAAAGGACTGGACTGCTGCTGAGTGCTCCAAAGTTATGTTCTCTGATGAAAGTAAATCAGGGTCCCAGAGTCTGGAGGAAGAGAGGAGAGGCACACAATCCACGTTGCTTGAGGTCCAGTGTAAAGTTTCCACAGTCAGTGATGGTTTGGGGTGCTATGTCATCTGCTGGTGTTGGTCCACTGTATTTTCTGAGGTCCAAGGTCAAGGCAGCCATATACCAGGAAGTTTTAGAGCACTTCATGCTTCCTGCTGCTGACCAACTTTATGGAGATGCAGATTTCCTTTTCCAACAGGACTTGGCACCTGCACAAAGTGCCAAAGCAACCAGTACCTGGTTTAAGGACCATGGTATCCCTGTTCTTAATTGGCCAGCAAACTCACTGACCTTAACCCCATAGAAAATCTATGGGGTATTGTGGAAGAGGAAGATGCGATATGCCAGACCCAACAATGCAGAAGAGCTGAAGGCCACTATCAGAGCAACCTGGGCTCTCATAACACCTGAGCAGTGCCACAGACTGATCGACTCCATGCCACGCCGCATTGCTGCAGTAATTCAGGCAAAAGGAGCCCAGACTCAGTATTGAGTGCTGTACATGCTCATACTTTTCATGTTCATACTTTTCAGTTGGCCAAGATTTCTAAAAATCCTTTCTTTGTATTGGTCTTAAGTAATATTCTAATTTTCTGAGATAATGAATTTGGGATTTTCCTTAGTTGTCAGTTATAATCATCAAAATTAAAAGAAATAAACATTTGAAATATATCAGTCTGTGTGTAATGAATGAATATAATATACAAAAGTTTCACTTTTTGAATGGAATTAGTGAAATAAATCAACTTTTTGATTATATTCTAATTATATGACCAGCACCTGTATGTATGTATGTATGTATGTATGTGTGTGTGTGTGTATATATATATATATATATATACACACACACACACTGATCAAGCATAACATTATGAACAGTCAAGCAGTGCTCCAATAGCAAGTTTACAATCTCAACATCAGCCACTTCATGTTTGGTTAGTTAGGTAGTTTAGTTATGCCGTTTTCGGACGCTGAAGATGTTTCTTTCTACATCTTTTGTTGTTAGTTAGTGTAGTTCCTAAATCTTCAGTTAGAGAAGTTTTGTTATGTTTGTTTTTTTTATTTAAGCACCACTCGTTTGCTCCTTCCTCTCTCCCAGCTTGTTTGCTTATTTTTGCTTGATCCTGTTAATTGTACATTTTGTAAATATTCTTCATTTCCTCTACTTTATTACTTTTCACCTTATTCATTTTATTGTTATAGTCGTGAATTAAATCTCTTTCAATTGAAGTTGTTGGTCTTGGGTCATTCTTTTGCAGCTGTCCTAACTGTCTGATCTTGTGTTTGTTTCTGTAATCTTGTGTTATGTCTGATGCTAGACAATTAACGAGAGACGTAACAGGTACAATGAAGCTAAAAACATTTTCCAATGGAAGCTTGTGAAACTTGTTTTTAACTAACATTTGTGCCCGCCAAACTGTAGTCAGAAGCTCCCAACTGAAAAATCAGTCACGATTCGCAGAAACCTCGAGCCACCTTGTGCTTGTGGCACGCTTGAGAGTGGTCCGCCCCCGACAGATGAGGAGAGAGCGATCTCACGGGCCTGGCTCTTTAACAATACACATTTACAGAGCGGCAGCCCACACACTGCCGCCTACACATGGGCGTCACATCTCCCTGTGCACAACTCTGACACCCCTTCTGGCCACACTGTTTGGAGGAGAAAAGGAGTATGGATTTCTGGGTAATGGTACATGAGTCACTGTGGTCACTCTGTACCCCTCGGCTCCACCTACTTACCTGCACCTATTCACAACCCACACGGAGGACGCAACACACATTAATGTCTTCCAGCCCACACATTCACCTCCATTACACATACAAAACACACACACACACACACACACACACACACACACACACACACACACACACTTGTCTTCAGCCCACACACAATCAACTAGTTGCTCAAGGAACGTCCTACGCCTGCCATCGTTGGTCCTCAAATGTCTTGCAGTCTCTCAGATGTCTGTCACGCAAAACACAGTAAAAGCATTCCTTCATAAAAAAGAGGAGAGATATTTCCAAATCTCTTTCTTCTTATTGCCTTTGAGAAAATTACAATCGCTATTGTGAGCATAAGGACACTTTATGAGTAATGTTAAGTGTTAGACATTTTAATAAGATAAAATTGTTTCTTTATCTTTATTCAGGGCACATTTTTTGTATGCTACTTGTTGGTAACAATGTGAAAACATTTCTAGTTGCAGTTAAAATTATGTATGTGTGTATATGTATATACTATATATTACACACACACACACACACACACACACACACACACACACAAATTGTCTAAATACACTCAAATAAAAAAATAACAAATAAACTTACAAATTAAACTGCATTTTATAACAACAAACTTAAATGTAATAATATGAGACCTGAGCATGCACAATTATATCCAATATTGTTTAATAAAATGCTCCAAAATTAGACTAGTTTCCTAGAAGTATTCATGATTTACTGATCCATTTAAAACCTTGTTGACCATATAAATGTCAATTAATGCACAAGGATACCAAAAGGAGACATGTCTACAAATTTTGCTACTGTTTGCATGGAACATATTTTCAAAATTATAACACACACACACACACACACACACACACACACACACACACACACACACATACACACACACACACACACACACACATGCACAAAACACACACAAAACAAAAAAAACTTAAGTATACATCGTTTGTTTTTACAGATTGAAGGATTAGTACAGATAGCACAGATGCTGTAAACAGAGCTGAACCTTTACAGGAACATTAATATAAAAATTGCTTTATACAAGTAATCATAATATCAGGAGTCACTATTGACATTTAATCAGGGAATTGTTACTCAGAAGCATAGGAAACCTCAGTGTGTCATGCGGCAGTAAAACAAAGCTTTGTGAAATTGAGTGCCACATAAAGACGATTGGACAACCATTTTAAAAGCAGCCCTTTGGCTGTCTCATACTGCACAATTTAAACTCAATAGTAAATCTATATAACCACAAGTCATGCATTTCAACTATATACTGTAGCTGTTGCCCTCTCTGAACTTGGTATTATAAATGTATTTTATTGTGTCATTAATTTTTCTATACCATAATAGGCCTCAAAGTGCTCTTTATTTAAAGCATCCAAAGATCCAAACATCTGACGTAAGCGTCTTCTTCCAGCACTAATACGACAACATCCATAAAGTGCCGATTTGTGGTGACTTTATTTGCCAAAAACAACAGGAGACCACATTTCTTCTGAGACTCACAATTTTTTCACTGAAGGATGACTGGCTACTGTTGTTGATCCTATTAATGAAGAAAACAAGCTTGATTTTAATGGGAAGTAACTTCTAAGGTTCTAAGGGAGTGTTGGAACAACATTACCAACCCTAAATGCTGATGAACTAGCCATAAAAGGGACAGTTCACCCAAAAATAAAAATGATGTCATCATTTACTCACCTTCAAGTTGAAGAAAGAAACTCATACAGGTTTGGAACACCTTGAAGGTGAGTAAATTATGACAGAATTTTCATTTTTGGGTGAACTATCCTTAACAGGAAAACCAGTGCAGCAAGGCAAGGATTGCAATCATGTCTGCAAAACGAAACGTGACGGTTATTAAAATCAAAGTCTCTAGATTACAAACGAGTGGTTCCTCAGTGGGTCACAACTGTCAGATGTACTACGCCTTAACCCCATTTCACTTAAGTAGCAAGGTTTCCCCAGTGCCTTGTGGATGCCAGCGGCCAATCTAGCACTTGAACCCAAAGTCTTCTGCGACCTAAAAGGACTGCAGTGCCGGGCCCTCAACGGCTTACTTCCACATGGACACATCTTTGCAGAGGCTCCTTTGTGTGATCCACAGTCTCATTACTCAGTAGCCAGTCACATGGCTACTGTTTCCATGGTGGTGGTTGCCATGGTGACACATATATTCAGACTAGTAGAGGTTTGCACCATTAACCAATGGCACTAATGCTTATATGCTAAAGGGCTTCATTAAAAGAAGAAAAAGTTTTATGTTCCTTCAAATTCCATTTAAAGTTTTGTGCTTTTCATGCCTCACAGCTGTTGAGAGTATTTCTGTGCGCCACTAAAAGATCTGACCAGCAGAATGGAAAGAATGTGTGTTCTCACAACAATAGATGCTGATAATTAACAAACACAAAAAACTGGACAAGGTCATTATAGCACAAGCAAAATGAAAATTGTTAAATGGGAAGGAATCTTCAATCGACCGACTGATTAGTGAAACGAAGTACAAAAGCAAAACAGCAACGTTATCAGACAAGCTTCATTCAGAGCACACACAGCTTTATCAGCTCTTATCAATGCCAATAGAGGAGATTACAGAATATTGGGATCCATTCAGTATGCATGCACACACACACACACACACACACAGACATCCAAAATTAGGCCCTCATGTAAGGATGTTATTATTATACATTTCATTTAAAATGTTCTTAGATCATTTTTATTTTGTTTGTATCTTCAGAAAATATATAATTGGGGGTTCTTTTGGACAGAATAAACAGACTCTGATTTCTGTGAAATCTGTGGACTCGGACTGACCAAAATCCGCCGACCTGCACAGACATTCGGCAACTACTGTTGACTTATCCAGTCTGCAGACTGCTACAAAAAAAACAACATACATGAAGTACCCGCAGCAGAAATATACAGGTGGAGCTGGGGAAGGTGGAGGGTTTCTGAAAGCACGCTGCAACTGAGCAAATGCTGACTAAGTATTTGAAGGTTGAGCAGCGAGCTCATTGGTTACTGATACAGCATGAACCAATCAGCTGTGTCCTATAATGAATTATGTAATTGCAAGCAGACTGAGTTAAGGACCTATCAGCCTGTGCCATCTAGAGATTCATGACCGAATTGTATTTATTGTTTTCACTGCTAGTTTTTCATGTCAAGATTTCATTAATGATAATAATCTTGACATAAATGCAGATGCTTGTAGCTATAAATATGACATTCACATAATACTTCTATTCCAATATGTATCAGCGCAATTCATAATGCAATTCAAGTTATTTTCAGCATTGTTGTAAACAATTTGCTCCCAGTGACAATTTTTTTTTAAGTTCAACTACAATCATGATGAACAAAAGAGTGTGCAGAAGTACGGGGTAGGTAAGAATTTTTTATGTTTTGAAAGAAGTCTCTTATGCTCTACAAGGCTGCATTTATTTAAATGATTTTTTAAATTTATTTAAATGATTTTCTAATTTGATATATTTTAAAATGTAATTTAATCCTGTGATGGTAAAGCTAAATGTTCAGTACCCATTATTCCAGGCTTCAGTGTCAGTGATCCTTCAAGAAAGATTGCTTATTATTATCAATGTAGAAAACGGTCCATGCTGCTTAATCAAAAATTCTTGCACTTTTGATCAATTTAAGGCATCCTTGCTGAATAAAATGATTACTTCCTTAGTTCCTTTAAAAACAAAAAACCTTATTGACCCCAAACTTTTGACCAGTAGTGTAGATCTATGTTGACTGCTTGAGTACGCAGGTTTGCTAGAGTAACGAGTGCACATTAAAGATGGTCTTACTTGACCAAGTAGTCGCATCTGCATTCGCATATAGGCTATACGATTTTGCATATACTGTACTGTAGTATGTTTTTGGTCTTGACATCGATTGGAGTGACAGCTCTGTTGGAGGCCTTGCATGTAAGCTCCTTCCCTTTGAGGCTGAACTACAGCAGCCAGATAAAGCTGCCTGGAGTCCAGACTCTGACAGGCTTAGCTTCTGCCTCACCCTGCTCCTGTGCTAGCACAAACAAACAGCCACATACTGCTCCATAAAACACCAGCATCGACTGCAAGAATGAGTTCAAAGAAGGGGGGGAAATATGGTATAGTTCATAGTTCCTTTACACTCAGAATAAATTAATACTTCTATTCAGCAAGGATGCATTTAATTGACCAAAAGTGACAGTAAAGGCTTTTACATTATTACAAAACATTTCTATTTCAAATAAATACTGCTCTTTCTAATCAACAAACAACAGTTTCCACAAAATATTAAGCAGCACAACAGTTTTCAACATAGATATTTATAAGAAATGTTTCCTGAGCAGCAAACTAGTATATTAGAATCATTTCTGAAAGATCATGTGACACTGAAGACTGGAGTAATAATGACTGCTGAAAATTCAGCTTTGCCATCACAGGAATAAATTACATTTTAAAATGTATTAAAATAGAAAACTGTATTTTACTGTTTTTACTGTATGACAAAATCATTTGAAAATCTTAATGGTAATTAATGGGAATACTTTGGCTTTCCAAAATAAAATAATATTAAATTAAAATTAAATTAAAAATTAAAATAAATATCAAGAAAGAGATTAAAAAAACTAATATATAAATAAATGACAATAATGTCGAATATTTTAAAATTAATAATATTCAATAGACTTCTACTGTCACTGGAATAAGCATATGTTTCCTTAAAAATATGTAAATATGTCCTTTACAGTTTTATAAAATATCACATAATAAGGATAAGCATAGAAAAATGTGACAAATAGAAAGTAATTTTCAACTCTTGTTTGATAAGATTAATTTACCTTACTTGTCAGGCTTAAATGTCAACCACTCAAGTCTATTTTCTAGGATGACAGTAATTTAATTTATTCAGAAGGTGACTCCTGAAGTCTCTCGAAAAGTGTTTGCTAGAGCAGATCCTGGTCTGACATACACACACACACACACACACACACACAGGCTTTGGCAGTGAAAGGGATCATTGAGGCTGCAGTTATGCAGGGAGGGGAGTGTCTGTTCATGGATTAGCTGTACGTCACCTCCACAGTTACGTAAATCTGTGCCATAACAGTTACACGCTGCATGTACATAACAGACAGAAACATCCAGAGCTCTGCCACTCCACAGTCTATAGCAGAGTCAATAAACACCATCACCCAGAACAACCCAAGGGTCGGCTCACTGAAACTTCAGAAACCAATATGAGTATCTGATTCACCTAACGCTCATCTTTCACCTCGAGTGACAGTCCAGTCACACATCCAACAGTATTTGAAGAGGTCTGTTAGCCAGTAAATGGTGTTAAAAGCATGTAACAACTCCAAAGGAAGCCGTGAAAAGTGCCACAGTGTATGTTATGAGATGTAATAGCATATATCATATATAAAAGATAAAAGTATAAAGTGGTCCATATGATACATCCGAAGTCATAAAATTGCTTGATGACCATGAAAGAAGTAACAATGTCTAATTTATAAACAAATCTTTCTTTTGAATCATGTTTTTTAATGAATCAGTTCATCCAGTTCACAAGAACTGATTGATTAATTTGATTCTTGAGTTCAACTAACTGAGAGGAAGATTATCGGTGAATAATGAATGAAAGCTACTGTATGTAAACATTCTAATTACCATTTTTATGGCCTTATGGTGTGTGTTTTTGTTTTGTTTTGTTTTTGTCATTACATTCACTTTCATTACAGTTTTTAAAAAAATGTGGCCAGGACATTCAAAAATTCCCTTTTGTGTTCTAGGAAAGAAAGAAAAATGAACAAATGTTAACAGAAAGTAAATTTTCTTACTGAACGATGACTTTAGATGTCCCTTTACTGTGAGTGTATTAAAAATCTTGAACCTAAACTTAAAACCATAAACACTGCCTGTCAGTCTATTTTCATTCATGATCACTGTCACACCAGCCAAGCTCCCATTCACTCACTACAGTTGCCCAACTCAATACATCATTGAACCGTGTGAAACGTACACACTAAAACACTCCCAGACACATTTATTTATCTTTCAGGCAGATGAGCTTACAGAGAACATCTGCCTTTATGACTATAACATTTATCACGCCCAAAATGAATCTGATATCCTACACCGCAAAGAAATGCATGCTCTCCTTCAGAGGTCAGAAACATTAAATAATTATAAACTGGATGTGAAAGACCTTTATTTGTTACCGCTGCCCTTTAGCCCTGGGGAAATTATAGGGATATGGATCAGCTGGGGTGATGGTCCTCCTGCTGATAACCGGCCTCCTCCTCATCAGCTGCCTGCAGTGCAGGTTCAAGGTAGAGAAAGACACCGGCCCTTTGTTCTGCCCCAAGCTTAGTGGGGGAGGGTTGTGGAGCAAGAAGAGCCCATGGGCGGCTCAGAGTCAAACAGTGGCAGACAGATTAGACCACTAGACAGCTTAGGGCAATCCGTAATGACAACATCTAACTTGAGACACTCCCAGCAAAGCAGACATGTTTCCATCCAGCATACAAACAACAATATACAACAACAATAATGATAATTAGTATTATTATTAACGCAAATATCAACAATAGTTTATTATAAATTTTGCTTTATTAATATAATTATATTCTACTCAGATAATAATTTATAAATTAAATAAATAAATATATAATTTCAATGCATTTAAATATAACTTAATTATTTTAGCAAGTATAGGTTCTGAATTATTATTAAAATAATAATAATATATTATTGTAAATGATGTTGTACACTAAAATATAACTATAATTTTACAGGTACAGTCTGGGCAATTTATTTCCTTAGAATAAAAAAATGCCAAACGTGTCGGCTGATGTAACACTCATTCTGTATTTGTGGAATGTGCATTATCTAGTGTTAGATGCTTGCGGTAATTGGATGTAGAGGTGACCTGCTTTTCGGGAGCCCACAGGGAGAACAGTGAGATCATTGTTTTGGGGTCCACAGCACTGCGTCTCACTTTCCATGAACAGTTCCCCAGTGAGAGCCCATTGCTACACTCTGAACACACGCACACTCATTTACACAGTCCAAATAAACTTCCTGCTCTCACACACTGACTGTACCTGTTCGAAATCCCATCTAAATTAATCTGGTACCAAAGGTCAAACCTGTCAAAGACACAATACCATTGTTGAACCTGGGAAAGCCATGTACTATACAAAATGCCAAAGAACATTTAATACATTTTCCTTAATTCAGTTCAAACAGTATAGTAGGAAGAGCCTTGATTCTAATCTTATTGGCAGCAAGCAATTAAGGCAAATTAACTACAGTCCCCATGATTTCAGAGACTTCAAGCCGTGCTAATGCAAGGTAAAAACCATATGCCGGTTTCTGCTGTCAGTGCAAAGCCAATGCCACGACTTAACAAGTAGTGGCTGACTGGTATAGGTTTTTAAACGGCCCATGCTCATATACCAAGAACTAGAGATCTGAGTGTCCAGACATACATAGGCTAAACTGAGCTGAAATATGCAAATGCATGTCCAGAAATTATTATTTTTTTTGTAACCATTTTGTCCTATAAATATATTAAAATATCTGAAATAGAAATGAGCCTATTCATGACAAGACTATTAATTTGCTATTGACAATAATCTCAGTCAGAAATCCAATTTATCCAATTTATTGTTCATTTAGGCTATTGAGCATAGTTCTGTGCCAATTCTGTGGGGCATATTACACCAAGGGTCAAATTTTAACTATAATAAAATACATTTTCAATAAAAAAACTATAACTTTTACTCCACAAAGTTACCTAAATCCACCTCAAAACCTAAAACTCGCAAATGTTGATATTCAAATGAAATGGCAGAATTCAAAATTGTGTAGCCATCAAAACTGCTGAGATGAGGTTTTGTGCCGTCTATGGTCAGTAGAAAAAATTAAGGTTGGGGCATCTTACTCCAACTTACACTATAGCTTACAGGAATAGCTGTGGAAACGCCAATTACATACTGCATGTAAACGTTATTAAAAAATTATGGTTTTCTGTTGTTTCTTGTGAATAAACTAGAATAATCTGACAAGAATTGCAAACTTGAATCGATTAATTTGCAGAAGTTATTACTCCACCACCTGCATGTGATGTCATTAACGATGGCCCTATATTGTTGAACTACCGTGATACAAGCAATGGAGGTGTTACCACGTTACTACAGTTTCAATAAAAGGCCTCTGAATTGGGACACAGCTTATATGTTACCCGATTGATATAGGAGGTGTTTCCCGACATAAAATTTTGTATCACCATACACCATGGTAAACCTACAGTACAACAGATACCTCTGAGTTCAGCAGTAGCTTCAAGATGCACTTAGGGCTCCCCGAGGACTCATCATGTCATGACTTGAGTGATACGTGTCCGCCTGACTCAGGGAATGTTCTAGACCCTACAGCCTCATTGATCCAGCGAGCATGAGGTGATGAGAAGGTGGCTGGGATTAATGCCTTGCCTCACTACCATTTCATTAGACATACGTTATGCATATACCTGCATCTTCAGAGCGTTTACAGCCAAAGGAAATCAATGGCCACGACATCGTACTATGAAAATCTAATCAAATCGAGTATATCAATCTCTCTTCTGAATAACACAGCTAGTGCTTTTTCACATATTTCACTTACAAGAACGGTTTGAAAGTAAAGTAGTGTTCCAATACACAAACAGCCTTTTGCGTAGTTTCACAGCAGGTGAAACCTTACAGTCTATTGGTAAAACCAGGGCACAACAGCCACTCCACTATGACAGGCTGTCATAGAAAGGTGCTCTTTGAGTCTGGATAAGCAGAAAATGGCAAGACAAGGACAAAGACCATTCTCTTTAAAATGTTAATGCAATCATAATACTCAGTGAAGTAGGCGAAGCAATTGTTTGCACAAGGGTTGTAATAATGTAACTGTGATCTCTTTATTTGCATGGTACACGACTCGTTTTGTATGCACAATGTACCTCCATAACCCCAACAGTACAGCTCAAGGACAACTTCATCTACACAAAACCCCCCAAAAATGTGTTCCTTTAACTCACGTTGGATATAATTTAGTATTACCTTTTAATACAGGAAGTCAAACAATCAATCAAAAAATCAATAGGCTGGGTGAAAAATTACTCACTTATACTGTAGCCTACATTTTGTGTCCACACAAATTCCTTTAAAACCCTGAGGTTAATCACACTTCATTATTTTAATTGATTCATTTTCCTGCAGGTTTAATAAAGCAAAACCCCTTGAAACCTGCTAATCGATGAGAACATTGCGGACTGTGAGGATGAATATGGTTATCCTTCTGATCAGAAAACATTAGGCTTAAGAGATATAACCAGTTTAGATGGAAAGCTGAGTAGGCGAAGACGTTACTGTAGTTATACCCATTAATAGACACTAGATAAATTCCAGCATAGTACTAAAACCAAAATGAAAGACACAATAGATAATATTTTACAATGAACTCTGTTAGAGAGCTAAATATGGCAATTTATCTGTTCAATAAAATACCTTACTCACCTGTTAAGTTTGTTTGCAACATTTCAAAATCCCTCAGCTCTCGCCATCTCCAACAAGCCAAGCCAATCTTGATTCTCGTTTTATTACGAGCTATGTCGCATCCTCTTTTTTCCAGCAGACTCTGCTCTGTTCAGAATTTTTTTTAAAACTGGTGATTCCCCAGCGGTTTGGGATTCAACATGCTCCGTGTCAACCTTTCTCACTCGTTGTGACAATTAACCTATGCCACTCCCATATACGTCTAAGTAGCCAGAGCAATTGTTTTCTATTTACCGGATACACACAAGTAGGGCTCGCTGCCTCCCGTGGTGGACAGCCAACCCGCCCACATTCAAGACATCACCTTGTGACTCCCCATCCCCGTTTCGCCCCAAAAACCTGATTTGTTGTATGTAGGTTGTTGATGGAAAGGGTTTTTAGGCATAAGAGTAGGTTTTGAGTGGGTTTCAGTATGTAGGTTCCAGATTAAAAGGGTTTTTTAGGTGTGGGTTTTGAGTGGGTTTCAGTGCAGTATGGCATAAAAAGAGAAATATAATAAGTAAATGAAACAGAATTAGGTGTGAGGGTTAAGTCTTCTCAATTCTTCCGTTTTAATGTTAAGTAATGTAATGTTTAATTTTAAAGCGTGATTTTTTTCCAAGTGGTACTTACTGCAGAGTCAAATGACGTCTAATGGGGTGGAGGGATAGAGTTGTGGGTAGGGTTAGGGTGTGATCGGATATTCTAGCTCCATCCATTAGACCCAAATTACATTTGCTCCACCTCTCTGGATGTCTAGCAGGGAGGAGCTAGACATAAGCTCCACCCATTTGCCTTGGAGTGAGCAGCCTCTCATTTCCACCCCCCAAACCACTTCACTAGAAATCCCGCCCTGCAGCTAATTTCATCGGTTAAAGTTGCAGTGATGGGTAGTTTTAGGGATCAGTGTTTGGTGTAGGCAATTAGTACATGACCCATAAAATCTTACAAATCGGCTGCAGGGCAGAGTTTCCATTGAAGTGGTCTGGAGTATTTGGACATGGGCGTGGCTTCTGGCATCACACTTGGATGTGGGCCGGGTTGGATGTCCACCGCAGGCTGCAGCGAGATGCTTCTTGACACGCACGGACGAGTGGCGTAACTACACAATTTTGCGCAAAAAGCATCCCGCTCTGTCTAAAATATAAGCACTTACCACAGCGAATTAGGCTAAAGACTAAAACATGACAAAAATTTAAATAGTTCACCTATAATAAAGCAAACTCCCTGAATACACTCTAAAAACCTGCTTAAAGGAATAGTTCACTCAAAAATTGTCATCAATTATCTAAATATTTTACTTACCCTCATGCCGTCCCAAACCTGCATGGCATTCTTTTCAGAAGTGTTCTTTAAAAAAAACATAGCCTAATGTTAGTCTTTAAATAGACTTTCATTGTATACTGTAGATATTTTTCAAGAAAAAAATAGATATTTCAAAATATTTGTGCTCCACAAAAGAAAGAATGACGGGTTTAGAACGACATGAGGTTGTGCATGTGATGAACTGGCGAATTTGGTTGAACTGTGTATGCATATCATTGGGTGGAAATCACTATTATAAACTATAGTGAACAAATGGACTCTTTTCAAATTGTTAAAATTCAATTTAAAAAAATTGTGTTGGGTATAGTTTTTTTTCTTTTACCTATATTGTGGGAACCAACCAGTGTCCCTACGATAAAAAAAAAGACTTAATAAACATACTAAATAGCATCTTAATGAAATCCTAAAAATGTTTATGTGAAGTCGACGTTTAAGGTATGGATTAAAAACGTTATCTCAGTATAAAGACAACATATGTCAATGGAAAGTCCCGACCAGGATACGCGCGTGTTAATGCAGGGGTCCAACTTTTTGTCTTCTTTTGAACATCTGTTGTATTTGATAAAGAGGGCAGTCTGCTAACAGATGGTCATACCTCATGACTGGTGGAGCGGACTCTACGGAGTTTAGACACACTAACACTTGCATCCCAATGGACATTATAAGATAAATGGCACATACATATATGGACTGCGCAGATATATCAGTCATCCAGTGTAGGGCGCTGCATTAAACCTCACAGCTCTGTTTTCATGAACAAGCATGAGCCGGCAGACTGCCAATGCAGGAATGCATCATGTCTTATCAGAAACAGCATCATCATCACTGATGGAGTCTTTTATATGGTTTGCGAGACATGAACTGATTCTGATCTTTTTCAGCATAACCTTTCATGGGATGTGTTTAAAGATGGGAAAACATACTGATCAAATGTAACCATAACCATCTACCATATATATATATATATACATATATATACATACATTTCAGCAGGGACATATCAAAATCAGTACTGATAAAAATAGAGGTGCAGAATTACTCAGAGGTGCTTAACACTGGGTAGCTGTTGTTTCAGCACCATCTCTGCTGGACTGCAAAATCTCCTCTGCGACAAAACCAAATCATGTCTATGACCAGGTCTCCTCCTTTTCATATGTAGATCAGATTAGCTGTATTAATAATACACAACCTTAAAGACAAATCATATGACTATGACTATAAAATGAAAATCATTAGATTTCAGCACAAAGAAGCATTTTTAAACAGATAAAAATGAAGAATTTAAGCACTCCCTTAAGAATCAAATCAAATCAAAGTTAGCACACATTCTCACAAGTTAAGCATTGTATCTAATCGAAATAAGGAGTGTTATTCCATCATTCTGAAGCACAGTATCAGCACCATTGCAGTGAATGGAACAATGCGTCCTTTCTCAAGCAATAGATTATCTATCCCATTAACATCTTCAAAAGCACATATTAGAGGAAATGAGAGCGTGTCAGAGAACTTCAGAGAATAAGCAGATATACATATGCAAATCATGCTGACCGTTTAAACTCGATATTATGGCTTTATGTAAATACTGAAATATAGAGGTTTACCTGTTCGGCGTGTTGCGTCCGCTGCAGGCTTCCTCTCGGAGCGCTGTGTGAACGCCGGTGGTGGTGAAAAGCCGCCCACACTACATCCCGCCCACTGCCGCGTAATCCCGCCCACTACTGAATAATTACCGTAAATCACAGTGTGGACGTGCCCACCCAACTATATAGCAATATTTATCTTTCAGTAGATTTTTAAAAGGAATTAATAATTTTATTTAGCAAAGATGGATTAAATTGATCAAAAGCAAAAGTAAAGCATTTAAATTGTTAAAAAAAAAAAAATTGCTTAAAATTTGTCATTTTTCAATTAATTCAGAGTGAATTAAGTTTTAGTTTTAAGTAGATGTGTGACCTTAAAGTCCCTCTGTAGTCAATAATTTTATCCTTAAAACTCATCTTTGATCACCAAAATTACATACATAAAAGTTTTATTCCTGTAAAAAATACATCATACTTCTTAACATAGCTTGAATGTAACTCTACACCACTACTTTATATAGCCTAGTATACATGAACCTAAGAATATGCAAATTAGCCCCGCCTCCACTCACTCACGCCAGCTCAAAATACCTGATCCACTCAACTTTACTGTAGTAAACGCTGCACAATGGTCTCGCTCTTTACAACGTTGGACACTTAACGGTAATTAATATGATTAGCCTTTTGCTTGACTACGCTTGCTAATGTAAGCGCTAGACTTGTGCTTACTAATGTTCCCATTCGCTATAAGTGTCCTTAGAAACACTTTGAACATCATAGAACATCAGTGGGGCATATAGTTCATCATAACATCTTAATATACATATACATAATTCACCACTATATTGCTAAATGTACCCGATTTTTCATATTAACAGAAAAATATACCAGGATAACCTGGCTTCTCTTGAGACTCCCCTGCTTCAGAGCAGTCATATTAAATGATTTGCTAAAGCCCGCCCCCCTTGTGACGTGATTGGCTACAAGGTTGTTTGTGACATCAGAAACACCAGCGATTTCAAACTGTGTTTTTGAGACTGTCTTTGGTTCACTAGAGTTATAAGGAGAAAATACTCAGCAAAGGTGCACAAATTTGCACATGTTTTGTCTGAAAGCATATTAAAAACACCACATGAACAACTTTAAAAACTTGATTTTCACCACAGGGGGTCTTTGACATACAAGTAAACATGTGGGTGGGCTTAGAAGTATGTAACACACCCTCTCTTAACTAAGTGTTAGGCAACAGAATCTCACACTCAACCACATTCATCTCCGAGCGGAAACTAGAGACCTATAAATTATGAATGAGCCCCAAGAGGCCAGTTAAAACTACTGACATGTTTACACCAATGTACGTTTTAGATGATAGTCACAATGGGTTTTCTCTTCCAACTTGGTAAACAAACACCACCCTTCAAACCTCAGATGCTTGCCAGTGTTACAAAGCTAAATTAAAAAAGATATGGTTTGAGTCATCTTGTCATAGAGACAACAATATAGTGGTGAAAAAAAGTGAGAGAGACACTAAAAGAAATGAGATGTTCTTCCATCCTCTCCATTTTCTTAAATTAGAAAAGCTGAATGAAGGCCCAGTGCACACTCAAGAGCACTGATGATCACTATGGAGACAGCCCTTCCAAGACAGGCAAAGAAGGTTGAGACTTGGGCGTGCATTAGTACTTGATTCAGGAGAGTTAGTGTATCATGTCTGACATGATGTCTCTCACAGCAGTCAGGGGTCCAGTTTTAAAAGAACGACAGATTCAAACACTACTGCCCACTGAAACTGACAAAATGCACAAGATAACTAAAAATGTAGAGGCAAAATTGTTTATCTTTTATCAAATATTTTATATTTTCATAATATTCAATCCAAGGCATATCAGGTGCACCTTAATGACCATTTAAAAAGCACAATATAAAGAATAAATGTTGTGAATATATACACCAATCAGGCATAACATTATGCCAATAACACTGATCATCTCTTCATCACGGCACCTGTTAGTGGGTGGGATATATTAGGCAGCAAAGTGAACATTTTGTCCTCAATGTTGATGTGTTAGAAGCAGGAAAAATTAGCAAGTGTAAGGATTTGACAAGGGACAAATTGTGATGTCTGCAATGGTCAGTATCTATCAAAAGTGGTCCAATGAAGGAACAGTGGTGAACCAACGACAGGGTCATGGGTGGCCAAGGCTCATTGATGCACATGGGGAGTGAAGGCTGGCCCGTGTGTTCTGAACAAACAGACGAGCTCTACTGTAGCTCAAATTGCTCAAGAAGTTAATGCTGGTTCTGATAGAAAGGTGTCAGAATATACAGTGCATCGTATTTTGTTGTGTATGAGGCTGCATAGCTGCGGATCAGTCAGGGTGCCCATGCTGACCCCTGTCCACCACCGAAAACGCCAACAGTGGGCACGTGACCACAGCTGGACCACGGAGCAATGGAAGAAGGTGGCCTGGTCTGATGAATCACGTTTTCTTTTACATCACATGGATGGCCGGGTGCGTATGCGTTGCTTACCTGGGGAACACATGGCACCAGGATGCACTATGGGAAGAAGGCAAGCCGGTGGAGGCAGTGTGATGCTTTGGGCAATGTTCTGCTGGGAAACCTTGGGTCCTGCCATCCATGTGGATGTTACTCTGACACATACCACCTACCTAAGCTTTCAGGGAAACGGTATTCCCTGGTGGCTGTGGTCTCTTCAACAGGATAATGCGCCCTGACACAAAGCAAAAATGGTTCAGGAATGGTTTCAGGAGCATAAGTTTGAGATACCACAGGCACACCTTCAGGAGTCTAGTGGAGTCCATGCCTTGATGGGTCAGGGGTGTTTTGGCAGCAAAAGGGGGACCAACACAATATTAGGTCATAATGTTATGCCTGGTCGGTCTTGATCGGTATATATATTCAGTTAATAGGATGATTTTAATAAGCTAAAGAAACTTTTTCCACTTTAAAGACCCTTTTGTTCAATGGAAAAGTTCCATGGATGTTAAAGGTTCTTCATGGAACCATAGATGCCAATAAAGAACCTTTACTTTTAAGAGTGTATCAGCACACTGCACCAAAGTCCTTGTAAAATTCCCCCTGCTGGCAGAAGTAAATCACTTATCCTCTCTCACTGGAGCTATAAAAATGTATCTCCATTCAGAGTTCACAACAAAAGAGAATGAGAGAGAAAGAGAGGCCTATCAAGCTCTCAGAACAGCACAGATCAATACTCTATGCGTCACACGCAGACTGTATTTACCTATTCTGCAGCAAAAAACGGCATTCTAGGGAGAGGGAGCTGATGCTCTGTTCCAAAGCCTAGTGAACAGTCTACCAGCATTTTAAGCCACCAGAGGCTTTTTGCCTAAATAGAAGGCATGTGTATGTAGGGAATCCTAAAATGTACTGCACCGATCGGTGATTAAATAAATCCAAGATGGTGGACATGGCTCGAATAAAAAAAAAAAAAAAAAAATGGATGCTGTCTAAAAGGATACTACAAAAAAGGATGCTGTCTAAAAGGATACTACATTTGGGGAAAGGGCCTGTAAGTTAATGTTGTGTGCAGACTTTTAAGAAGTGAGATTCAAGATTCAAGAGTTTTATTTGCCACATACACAGTTATATACAGAATATACAACTGGCAGTGAAATGTAAACAAAGTGCTGCATTGAACGTCACTGTGCTAAAGAAGGAGGAAAGCAAGTGAGATAATATCTCATAGACAGGCTCAGAAGAAGGCAGTAACCTTGACCCCTACTTATAGCCAATTAGCCTTTCCCCAGTGAGTGTGTAGATGTGTGTGGGCTGCTTGTGAGATGGCCTAATCAGCTTACAGCTCAAAGAGATCAAAGACCACACACACACACACACAAGGTCTTTGCATACACAGACCCAGGATCAATGCAATAGGATTTTGAGCTGTCAAAGCTTGACAAACAGACTGGAAAGAATCATCATTTCAGTTACTGTTTTGTCCCCTTTGCCACTAACAGCAAATTCAATTTTAAGGAGCAAATGCAGCACATCAGTGCCCCTTTGTGGTTGATATAATTATTGCACCCATGTACTCTGCCTGCCTGCTAAATTAACAAACTGGGTTTATTGATATAAATCATAAAGTAGTACTTTTGGAAGACAAGTTAAGATGATTAATTTATTTTATCTGGAAGTTCAAAGACTAACACAAATTCTCTCCATTGACGTTGAGTTGTATTTAAATCCCTCAAATAACAAGGTCTCCATTGTGTTCATAAAATGTGATAAAGGAAGACTGTTAACTTCAAAGTGAGGCAGCCTAAATCACTTTAATGTTGTATGAGGTAAATTTACACTCCTTCCAACACAGTGCTTTTCCCACAGTACTGGATACATTATGGAAAAATATGAGTTATGAGAGTTCAAAGAAAATCATTAATGATTTGTTCTATCCTTTCAAAAATGTGAGCACAGTAAATATACATTGTACTTATATTAAAATAAATATAACACAAAAATAGGTTACATAAATAAATTATGTAATTCCTTACTGTTTATACCTTTAATGGGTTGGCTTAAGGTATTTAATAAATTACACTGTGGACAAGACTGTAGGATACAAACAGATTCAAATCTTTAAAAAAATTCTTTATGCAAAAATATTTTGAGGAAAAAAAACTAAAGAAACAATGTGGAAAAAACATCAGTTTACTACACTGTGTGTAAAGAGTGATTTATGTAACTGAGAGTGGAATGGCTAAGATTGTGCCTCAATGTGATGTCATTTCCTGGTCCATCTCAGATGTTGTGCTTTGGTGCTCTGGAAGTCTGTAAACAGCACAGAATAATCAGTCAAACGAATGACAAGCAAGAAAAGCATTTATTTCTCTAAATTAAATAACTGTCTAACTGCATTTCTGTCAGGACCACTATCGTCAAAGATTATACAAAATTAGCATATAGTTTTAGATTGGCGGTACGGCTCTGTTCTGGGCAAGAACTCCCTGCGCATTCATGCAGCCTAGCATGGATAAGAGCAGGGAGAGCAGTGATAAATAACCCCTCCTAGGTAAACAGAACAGAACCAACGATGTATTGCAGATATCATTAATGTCAATATTAAAATGTACAACCTAATTCGGGAATTTAGTCTGATTTAGGAGGAATCAGAATGTCAAATCCTGACTGACGAGAGGAGGAGCTGGGGATGGAGAAGGGTAATTAGCTCCGGAGAAATGCGATAGCAGCTGACAATAGTGAAGGAGCTTATATATGCATGCTGTGATAGGCATCGTATTCCTATAGGTAGACGTGATCAGCTGACAGTCAGCTGATGCGAGCTTGACTAACTTGACCTGCCAGAACTAACGCTATACGCTTGATTTAAGCACAATGCAATCTGTTTCAATGCCTCTCTCCAATGTTAACTGTAGTAATTGTGCATTTTAGTTATCAAAGCTTTCTGTGAAAAGTCCAAAAACTGACTCTGATTCTAAATGTGATTCCGATTAAGCAAGAGTGTAACATCTGAAATGATTTACACTACTATTCAAAAGTTTGGGGTGGGAAAGACTTTTAATGTTTTTGAAAGAAGGTTTTATGCTCATCAAGCATTTATTTTATTAAAATAATGATCAATACTGTGAAATATTATAATTCAAAACTACCTTTTATTTGAATATATTACAATGTCACAGTCACATGATCCTTCAGAAATCATTCTAATATGCTGATTTGCCGCTCAATAAACATTTATTATTATCAATATTGAAAACAATATTGTGCTGCTTAATATTTTTGTGGAAAAATATGTGATTTTTTTTTTTTTTTTTTTTTATGGTGAAAAAATCCATCCTCACATCTCAATCTCGCATCGTTTCCTCATGGACGCAAGGAAATGAAGCAAGGATGCACAATTAAAGAAAAGGAAGCACCCTCTCACCATTCAATCTTATCTTCATCACACCTCAAAGTTTCCTCATCTTCACCAGTCAGAGGGAACATACGCCTCTTCCATGGTGGCAATGGCTACATAAGAAGGAAACAAATGAATACAAGTTTGATAGACAGGCAGATTAAATTAAATTTAAAAAATGTAATAATAAATAAAAAATAGATTTTACCTCTCTGTCCTCCACACTGGCTTCTGACGGAGCTTCAGGTGGACTGAAGGTCCAGGTGGAGGGGACAGGAGAATATACAGGTGGGTGACAGTGAGCAGCGTGGTCTCTCACAGATACAAAAGAGCAGCTTCTCCTGGATGACCAGTGGAGAGAAAGAAACAACAAAGAAAAGTTCAATCATCAGCAGCAAATATTTTCTGGAGAATATATGTGCAATAAGTGCACATATACAAAAGCATAAACACAGACCTGATCCTGTTTGTTCTGTCCTGATTGCTGTAGGACCAGCAGCGTTTCTCTCTACGCTCATAACTCTGGTGTCTCTGAAAGAAATCTTCATCTTCTATTGCTTCTAACTGAGAGAGATAAAGCCCATCACTCCACAACAAACTGCCACTGATGACATTCATCATTTTTATGAACTACAATAAGTTTATAACTATAAAACTTACCCCTTCCTCCTGCTCATCCTCCTCTCTTTTCAGTAAAGAAGACATATCCACCTTTCGCCAACTGAAATGAGTAAAGAGAAATGAATACACATGAATTCATCCACATCTTTATGCATCAGCACAGTTATTGAAATTGAGCATCTATCAAGCATGCTATGGGTGGTTGGTCAGAGCAAAAGTATAGTAAAATATAGATATTGTTTCTGGAAATTCTAAGAAAAATTATTTGATTTAATTGCTTAGTAATGCCTAGTTTTAGATAATCCAGTGAATTAAATACTTAACTTATTATTTTTGAACTACTAAAATAACCAAAATATTATTACATTTATGAAAAATCTAATTATATAATGAGAGTTAAAACCAAAACACTTGGGGTGAATCCGAAATCGCCCCCCATACCCTCAAAAAGGGCACTATTTGAGGGGACAGCCATTTGTAGTAGTGTCTGAAACCATAGATGATGTTTTCAAGTGTACTCATTCTATCCCACATTGCACCACAATAACAAGTGTACAGCCGATGTACACTCAACGGCTGTCCGAATACGCTCACTCATTTTCATTCACTCCTTCAAGTGAACAAGTGACTAACATATGGAATAGTGACTGAGGGTTTAGGGGGCGATTTCGGATTCAGCCTTAAACAGTAAAACTAACATCACATTAGCACTTAAATACACTATCATTCAAAAGTTTGGGATCAGTGCAGTATTCTGTTTTTAAAAATGTATACTTTTATTTAGCGAGGATGAATTACGTAAATGGATCAATGGTGATTTATATTTATTTTTCAAATAAATGCTGCTTCTTTTACTTTCTATTCAACAAAAAATCCTGATAAAATATATCAGTTTCCACAAAAATATTAAGCAGCACAACTGTTTTCAACATTGATAATAATCAGAAATGTTTCTTGAGCAGAAAATCATCATATTAGAATGATTTTTAAGGATCATGTGACACTGAAGACTGGAGTAATGATGCTGAAAATTCAGCTTATTTTAAACTGTAATATTTCACAATATTACCATATATTGATCAAATAAGTGTAGCCTTGGTGGGCATTTGAAAAAGATTACTGACCCCAAACTTTTGAATGGTAGTATATTTCTACTGCAGTATAAACTCTGATGTCAATGTTGCCATGAGAAAACAATCTATACCTGGGTGTCAAAATGTTCTTATACTGAAGTCTTTCCACTTTGACTGAGGTGAACAGAGACATGGGAATGACAAAGTCATCAATGCTGAAAACACTCTCACAGTTCCTCCTGCGCAATGGGAACTAAAACAAAACAGGACAGTATATGATTATTTTCCTCAAAATATTAAAGGGGTCATGAATTGAGAAATCAACTTTTCATTCAGCCTTTGATATATAAAAGTTCATCATGATATAAGAATATCCTATAAGTTTCAGAGCTGAAAACTTGTTAGTCAAAGAAAAGTTTTTATAGACACCAGGCCCAGCAAACGCTCAATCTCAGAATGTGCCAGGCAGTGACGTTTGAGTGTGGTGAAACACCGCCTCTGCAGAAGAAGATCAACACCTACTTCATCACTGCCTGTTTAGCCCCGCCCACCGATTCGTGCATGTAACATAGGCCTAGTGTTAAACCACCAGATTGAGCTACCAAGCAATAAACATGCCGTTGAGGATTACAAAATATTGTGCAATGCCTGGGCTCGACAGTAATGCAACATGTAAGAAGCTGTGTTCATTCTAACACCTGATCTGAAATGTGATTCATGTAGTCAGATGTTCTTTGTGTGTCAGTAAATCAAACCAGTTACTAAACGTCAACTTGCGTTGTTTCTCTTAGTAGGATGAAAATAATCTGTTATTTAATGGTGATTACATTCTATAAAGAAAGCGATCAAAGAAAGCTCCCTTTGCAATCGTTGGAACAGCGTGCACTGCAGCTGTCAATCAAACAGCGAGAGTTTATCAGTGACTCCTGTTTTATTCAACAAATCTCTTAACTATATCACGTTTGCACTGTTAGTGAAGATGAAAGCATTCGTTAGAGAAACTGAGTTGCAATGACAAGATCACTGCTTTCACTGGTGTCTGTGATCGGCTACAATGATCATCACTGCAACCTTTGATGCCACGATCTAAATATAATGCCATAGATCTAAATATAATGCAACGCTTTTGACGATTAGTTAACCATGAGAACTGTAATAGTAAAAACGCACTAAAAGAGAGAGTAATACTATTTCAAATGGAAAGACGCTAGCCAATCACAGCAGTGGGTGTTTACACTGAACTCTCACAGCAGATACGCTGCTTAAAACAAAGCGTTCAGAGCAAAGGGCTAAAATCAGGGTAGAAAAAATGCCTTTTATTTATAAATTATGACACTTTTTTATGTAAAAAGCATTCTAACATTACAAGTGCACCCCAGGAAACGTCATAAAACAATAAAACGCAGTTCATGACCCCTTTAACATCTAACTAGATTAGCATTCGCCTCAAGATGAGAAACACCTTTGTTTGGATTAGAGCAAACTGTGATATACAGTATTCATCATGGTTTGGTCAAAGGGCAGACCTGTGAGTTTCTCTGTTGTGTGGGTGTACAGTAAGAGACGGTCACATCCTCTAAAGATTCCTCCACTTGACTATCGTCACTCTGGGAGAGCAGATCAGACTTGGGTGTAACACTGGAGATCTGCAAGTCTAGAACAAAGCAGTATTACTACCTTAAACATCTCAGAGTCTTTGTTGTATATGAGTGAAATTAAACATGTACGGTACCCATTGGCCTGTGAGAGCAGTGTCTCCTCCTCTTGCCCGCTCTGTAAGCTCGACTGCGGTGCTCTTGGGTACAAGCCCATCGTATAGGAGTGCTCTCCCTTCTGTGTCTCTTCAAATGCTTTCCGCTTTTCGGTCGGTGACTGCAATCTATTATCATTAATTATAGAACATAAAGACATATTCCCATTTATCAGAACATGCATAGTCATATAAGAAAACAATGAATATTCATTGCACACATGGGTGAGTTTCACAAAAACAAAACACGTCAAGATCACATCACCCAAAAATCTAAAGAAAGAAATAAGAAATTATATTTTGCATAAAGTAAATGAAGCCTATTTTAGGGCCATACATATTTTTACATTGTGACTATATTTCCATTATATCCACTATATGGATATAATAAATCACATTACACCCCATATGCTCTAAATATATAACACATAAAAATCATATTCTTATTACAGTTTTTCTCAGTCGCTTTGGTCATTTTTCTCAGTCGCTTTTGGTCTCAGATCACAACTGAAATCCTCAAAATGACTTGTTCAACCTCCACATCATCTAATTACTTGTGCACATCATAACAGCACTTTCTCGACATTTTGAATAAATTGCTAATTCTTTTGTTACATTAATGCACTTCATTATGTACAATTGTCTGCTGTTTCCTACATTATCAATTGCTTATGTCATGTTGATCAAAATATATTATCCTGGTTCTCTGATGTATAGTCTTACCCCTCAAAACATCTAGGCATTAGTTCCTTGCACAAGTCATTAAATGCTAAATGGTTGAACTAGGTGTCATACTGCGTCACATATATTTTCTACACATTTCTATTTTTTTTTATTTTTTGTAAATGAGTCCTGAATTGATGAATTGTAGAGATGAATTTTGAATTTCACTAATGAAGAGAAATGTAAAGGGCTAGATGATGTAAATGGCTATGAACAATGATCAACCAGTTCCCTAAAATAGCTCAGAGAGATGCATCTCATGAAGCTTAATTTGGCAAGCATATATAGACAGAGCACCACACACTGTTGCAAATTCTGACAACAAGGAAATAAACAGTCAAGAAGAAGTAGAGGAGTCAGGATGTGTGGTGGAAGGGTAAGGACTATGGAAGCAAAAAAGATGAAGCGGTAGAAGAGGCCAAGATTTTAGACATGTTTCTAATGAAATAAGGGCCACTTTTGTGGACCATGTTCTCAATCATGACCTTACAGTGGATGAGGCAGGGTCAAAAGGTACAGCTAAATGCTGGGAGAAAAACCGTGTCATATTATAGTAAGATTTTACATTATACAGTAAATATACTTAACATAATGTAACACACGTACATATATACAGTGTGTGTATATATATGAATAACACTGATCATCTCTTCATCACGGCACCTGTTAGTGGGTGGGATATATTAGGCAGCAAGTGACCATTTTGTCCTCAAAG
Organism: Paracanthobrama guichenoti; assembly: GCA_018749465.1. NCBI lineage: Eukaryota > Metazoa > Chordata > Actinopteri > Cypriniformes > Gobionidae > Paracanthobrama > Paracanthobrama guichenoti. The sequence continues at coordinate 32,249,363 of CM031951.1, read as the reverse complement.
TTGATGTGTTAGCAAGTGTAAGGATTTGAGCTAGTTTGACAAGGGTCAAATTGTGATGGCTAGATGACTAAGTCAGAGCATCTCCAAAACTGCAGCTCTTGTGAGGTGTTCCCAGTCTTCAGTGGTCAGTATCTATCAGAAGTGGTCCAAGGAAGGAACAGTGGTGAACCAGCAACAGGGTCATGGGTGGCGAAGGCTCATTGATGCACGTGGGGAGCGAAGGCTGGCCCGTGTGGTCCAATCAAACAGACGAGCTACTGTAGCTCAAATTGCTCAAGAAGTTAATGCTGGTTCCGATTAGACTGGGTAAACCCAGCCTGATCTGCCGGCGATTTGAATTTGCCCTGCAGCTCAGTCTCAAAACCTGTACATTCATTTCTACTGCTTCTGTTACACTTTTGCGGGAACCAAGATTCAAGATTCAAGAGTTTTATTTGTCACATACACAGTTATATACAGAATATACAACCGACAGTGAAATGTAAACAGGTCCGCTCCATGGACAGTGCAAATTCACAGTTAAAAACACAAGGAAGAAATTATAATAGAAATAGGAAAAAAAAAGTACTATATATATATATATATATATATATATATATATATATATATATATATATATATATATATATATATATATATATATGTCTATATCTGTAGAATTATAAATAATCAAGTCAAGAGAAAAAAAAAAAGGTAACAAATAAGGATAAAGTGGAATAAAATAATTGAAGTAGACTTTGCCGTGAGTAAACTGTAGACTTATAAATATGTGGTTAACAAATGTATAAGAGTATAATGTGCAAACAGGTTTATAACAGGTTGTTACACAGTAACAACGAGAACAGAAAGTGCAGTGCAATGACAGTGTATCGATGTTTATCCTGAAGTGAAGTCACGTGACGTTAAGTTCAGGAGTCTGATGGCCTGGGGAAGAAGCTTCTCCTGAGTCTCTCAGTTTTGGCCATCAGGCTTTGGAAGCGCTACCAGATGGCAGCAGCGTGAAATGAGGGTTTGCAGGGTGATTAGAGTCCTTGATGATCTTGGTAGCTCTACCTTTGCAGCGTTTGGTGTAGACGTCCTGCAGAGACGGGAGAGCTGACCCTGAGATACGCTCGGATAAGCGCACTACTCTTTGCAGGGCTTTGCGGTCATGACTGGTGCTGTTCCCATACCACGCTGTGATGCACTGAGTTAAAACACTTTCTATCGCCCCTAAATAGAAAGTTTTCAGGATAGCTGGTGAAACCCTGAATTTCCTCAGCTGGCGCAGGTGGTACAGTCTTTGCCTGGCTTTTTTCACCTGTGTCTGAATGTGAGCAGTCCAGGTCAGGTCCTCGGAGATGTTTACTCCCAGGTACTTGAAGCTGCTCACTCTCTCTACTGGTGACCCGCTGATCATGAGGGGAGTATGTCCGTTGCTGTCTCTTCCTGAAGTCCACAATCATTTCTTTGGTCTTGCCAACATTCAGAGAGAGACAGCTGTCCTGGCACCATGATGTTAGATGCTCCACCTCGTCCAAGTATGCCGTCTCATTGTTGTTGGAAATGAGGCCCAGGACAACAGTATCATCAGCAAATTTGATGATAGAGGTGGAGCTGTGTGTGGACAAACAGTCATGCGTGTAGAGAGAGTAGAGCAGGGGACTCAGGACACAGCCCTGTGGAGCTCCCACACTCAGGGTGATGGAGGAGGAGGTGGACTGGCCTATTCTCACCACCTGAGGCCTGCCAGTGAGGAAGTCCTCAATCCAGTGGCAGAGAGAAGGATTCAGGCCGAGATCCAGGAGTTTGGAGGTTAGCTTGGTGGGAACTATGGTGTTAAAGGCTGAGCTATAGTCAATAAATAGCAGTCTTACGTAGTTCCCACTTTTGCTGTCGATGTGAGTGAGGGAGGAGTGGAGGACATGAGAGATGGCATCTTCAGTCGATCTATTGGGACGATAGGCAAACTGAAGAGGGTCCAAAGGGTCCAAAAAACCAATCACAAACCGGCTTATCCACCTGGCGCACTATTGGCAGGTTTAACGCAATGGCGGATAGAAAAGCGAAGGGGTAGTTGCCTGTTGATCATGCCTCTTGTGGTCTGATTGGTTGAAGGACTATCCAATTGCGTACAGAGTCATTTGAATTATGCTTGTTTATCACGCCTCTTGTGCAGTAGAAAATACATAGCAGACTCCCCAGACCAATGTTCAATCTTAAATTGAGCTTGGTCTGGTGATAGCCAGACAAGATTCTGATAGGTTTCAGAATACACAGTGAATCGCAGTTTGTTGCGCATGGGGCTGCATAATTGCAGACCAGTCAGGGTGCCCATGCTGACCCCTGTTCACTGCCAAAAGCACCAACAGTGGGCATGTGAGCATCAGAACTGGAGTACAGAGCAATGGAAGAAGGTGGCCTGATCTGATGAATCATGTTTTTTTTTTTGCATCACGTGGATGGCCGGGCGTGTGTGCATCGCTTACCTGGGGAACACATGGCACCAGGATGCACTATGGGAAGAAGGCAAGCCGGTGGAGGCAGTGGGAAACCTTAGGTCCTGCCATCCATGTGGATGTTACTTTGACACGTACCACCTACCTAAGCATTGCTGCAGACCATGTACCCCCTTTTTATGGAAACGGTATTCCCTGGTGGCTGTGGCCTCTTTCAGCAGGATAATGTGCCCTGCCACAAAGCAAAAATGGTTCAGGAATGGTTTGAGGAGCACAATGAGTTTGAGGTGTTGACTTGGCCTCCAAATTCCCCAGATCTCAATCCAATCGAGCATCTGTGGGATGTGCTGAACAAACAAGTCCAATCTATGGAGGCCCCACCTCGCAACTTACATGACTTAAAGAATCTCCTGCTAACATCTTGGTGCCAGATACCACAGCACACCTTCAGGGGTCTAGTGGAGTCCATGCCTCGATGGGTCAGGGCTGTTTTGGCAGCAAAAGGGAGACCAACATAATATTAGGTCATAATGTTATGCCTTGTCTTTTTCTTTACAGTATATCGCCATGACATTATACTGTCATTTCTTGACAGAAACAACAAAAGTGTAACTGTGAAACCTGTCCAGTCTCTCGCAATCAATATCTCACATAGAGTAATGTGTACATTTGTACTGTTGAAATATGCATAAAGTATATATGCCATAAAGATAAAGTGCCGTCTTGTGCATTTTCAATCATTGTCAGCCATAGTTTACATCTGAAAATACTGAGTTCACTGTTATATTGACAACATGACTAAACATTTTGACTATCTTGTTTGTGAACAATGACACAAGGACTTGTCATTCTGATGGCACTGATTCATGTTCATTGGTATAAATACTTTTGAGAGACGAACTAAGGATTTTAAGCAAGTTACAGGCTTTTGCAGGTAATCCATTGTGTGGTGCTGTTTCTATGAATTGTTTTGAGAAATTAACTTAATGGTTTGCAAATCTTAAGGGTGATTCAAGAAATGTACCAAAGCAACTTTTTAAAGGTCAATTATTTGTTATACTGCCTTTAATTTTTCTGATTTAAATAAAAACAAATTTTAAATAATTCATGAGAATCACCTCGATAGATAGATAGATTCTCATCTTTTTGGCTTAATTTAATGCAAAATATAGTTTCTAAATATTTATTTTAGGAGGAGGGGGTTGTTGTGCATGGACTCAACAACACGTAGCTGTTAAACAGTATTGCGTTGTTTGAGATTGTATTATTTACAATATTAATTTAAAAGAATATAAAGGAGATCATGGAAATACTAAGGAGGCTACAGTGCCTTCAGACTGGGTTTGTGAGTCAGTGTTGATTTCCACTCATGTTCTGGAAGCTACAGGATTGCAGATAGACTGCCTGAGCCACAGAGATAAACATAAACAATACACCACAACATTATGACTAAACCCATCCAGCAGCCTACACACACTTTACATCATCCCACACACTGGACTTCAGAAGAACTGACATTGAGATGAGATGATTGTTGAGGAAATATTCCTAGCTTTCGTAGTTATTTTTTTGCAGTTCGTTCATTGACTACAGGGGTGCTGGAAAGCACTGACAGAAAATCATCTAAACAGCATGAGGTGCTTTTTCACTTTAGAAACCTGTACCACACTTCCATTCCAGTGCAATCACTCACTCACTCTGACAATATCTCTCTGTTAAGAATAGCATTGCTGTTTCAGGATCATTAGGCCCCCTAGTCAGACAATAACCATCAGAGCAGAGAAGAGTGGCAGACCATTAATGATTAGAGCGGGTGAGGCAGAGTCCAGTGCCAGGTCAGCTCACGTCAACCCCAGCAATATATTAAGACTGTGGAGTAGCTATCGACATCAACATGACCTTCAGATCTGCACTGGGAATGGGCATCACTGTGTATTAAAAAAGTTCAGGACAGAGGTGCCTGAACATTATTTAGGCAAACATGCAGGGATGGGCAGTATTTCAGATACATTTATTTAAAATACGTATTTGAAATACAAAATACTATTTTGTATTTTAAAGCCTTTGGACAAAATCAAATGTAATTTGTATTTAAATACATTTAAGATGAGTATTTTTGTATTTTCAAAATACTCTGAGCCAGTCAACCTCTTTATCAGGGTGCTGTTCTGATGCATCAACTAGTTCAGACCAGACACGCCCCTCCCCCCAAGCCCAGCATTCATGCACATGAACCGCAGCTGTACAACCCAGCCTTGGATCAGCAACTTTTCTGGAATAAGGTGAGGATGTCAATTCTACTTGTTGATTAAAGTAGCTTGTCAAATGTGTTTGAAGCATTAACGTTACTGCATGTTAGGGATGGGTGATATCATATGACAATACATATCGCAGATATAAATTGTGAATCGATGGAACTTTTTCTAAAACGTTTACATAGATAGGCCTATCGGGGTAAGCAAATATATCTGTGCAGCTTTAAGTGGCCAGGAATAATTGGAATGTTGGAGTGGAAAAAGAAGCAAGGGCGAATGAGTTATTGGGTGTGATGTGATTTGTATTATAATAACTGCCGTGAAAGGAAATTCAAATTCACACTTGCATGTTGGCAGGCAGTTTTTTTGCATGCACGCTCCGAGACGGAGTGGAACGCTGACAAATAGGCCTACACTTTTGGCTTAAAGGCCTTTTTAACGCGGCAAGCGGTGGACTCAACACACAGTTGCCGCTTTCTCTTTAGCTTTGTGCAGTTGAAGCCTTGTTTATACTTCAGCAACTCGCATGGCTCTACGCTGCGAACCTGCTTACTGCGAGCGCTCCTCAGTAAACCTACAAGGCTTTTATGCTTGACGTGCTCGCCGCTGTATAATTCTGTGAAACGACAGAGGGCAACTCTGGGTAATTGTTCTCCAAACCATCAAAAAGCAGCGATGAGAGGAAGTAGTTTGCCGAATAATTTGTCAAACACTCGTCTCGTGAGAAGTTTGTGAATAAACTGATTAGGTTGTGGGACATTTTGAGGACACATTTTTTTAGTACACTTCTTAAACCCTAACCAAATAATCAAGTTAAACCCAGTAAACTTGAAATTGTGACTTGTGACATTAGAACAAAACATATTAATATGATAACATATGTATAACACTAAATTGAACAATACTGTGTTAGGGTACTGCTAAAGGGTATCGCCTAGATGGATGTCTGAAACACACAGGTACACCACCTGGAAGAGTACACACCATCAGTTATTTAAAATATAATTGACTTTGTGTTATTGAGTTCGAAGTAATGATGGTGATAAAACATAATAAAAGTTAAAAATGTAAATTGTAATTTTTATTTCCTACAGGGCAGGGAAAGGGAGGAGGTATATAAAACGTAAAACGAAAGTTTCTAAGCAGTTGCACACATCTAAATGCTTTTGGCATTCAGAATAGGCCCATATAGATTTCAGCGTAATAGGGATACCTGCACTGAATCACCAATTTCACATGTATTTTGTGTATTTTCAACATACAAAATACTGTATTTGTATTTAAATAAATTTTTTCCACACGGTATTTTGTATTTGTATTTTAAATACATTTCCAGGTATTTATGCCCATCTCTGCAAACATGCTGGTTGTGATGTCACAACATTGAAATCAATTAGTTTAGGTTTAAGATTGTATTTTATGTTTTAATAAATAAATAGTACATCAATTAAATATACACAACCGTTCAAAAGTTTGAGGTTGGTAATTCTCTTATGTTTAACAAGGACGCATTTATTTGATCAAAAATACAGTAAAACCTGTAATATTGTGAACTATTATTAGAGTTTAAAATAACTCTTTTCTATTTAAATATATTTTAAAATGTAATGTATGCCTGTGATGGCAAATCTGAATTTTTAGCAGCCATTTCTCCAGTCTTTAGTGTCACATAATCCTTCAGAAGTCATTCTAATATGCTGATTTAGTGCTCAATAAATGTTTCTTCTTATTATGATTGTTGAAAACAGTTGTGCTGCTTAATACTTTTGTGGAAACAATGTATATACAATGTAAAAGTCTTTACTATCTTTTATATAGCTGAATGAAATGTATTTAAAAAAATCTTACTCACCCCAAACTTTCAAATGGAAGTGTATAAAACTATAAATTATAATCAAATTATTCTTGAAATAATAAAGAAATAGGTCATAAAGGATATATGGGTTGTTTGCGAATGTACTGATACTGTTAATAAAAAAGAATATCAAAGAGATCATGGAAATACTAAGGGGTCTTGACCACAACGAAAGATCATTGGTGTGTTTGCTTAAGTGTGTGTAGGTGTGTAGAGTGCCTCAACAAGCTGAATTTGCAGCAGCCATTACTCCAGTCATGAACCTGTCATTATTCTACCTAATAATTACATGTGCTGTGTGTTTTTATTAAGTGTCTCATTTGTAGATTATCAAAATGCTAATGGAAAACTGCAGAACTTAATTTAAGTCTCTTTGTTTGACACATTTTGTGACAACAGTTTGTGTTGCTGTTTCTATTAAAATAGACAAAAAAGAAACATTGGGAAGAACAAACACATTTTTAAACACGTGTCCTTAAATGCCTCCACACACAAATGCTATGAAATGATTCTTACGGAATAGCGATCGGGAGACTCTGCCTCTGGAGCCGAGACAGTGATGGGGACTGGAGCGCTCTGTCTTCAGGAGGAGAGATTGCTGAAGCACATTTTCTTCAAACAGAGCATTTTGCAGATGGAAGGACAATGGAGTTTCTGACGGATAGAGCAAACGGGACATAGTAAAAAAAAATCCTTTAAATAACACACACAAAACTTAATAGTTTAAATAACACACACAAAACTTAATAGTTGCACTGCACTTAAAGAGATAGTTCACCCAAAAATGAAAATTATCCCATAATTTACTCACCCTCAAGCCATCCTAGTTGTATATGACATTCTTCTTTCAGACGAATACAATCGGAGTTATATAAAAAAACAAAATGCCATTACAATGCTTGGATTAACCAGGACATTTTTTAATATAACTCCAAATGTATTTGTCTGAAAGAAGAATGTCATATACACCTAGGATGGCTTGAGGGTGAGTAAATCACGGGCTAATTTTCATTTTTTGGGTGAACTATCCTTTTAAATATAGTGGTGATACAGTAAATGTGAGGCTGTGGTTAGTTAGTATAGAAGCATCTGTACATAAAGAAAACATTAAAACACCTTGTCAAATGTGAAAAATGACTGGATGTTGCGTTTGAGTCATATTACAGTATGAACTGAACACAGAGGTTTTATACCAATGACAACCAAGGCTAATTTCATCTACCTACTCCACATTCCTGCTGCTACACGCAATCAGCTAAACAGCAGGAACGGCACAATTTTGACATACTGATGGAGTAACGGTCTGATATAAGACAATTTATTCTGAGTGAATTGAAGTGACAGCCTAATGCAGTGAGATGGATGAGTGATTAATGGATTGCTGTAGTATTAACCTTTAACCTTTATAAAACCATTAATATCATAACATCCAATTACCACTGCAAAAATATGAACACTCTTCTACTGCTTCTACTGACAGACTCTGCTCTAAAACCTAGAGAGTTGCCTATGTAGGTAGCATTTTAAGGCATCTACCATCACGTGTATCCTTTGTGGAGAAGACCATTTAAATTGCATTACGACAGGCTCCATGGAAAAAAATCCTTGCAAAATGGTGGATGGAGCAAGAAAAATGTCCGTTTTAAACCATTCATCTCTCTACCTGAGGACAGTGATAGAACACGATGCACTTTGCCGCCTGTACTCTCTTTTCTGCATGCAGGGTTTGTGCACACAGAGGCAGGATCACAGGAGGAGCAATTGGGAAAAAGAGAAGGGGAAGACGGCAGAACCTGTGAAGAGAGAGAGAGAAAGAAAGCAGATGTAACCAAACAGGGACGTTATGAGAAGTTAAGGGCAGATGGGAGAATACAAATCTTGGAAAGGATAATTACTAATCAAATGTCTCTTCATGATGCTAAAGGCCTGATTTGCAGTTAAACAATCCAGTCCTGATTTGTTCAACTGAGCATTAAAACAAATAAAAAGAGTTGGTCATACAGTCTTCATTTACTCACCCTCAAGTTGTTCCAAACCTGTATGAATTTCTGAGAATATGGGTAACCAAACAGTTGATGGGCCCCATTGACTTCCATTGTATGAAAAAAAAAGTCAATGGGGCCCATCAACTGTTTGGTTACCCATATTCTTCAAAATACCTTCTTTTGTGTTCAGTGGAAGAAAGAAATTCATACAAATATCCCTTTAATAAGGTCAAATCCATGGCACACAGTGCTCTGGGGAACCATTACGACATAAGCAATGCATGAAAAGGAAAAGCATGGCAGCCAGAATCAAACAGCTATAAAATGAGAATCATAAACCAGGTTAAGGAAGTGCACCAGGCACCAGCTGGAAAATAGACTCAAAACGTGGTGTAAGTCACGGTGCAATGTGAAGAGGGCTGGCACGCACACAAATAACTTCAAACTGCTTTATTAAAGGAATAGGTTTCATACTGAGGATTCTGTCATCATAGTGTTCCAAACCTGAATAAAAGTATAAAGAATAGGAATAATAATAATCATTTTCATTTATATGCATAACAATACATGGAAAACTGAAAATGCCACATAGAGACCAATTTCTGAGTGCCCACACAAATTAATAATTGAATCAGTTATTGTCCAGTTAATTGAAACGCACAGTATGAACTGATTCATGGAAATTAATCAGGCTTACCAACACTTACAGTTTTTTCTAATGACATGGTGTGACCCATGACACAAAGATCAAAAAATGAATGAGATGCTCTTTGCAAAAAGTTATGGCCATATAAAAACGTAATATGTCACCAGCAAACATATTGCAAAAATATATTTTGTATATTTTGCTATGTTACAGACTCAATTGTTATGTTATTTTTGTAGCTTAATCACAATATGCTTTCACTGAGATTCTTATTTTGTATTCCACTAAATAAATAAAGTCATATAAAATTGGAACAAAGCATATAATTTGACAGGATTTTCGTTATTGGCTGAACTATTTATATAAAAGATTTAATGTGTTTGTCTATGTTTGTTATTACATTACATTTTTGTAACATTTTCATCCTGCTGATTCTAAGTTCTGGCCTTAAAATGAAAATGTCTGATTTACAGTTCCAGGCTGATCATATAGGACACTGAAGGACAGCAGGGTAGACCTCAAATCAGCCAGCAGCAATTACAAGATTATCATCATTTATGAAAGTGCAGCTGGCCTGAGCACAGCGTGTTAGCAGTTTTCAAGGGAAAGGATAGAAAAAAGCTAGGCTATTCTTTCTGAGCTCCCCTGGGAGCTGTTGAGAAAACACAAACACACACACACACACACACACACGTCTGGTTTACTATCTTTGTGGGGACTCTCCATAGGCGTAATGGTTTTTATACTGTACCCCTATACTGTAACTCTACCCCTAAAAAAAAAAAAAAAAAAACTCATTCTGTATGATTTATAAGCTTGTTTCCTCATGGGGGCCTAAATTTAAGCCCTCACGGTGACACAAGTCCCCATGAGTCAGTGTGCATGCAGGTTGCAAGTCCCCACCATGATAGAAAAACATGAACACACATATACACACACACACACATGTTGGGATTTCATATTTTATAGGGACATTCCATAGGCAAAAACATCACTGTGTATGATTTATAATCAGTTTTCCTCATGGGGACCAAAAAATGTCCCCACAAGGAAAAGGATTTCAGATATTGCCACCTTTGTGGGGACATTTTGTTCCCATAACGTAGGGTTTTTCAGGACCACACACACACATACACATAATGAGTGTATGAGTGTACAAACACGATTCCAAAAAAGGTGGGACAATGTACAAATTGTGAATAAAAAAGGAATGGAATAATTTACAAATCTCCTAAACTTATATTTTATTCACAATAGAATATAGATAACATATCAAATGTTGAAAGTGAGACAATTTGAAATGTCATGCCAAATATTGACTCATTTTGGATTTCATGAGAGCTACACATTCCAAAAAAGTTGGGACAGGTAGAGGCCGGAAAAAAAGAGGCCGGAAAAGTTAAATGTACTTATAAGGAACAGCTGGAGGACCAATTTGCAACTTATTAGGTCAATTGGCAACATGATTGGGTATAAAAAGAGCCTCTCAGAGTGGCAGTGTCTCTCAGAAGTCAAGATGGGCAGAGGATCACCTATTCCCCCAATGCTGCAGCCAAAAATAGAGGAGCAATATCAGAAAGGAGTTTCTCAGAGAAAAATTGCAAAGAGTTTGAAGTTATCATCATCTACAGTGCATAATATCATCCAAAGATTCAGAGAATCTGGAACAATCTCTGTGCGTAAGGGTCAAGGCCGGAAAACCATACTGGATGCCCGTGGTCTTCGAGCCCTTAGACGACACTGCATCACATACAGGAATGCTACTGTAATGGAAATCACAACATGGGCTCAGGAATACTTCCAGAAAACATTGTCATGAACACAATCCACCGTGCCATTCGCCGTTGCCGGCTAAAACTCTATAGGTCAAAAAATAAGCCATATCTAAACATGATCCAGAAGCGCAGGCGTTTTCTCTGGGCCAAGGCTCATTTAAAATGGACTGTGGCAAAGTGGAAAAGTGTTCTGTGGTCAGACGAATCAAAACTTGAAGTTCTTTTTGGAAAACTGGGACGCCATGTCATCCGGACTAAAGAGGACAAGGACAACCCAAGTTGTTCTCAGCGCTCAGTTCAGAAGCCTGCATCTCTGATGGTATGGGGTTGCATGAGTGCGTGTGGCATGGGCAGCTTACACATCTGGAAAGGCACCATCAATGCTGAAAGGTATATCCAAGTTCTAGAACAACATATGCTCCCATCCAGACGTTGTCTCTTTCAGGGAAGACCTTGCATTTTCCAACATGACAATGCCAGACCACATACTGCATCAATTACAACATCATGGCTGCGTAGAAGAAGGATCCGGGTACTGAAATGGCCAGCCCGCAGTCCAGATCTTTCACCCATAGAAAACATTTGGTGCATCATAAAGAGGAAGATGCGACAAAGAAGACCTAAGACAGTTGAGCAACTAGAAGCCTGTATTAGACAAGAATGGGACAACATTCCTATTCCTAAACTTGAGCAACTTGTCTCCTCAGTCCCCAGACGTTTGCAGACTGTTATAAAAAGAAGAGGGGATGCCACACAGTGGGAAACATGGCATTGTCCCAACTTTTTTGAGATGTGTTGATGCCATGAAATTTAAAATCAGCTTATTTTAATTATTAATTATACATTTTATCAGTTTAAACATTTGATATGTCATCTATGTTGTATTCTGAATAAAATATTGAAATTTGAAACGTCCACATCATTGCATTCTGTTTTTATTCACAATTTGTACAGTGTCCCAACTTTTTTGGAATCAGGTTTGTAAATGTGGGACATGCAATAGCACACAGCAGTGATTGTTAAAAGTTAAGACACTTTTACATCAATTTTGCTTAAAAATTCCAACCTGTTCTCTGTGAGACAACGTGTCCATGACGAAAAGTCTAGGCTTGTGATAGGTAAGAAGCGGTCGAGTCCGAGCTGACATAGAGGTGACATCCACCTGAGGGAGATACTGTTGTCTGTGACATGTTCGCTTCCTCTTCTGCCTGACTTTGTGTAAACACTGTGGCCCACTGTGAACAAAGGCACCCGTGTTTGTCATTTGGATGCAAAAGTATGGATCTACAGAAATCTGATCATACAACAAATAAAGAGGGCGAGTTTCATTGGTTCTCTTCTCCACCCATTTCTCATCCTTTTCCCCCTTTCTAATTCTTCTAAATGTCTTGTTCGCTCATTTCGTTTTCCACTGGGCCGAATTATTCACCCTGACATTCACATGAGATGTGATTTATGCAAATTTATACATAAACATGTATCAGAATGAGGGAGCTTCTACAGTGCTGCAATAAATACAAAATTCATGAATGAAATTAAGACAAACAGCTTTCCTGTAGGTGTCTCTGGATCTTATGTATGATTAAGTAAAATGATCTGTACCAAATCAAAACAATGACAGAAAACTGTTTTTCCGTGGTGTTAATATTCTTCTATCAATCTAGTTTCTTGAACAATAAATATCGAGCAACTAATGCTTCAATAACATGTAGGACAATTAATCACAATTCCATTTTTGATATTAAAATGCCTCTATTATGCCATTTCTGCATAATGTACATTGCAGCATCAGCTTCCAGTGTCTGAAACGGTTCAATAATAAAGGATTCAGACTTTTTAAACTCCTTCTTTCCAAGAGCCTACTCTGCTCTGATTGGTCAGATGGCCCAGTCTGTTGTGATTGGTCTACCCCTTACAGTGATTGTTGAAAATTAACTGGCCAATTACATATCTGAATTTCAGCTCTGGAAGCTTTCTCTGCACTTGTATACACATTGATACGAACAGTAACAACAACATTGGGTTTACCCTATCAATTCGAATAATCATCGTTTTGAAGTGCATGCAAAGTGGATTTGCTTTCGCAGCACAGAAAACAACGTCTTCTACACACGCCGACAACATTAAACAAAGTCTTCCAAGCCACAGCTACAACTGCAGTGTTTGAAGGCGGGTCAACAAACCTTACAAACCTACGTAGCTTCATCCAGGAAGAAACTTTGCAGACCTTTTACATTCAAAAACAGCTTTAAGACACACTACATGAAAGATAATATCCAAACAATCATAATAGGGGCACTTTAAAAAAAATTACTCTGTGACATACAAGGTTAATTTTAGCCTGTTGATGAGCTTGTAGGTGCTGGTTTGCTCCTCACCTGCTGTAAGTTGTTTTCTGTTGGCCTCTCCAGTGATTGCAGGATCCTTTAGACATCGGCGATGAAGAAGGTGAGGCACACAAAGATGGCATTAGGCTGTTCACAATCTGAGTCAGCTGCGCACTCTGAACACACACACACAGACACAACCATGAATTTTGTGGGGTTGATTTAATCAGTGTTCTTGTCTAAGTTATTTTCTAAATGCCCGTGCTTTTCTTTAGCACCTGTCTCTCAATGTTCCTCAGAAGGCGTGTGGGGCTGCTGGGCTCCATCTCTAGATCAGAGTGCAAATCTTGCATGTTCCCAGCTGTGAACGACAGATCCATAGTCTCTGTCCACAAGGTGTGTTGGATCTGCCTGTCCGTCAGGGGCTGAGACTCTGCTAAAACTACATGACCCTGGAAAACATATTAAGGACACATGCATCAAAAAATTTATTTAAAGAGTAGAATTAAAATCAATCAAAGTCAAACAGTTGTGAATGTATTTTATCATAATACATGTTTTTATGTTTTTATGAATTACATTTTAAAATGTTTAATAATCAATGTTTCATTTAATTTGTAAATTAGAGCATTCTTTGAAATTAAGTGTGCTATATTTTATAATGTGCATTATATGTATATAATTATATCATAATTAATTTTTTAATTTAAAAAACTGTGGTGAAGTGCACTTCACTTCCCAGAATTCTCTATTTACTCAATATCTTACATAGGAACACCATACTAATACTGTGTTTGACCCCCTTTTGCCTTCAGAACTGCCTTAATTCTACGTGGCATTAATTCAACAAGGTGCTGAAAGCATTCTTTAGAAATGTTGGCCCATATTGATAGGATAGCATCTTGCAGTTGATGGAGATTTGTGGGACGCACATCCAGGGCACGAAGCTCCCGTTCTACCACATCCCAAAGATGCTCTATTGGGTTGAGATCTGGTCACTGTGGGGGCCATTTTAGTACAGTGAACTCATTGTCATGTTCAAGAAACAAATTTGAAATGATTCGAGCTTTGTGACATGGTGCATTATCCTGCTGGAAGTAGCCATCAGAGAATGGGTACATGGTGGTCCTAAAGGGATGGACATGGTCAGAAACAATGCTCAGGTAGGCCGTGGCATTTAAACAATGCCCAATTGGCACTAAGGGGCCTAAAGTGTGCCAAGAAAACATCCCCCACACCATTACACCACCACCACCACCAGCCTGCACAGTGGTAACAAAGCATGATGGATCCATGTTCTCATTCTGTTTACGCCAAATTCTGACTCTACCATCTGAATGTCTCAACAGAAATCGAGACTCATCAGACCAGGCAACATTTTTCCAACTGTCTTCAACTGTCCAATTTTGGTGAGCTTGTGCAAATTGTAGCCTCTTTTTCCTATTTGTAGTGGAGATGAGTGGTACCCAGTGGGGTCTTCTGCTGTTGTAGCCCATCTGCCTCAAGGTTGTGCGTGTTGTGGCTTCACAAATGCTTTGCTGCATACCTCGGTTTTAACGAGTGGTTATTTCAGTCAAAGTTGCTCTTCTATCAGCTTGAATCAGTCAGCCCATTCTCCTCTGACCTCTAGCATCAACAAGGCATTTTCGCCCACAGGACTGCCGCATACTGGATGTTTTTCCCTTTTCACACCATTCTTTGTAAACCCTAGAAATAGATGTGCGTGAAAATCCCAGTAACTGAGCAGATTGTGAAATACTCAGACCGGCCCGTCTGTCACCAACAGCCATGCCACACTCAAAATTGTTTAAATCACCTTTCTTTCCCATTCTGACATTCAGTTTGGAGTTCAGGAGATTGTCTTGAACAGGACCACACCCCTAAATGAATTGAAGCAACTGCCATGTGATTGGTTGATTAGATAATTGCATTAATGAGAAATTGAACAGGTGTTCCTAATAATCCTTTAGGTGACTGTATAATCAAAAGATTAAAATTAAATTATGTATTTTTTTTATAACTTTTCTAAAAATATAGTGGCCATTTTTATGACTTTATGGACTAATTCATCTGTTACGTAATTTCAACTGACTAAATTCATTTTCAGTCATTCCAATTCACCATACTGTCATTTCAAATCAAATTTACACAGGAGTCATATCTTAAAATTTGAAATTCTAACTGCACAGCCCATTTCCTTCCTGATCTAGTAGATGCCGTGTTAGTTCTTTACCTTATTAGAGAGGATCTGCTGCTGGAGTTTTCCAAGCCGTGGAATCTGAGAGTCCAGCTCAGACAGTCTCATCTGCAGCCACGTCCAGCGACTGCAGAGTTCAGCTCTGTCCTTCAGCCATCTCCACTCACAGACACGCCAACTACCCCCACACAAAGACAGAAAAGGTCATTTAGCTGAGATTTTATCCAAAGTGACTTCACACAAAGACAATCCTCCAGGCGCAATCCTGGGAGTGTTTAGGAAACCTGTTCATGAAACTGACCCAAAATTTGCTTAAGATTCACAGAGACAACAGGAGAGGATCTGACCATACAGATATCTCTCTGTCTGTCTTCCTCTCTGCAGATATATAGATTAGCGCAGACTCTCAATCCAAACTGGCAAATTCCAGGAATACCTACAAAGCAGTGGAGCAACAGTGACCTCAAACAAATACATTGAGAAGAATGAGTCTTCCTGGTGCCTGTATAAACATACAAACTTTCTCTCTCTCTCTCTCTCTCTCTCTCTCTCTCTCTCTCTCTCTCTCTCTTTTGAAGTCGACACACATTTACAAGGCACATTCCTGCTTCAACTAAACAAATGGCATAGAACAAGTGAGCAACCAAATCTAGCATTCCTGAATTGAAAATATGAGACCATAGATGGCTTTGTCACTTCCTTTGGTCCTCAAGGGAGTCCAGACCAAATAATATTGCTACATAAACTCTTTATTGCACTGCATATATTTCAAAGCCAACTAAGCAGACACTGAAGCTCCAATAAAACTTTGGGTCCTTTGATTTTTTCAGAATTAAGTAACCACAACTTAACCACTTTAAAACATGAACATCTGTGAAAGGAAAGAGAGTACTGACGTCAAAGGTGTGCATTCCACTGGCTGAGAGCCGAATCTCAAGCCACAAAAAGTGCCCTTAAGCAATTCTGTTACTAAAGCCAAATAACTTATTTAAAACCTTATAGTAATGTTCTCATATCCAGTTTCTTTAGAGAATCCAGAGCAATGGCCACTGGCTTGAAACTCTAATGAGATGCATAGATGGTAATTGAGATTGCCGGGACATATGAAAAAGTCACTGAAACTATCTTGTCATGGCCTGTGGAGAAGCAGATCCAACAACCACAGACAGCTGCTACCAAGACTAAGGGGAGTTAACTCTTACAGCAATTTCTAGCAATCAGAATTGATAATAATCACTGCAATAATGATCCAGTCATAGACTCTTTGCCTATTTAAATGTTACTGGAATTTCCAAGTACTCAAGTTATTGCATGTATCATGGCATTTTTAATGTAGTCTGAATAGTTTTGATAGGACAAAAAATGAGCATACTGTCATTGGCCCATGTCAATGTCATTGTGACAGTGCTTAAAACTGCATGCTGGCAAAATAATACAATACAACCCTAATGTTGCTCCTCTTGCCCAATAAACCCATTGTAGCTCTTAGCTTAAAAAAATTGTACAGACCTCTAGGCCAATTCTGGCTCCTTGTCCCATCCTGCTTGATAAGTCTGATGCTGGATGAGGGATTAGAAGGGATGCAACTAGAAAAAAGTACTCCAATAACCATTCCCATTTTCTAGGAGTTTCTTGAAAGATACATTCACTTCAAAGATTTGTCTTATGATACTGGATGTTCTCCCATCCAAGCTTATGCTGCAACCTTACAGCGTAAGTGCAGAGTGGGCGAGCAAATAACAGAGAAGGACATGAAAGCTCTGATCTACAGGCTGGCGAAGGGCATCTCTATTTATTTACTCATCCCAGGGAAAGGAGAGTGCAGCTGTCTGTTTCACTGCGGCTGTACAGAAACAAGATCGGAGGAAGAGCCAGCTGCACATGAACACACTAGATAAAAATCTGGTGTCAATATGGTGACAATTTCCCAACAGCTGTGTATAGAACAGAGTTCTTCTGTGTATGTGAGCAAAGCTCCTAAAAAAACATATACCACTGCCAGAGCCAAATGCTTCCTCTTTCCATCTTCTATGGTGCTGTTTGTTTTCCCAAACTTGTCGTTACGCTCCATCGTTGCTTGCCAAAGACTCATGGCTGGCCTGTCATTTAAAGCTATCTTTTACTGCCTGGCAACTACTATGTACTACTAATAATACCCTTCAATTCACCTACTTCAAGATCTCACCCAAGGTTATTTTTTGGTATTTTGAAGCTAGAAACTGAGTCTTATATGTTTTGTTTATTAAGCTTTCTGACTTGCATAGTAATAGTGTCAATTCTATTCTAAGGTTTTACTATGTGTGTTCAAAACTAAGGTTGTTTTTTTAATTATTATTATTATTAATACTTATATTCAGAAAGGATGCATTAAATTAACAAATCAAAAGTGAGAGTAAAAACATGTATATGTTTTAAAGATGTCCATTTCTATTGGAAATTTCTATTATGGCAGGCAGAAAAACACCCTGGACAGGGGGCCAGTCCACCAACATTGATAATAAATGTTTCTTGAGCAGCAAATCAGCATATTAGAATGATTTCTGAAGGATCATGGCTGTTGAAAATTCAGGAATAAATTACATTTTAATAGAAAACATATCTTAAATAGAAAAAAGTTATTTTAAATTGAAATAATATTTCATTGTATTTTTACTGTAGTTATACTGTATATTATAAAAATCTTACTTTTTTTTTTTTTTTTACATGGGAGTGCTAGAAATAATATTCATTGTAAGTCCTCAGAAGTAATGCAAGAGCATTTGTGTGAGAAACAGATTAAATATTAATAAACGTTTATCAGTGATAGCAAATCACTCACACGATATCATAAAGTTTCAGAAGACAGTAGTCACATATACGGACCACTTTTATGGTTTGCCATTTATTGAGCTAGATAGACAACTGCTATTTTTTCACTTTGAACTGTTGTTGTATAAAGATCAAATTTACCCCTTTTGTGCTCTCCTAAAAAAATCTGAATGACATGAGTACAATAAAAGAAATACTTGTTAATGTCTTCCAATTAGGTCCATCTTTCCCATGTGTCAGAACTCAACTTGATTTCAAGGTCAACATTCATTAAGACCATTCAACATCACATCATACTCACTGTGGTTCCACTGAGGTCCCTTTGGTGTCTTCATGTTCCCACTCCTCATCTGAGCTGCTAACTGTGGCATCTGAGTCCAGAGACTCCAGCACCCTGTGCAGAACAGCATGGCCACTGTGTGCTAAATTCTGCACATCTCTGGATTTCAGAGGTTGCCCGTGTGCTTGAGGGTATTGAAGGTTTCTTCCAAGAGCCTGCTCTTCCTCCTGCATCTCTACAGCATTACAAATATGCTCTGATGTCATGCAGCACTTCGGGGAACTGCTTGTTTCAAGAAGTTTGCTCTTCAATCCCTCCAGTTGGTGGCTATAGTGTCTAGAGGCATGTTCACCAAGCATCGCCAACACCCTCTGTTGTAAACGTCCAGCTCGATTCGCCAATGAAACATGCTGGGAGAGATGCCACAATGACTGAATCATCAATCCTTCCTCCATTTCCTCCACACTGTCAACCCATGTCTGATTTGAAGCATTGTTCTTCCTGTTGCAATGTGGTGCTTGCTCTGAGGAAAGTGATTTGGAGCCCACTTGACAGTCTCTTGTGGGACAACCATGTTGCAGAAGGCTGAGGTTGTGACTGGGCTCTATCGCGACTTGTCCATTGTCTTCAAGAATCGGCATGAAACACATTTGTGGAGCACCTACTAGAGAACCAGGAGAGTTTCTGTTCAAGGAGAGGAGGGTGAGCAGTGGTTCTGGGCTTGACAGCAGAAAGGCTTTGGGATGTGAATCCTGAAACATGGGTGACAGGAGCACCTCCGGGAGCTGGGGAGAACCTTTAGGGGATAGGAGGTCCAGGTGGACCATTGAAGGGATGTTCTGCCAAATCCTCTGTACAAAACTATTCTCCACATCCAGACCTTGTGCAACACCGCTGCAGTCCATATTCCCACTCAAAGCAGAGGATAAATTGGAATTAATGGATTTTGATCTGATGTTTGGATGACTCATTCCCTATTCCCAGTCCTGGGACTGATGAATATATATCCTCAGATCCAGGTCTTATAACATCAACTGAAACTGTGAACTGATCGTACAGATCTGTTAAAAGAGACACCGATTATTACACAGTAACGTTACTGTACAAGCGATATGACCATAAGTGAATATGTTTGTGATATCCTCTAACTTTACCAATAACAATCGTTATTTAAGATGATCTGTCTAATTATAGCAGAAAAACAACAGGACAGCTGCAAATATTTGTAAACGGATAGATTACAACTATTTTTCACTCACGCGATAAGCGTAATATTATGAAAATAACGGCAGGATGGAAAAATAACGTCATCTCACCTTTAACAGCCGCTCATTTCAAAAACAAAAATCGGGCAGACCAGAAATAGATTACCATCCATGAATTAATCATAAATACAGTCTTGCAAGTGATAAACAATACCTATTTATCAGTTTAATTAGCAGAAATCGACCGATCCGTCTGATGTTCCTTCACAACACTGAAAAGCCGCCACCGGAGGATCTCGAGAGAGAGAGAGAGAGAGAGAGAGAGAGAGAGAGAGAGAGAGAGAGAGAGAGAGAGAGAGAGAGAGAGAGTGCGTGCGTGCGTGCATGCGTGTTTATGTACCCTGTTGTGTTGGTTACTTTTATTGGACGCAAAATATATTACAAATATATTTTAAAAACTTTATATAGTTTTAGAATTGTCAGGTTAGAAAATATTTTATACATATTACGCTATTGATTATTAGACTGGGATGTGATATTATCAGATGGTTCCTGTGACTTCTAATGGCTCCCAAAAATGGATTCCCTGGATCCCTGGATTTTTTTTAATTTTTTTTTCAGGTTGGCTAAAGAAGGCGGGTTTTCCTGAGTGCTGCTCTCAATGTTTGTTTTGCTTTACTTCTTGCTAAGTGCGTGTATAGGCTTGAAACGCAGTGAAACACTTGTTTGAACCCTTCAGCTGCTGTGAACATTATTTGGTTGTAATATGCATTCAGTCCACCAGGTGGGACTACAGCTATTTGAATTTGGAGTTGAAACAAGCGCACGTGTAGTACTCAGGTAATCAAAAAGAAAAGTCAAAATGTGTTAATTTATACATAAATCCTTGTTACTCTTGTCTAGTTGCCATGTAAGTGCACTTCTCAATGTTAAAGCCCTTGTCATATATATACACTCACCTAAAGGATTATTAGGAACACCTGTTCAACATTCAAGAGATTCAAGATTCAAGAGAGTTTTATTTGTCACATACACGGGGGAAATTATAATAGAAATAGAATAAAAAAAGTACTATATATATCTAGAATCTGTAGAATTATAAATAAATCAAGTCAACCAGAAAAAAATTAAAAATAAAAATAAATAAAAAAGTGGAATAAAAAAAGTGAAATAAACTGCACAACCTGAAATCTGTTCAATTTCTCATGAATGCAATTATCTAATCAACCAATCACATGGTAGTTGCTTCAATGCATTTAGGGGTGTGGTCCTGGTCAAGACAATCTCCTGAACTCCAAACTGAATGTCAGAATGGGAAAGAAAGGTCATTTAAGCAATTTTGAGCGTGGCACGGTTGTTGGTGCCAGACGGGCCGGTCTGAGTATTTCACAATCTGCTCAGTTACTGGGATTTTAACGCACAACCATTTCTAGGGTTTACAAAGAATGGTGTGAAAAGGGAAAAACATCCAGTATGCGGCAGTCCTGTGGGCAAAAATGCCTTGATGCTACAAGTCAGAAGAGAATGGGCCGACTGATTCCAGCTGATAGAAGAGCAACTTTGACTGAAATAACCACTCATTACAACCGAGGTATGCAGCAAAGCATTTGTGAAGCCACAACATGCACAACCTTGAGGCGGATGGGCTACAACAGCAGAAGACCCCACCGGGTACCACTCATCTCCACTACAAATAGGAAAAAGAGGCTACAGTTTGCATGAGCTCACCAAAATTGAACAGTTGAAGACTGGAAAAATGTTGCCTGGTCTGATGAGTCTTGATTTCTGTTGAGACATTCAGATGGTAGAGTCAGAATTTGGCGTAAACAGAATGAGAACATGGATCCATCATGCCTTGTTACCACTGTGCAGGCTGGTGGTGGTGGTGGTGTAATGGTGTGGGGGATGTTTTCTTGGCACACTTTAGGCCCCTTAGTGCCAATTGGGCATTGTTTAAATGCCACGGCCTACCTGAGCATTGTTTCTGACCATGTCCATCCCTTTAGGACCACCATGTACCCATTCTCTGATGGCTACTTCCAGCAGGATAATGCACCATGTCACAAAGCTCGAATCATTTCAAATTGGTTTCTTGAACATGACAATGAGTTCACTGTACTAAAATGGCCCCCACAGTCACCAGATCTCAACCCAATAGAGCATCTTTGGGATGTGGTGGAACGGGAGCTTTGTGCCCTGGATGTGCATCCCACAAATCTCCATCAACTGCAAGATGCTATCCTATCAATATGGGCCAACATTTCTAAAGAATGCTTTCAGCACCTTGTTGAATCAATGCCACGTAGAATTAAGGCAGTTCTGAAGGCGAAAGGGGTCAAACACAGTATTAGTATGGTGTTCCTAATAATACTTTAGGTGAGTGTGTGTATATATATATATATATATATATATATATATATATATATATATATATATATATATATATATATATATATATATATATAATATAATATAATATAATGTAAAACCAATGGCATAGAATGAGAACATTAGGCTAAAGAAAAACTGAGAGCATGCAAATATCTGAAGTATTAAGCAAACAAAACTTAAATAGCCTAGCTTATACACATATGTATCCCTGAATAGAGTAGCTACAACATACATAAAAGCAAGCCATTTCTGAATTTCTTCTGTACATTTGTAGCATGTAGAGTCTATATAGTATATTTCTGAATAATCAGAAAGAAAGAAAACATGATGGACTCTTGCGGCAAGGAGAAACTGGTAAGATTTGAAAAAATCCCCTTTGGAAAAAACAGGGGAAAAGTGAGTTTGTGGTTTGCAAATGTCAACATAATTTAATTTCAGGGTACAATTATCCATTCAAATCATTCATTCTGCAAAATATATTTTTACTTCATTGACAATTTGTGTACTTTATCCACCCACATTTCAGAATTTGGGTGCTGTCCCAACATTGCTTCCCCTTTAAGGTAGGGTAGGCAATTTTAGAGCGACTAGCAATAGCAAACTAGCTTTGAAAGCATTAGATTCCACCCTCCCTTCAGAGCGCACTCCAAAGCCATGCCTCTTTCAAAACACATGAACGCTCAGGTCGCACACAGCCAGAGCAGATTCAGCATTAAGCGTCACGAGACGAGACAACGTTAAATGGCCTCATGTCTCAAAGCACATAACATTACAATAATAATGAACGTAAACAACTCACAGAGCTCTTACTTGTACAACCTGACTGCTGCAGATTCATAATGGCATTGATTCAAGTCTGAGGAAGAAACTACAGAAATTATATCTTTATTTGAAACGGAAAAGAGTATAGCAGTTGCTGAAAAAAATGTATTGGTCAGGTGCTGCTGGAAAAGATGCATTTTAAGATATTTTTTGAAAATGGCTACCGACTCAGCTGCTCGAATTGAGACAGGCAGGTCATTCCACCAGGTGGGAACGGTCCAGGAAAAGGTCCTTGTGAGGGATTTCATGCCTCTTTGGGATGGCGCCACAAGGCGCCGTTCACTTGCAGAATGCAAGCTTCTGGAGGGTGTGTAAGTCTGAACAAGCGAGTTTAGGTATGTTGGTGCAGAGCCAGTGGTTGCCTTGTAGGTGAGCAACTATTGCAACTTTCTATTAGTCAATCACTAGGCCTACAGTAAATGCCAAAAAGTTAATGTTAACAATGAATAACCATTTTCCACTGGCCACAAAGAGGCCAGTGGAAAATTTTCTTACATGCACAATGAAGGTGTGAAGAAGGCTCCACCCCTCTCATTTAAATACATTTAGAATGGGGGAAAAGACAAACATCTTTAAACTATGGAACAGTAAAAGTTCAGTTCTTCTGTACAAATTCTATGCACAAAATAAGAAACTACACAAATTATATCTTTATTTGAAAAGGAAATTAGTTTTTATCTGAATCATTTCCACCTTTTTGATATGGTCATTATGATGTTAATGCTTTATTGTTATGTGTAGTTATTCTTGTCCAAGGCTCAGTGGAAAGTCTTCTGAGCCATTATTTCAACGATCTGCTTTTATTTGCATTTTCAAAAAAAAAGGGCACCACATGACTATGGACACTCAGACAGAAACGGCTCCAGAATTGTCATTTTCATGTAGCCTACTCATGTCATTGAAAAATTTACTGATTTTTATAGATATTTTATAGACAAATATAAAAGTAACATAAAAGTGATGGTAACACTTTACAATACGGGTGCACAATATTAGTTAATATAATATGTTATTAGGGAATTAATATATGATCTCATAATTAATAGCAATTCATGTATTACTTAATCTATTAATAATATAGAATCTTCATAAGTTTCTTATGCAGTAATCAATAATAAATGGTTTAGTTCTTCATGAGTCATACATTAACTCATGATTATCTGTGCATTAGTTAAGCATGAATTAATGCATATTAGTGCACCCTGCATTGTAAAGTTTTACTAAAGTGACCATATGACTCTTGCACTTTATTCCAAGTCTTGTGCGTTGTTGCTCTCAAATCAAAATTTGCACCATTACACACGTCAAAGACGTTTGGTCAGAAGACGCACGAGAACCTCTACACAAGGCGCAAATGGCATTACACCAATCAGACATAACATTATGACCTAATATTGTGTTGGTCTCCCTTTTGCTGCCAAAACAGCCCTGACCTGTCGAGGCATGGACTCCACTAGACCCCTGAACGTGTGTTGTGGTATCTGGCACCCAAGATGTTAGCAGCAGATTCTTTAAGTCCTGTAAATTGTGAGGTGGGGCCTCCATGGATCGGACTTGTTTGTTCAGCACATCTCAGAGATGCTCGATTGGATTGAGATCTGGGGAATTTGGAGGCCAAGTCAACACCTCAAACTCATTGTGCTCCTCAAACCATTCCTGAACCATTTTTGCTTTGTGTCAGGGCGCATTATCCTGTTGAAGAGACCACAGCCACCAGGGAATACCGTTTCCATGAAAGGGTGTACATGGTCTGCAACAATGCTTAGGTAGGTGGTACGTGTCAAAGTAACATCCACATGGATGGCAGGACCCAAGGTTTCCCAGCAGAACATTGCCCAAAGCATCACACTACACGTTTAGACGTAATAATAACGTATACGCTTTATATCGTCTGTACACGTAACATCTAAAGAAATATTTGTTTTTATTGCCTTCCATAGAACGTCTACGCAAGGAGCAAATAGCGTCACATTCGTAGTAAATATTTGCAGTCCATTTTGAAATTTTTACTGAAGGGAAAACAGAAAACAATTAACAATCTTAAGTCATGAAGACAACATGTACAGCTAAACAAATATAAAGATCCTTCTTACATTAGAAAAGGGCAAATGTTATCTAAGAAAATGCAAATGAGCACAGTTCCTAAGGTAGGATTGGTCAGACTTTAAGGTTAGACTTAGTGACGGGTCAGATATTACTTTTGGTTGAACTATTCTTTAATATTAAAGAGATGAACAGGTAAAACAACAAAACTTTATATGAAAACTTTATTTCTTGTTTATTTTACAATACAATTCTGACTACAACGCCAGATTAAACTGATCATCCACAGAGGAGGGGAAAGTAATGAGTTAGGAAAGCAGTCTCATATTAAAGATTACAAATAAAGCACATCTCACAAGAACACACATTAGATCAAATAAAATGGACGCCTGGCAACAGGTAAAGTCCATCCTCATGCACCACTAAGCATCCATACAAACACATGGGAGGTCCTCAGATAATATTGCAGTATCTTTATCTGAACCAGAAAATTTAAATAAAATAAATTAGGAAACAAACAAGGAAGCACTGTGTTTTATGATTATTACTGTTGTTCAAACAAACGGTAATACCCTGTGGCAATATTTGCTACATTTCACACAAATGCTGCATCCAGTAATATTGTTTTAAAATCCTACCAGCTTTTGCACACGTTTAGTTCTCCAGCGTAAATCTCACAATGTTTCTAAAACTATACCACTACAAAGCATTAAAGAGATGGTTTACCCAAAATTTAATGTCATCATATACTTGTTCCAAAACCATTTTGGACTTTCTTTCTAATGTGGAAAAAAGGAGATGTTTTGAAGAATATTCACGCAGCTCTATTCCATACAATGTAAGTGAATGCAGACCAGGGGCTTTTAAGCTCCAAAAAGCACCATAAAACATGATCATTTTCAATAATTCATGAACTACATTCAAAGTATGAGAAAAAGTGTGAGAAAAAGTCATCATTTTATAGAGCAGCTTGGACATTCTGTTACAAATAACTCCTTTGGTGTTTCACAGAGGATAGAAAGGCCTACGAGTTTTGGGTGAGAAAACGATGACAGAATTTTCATTTTGGGGTGAACTATCCCTTTAACTTTTGATGAACATACTCAAACAGACATCCAAGATACCCCATCACTCACAACCACTTAACACAGTACAAACCAGTTGGGTACATTATTCCAAGTATAAATATGATACATTTATGGCTTTTTCCATTTGAGACAATATCTGTTTGACAAGTTCATAGTGCAAACTTTTATGATATAAAAGTTATACTGTACTTCAGGCATCTTATGTGTTATTCTTCATTTGTCTAGTTTAAATTCACAGACTTCCACTTAAGAATAAACACTCTGTTGGGAGCTGAGAACATCAGCTTGTCAGCTCCACACCAGAAACTAAAATCTTATTGTGGCACTGTGTTCAAATGCTAAATTGACCCGACAGGGCTCTGCGGCTTTCTTCCAATCTCACAGATAATGGTCTTTTCCTGCCAGCTCATTTTCACATTCAAAGGCCTTTAGTGGTCAGTATCCAGCTCCAGAATCTGTGACAGGTCCAACCACAGCAAGAAAGCTTATATGCAGCATCACATTGCACACCTGCTGGGTAAGGCTGTCAGAAGTAGTCCCTTCGCCGTGAATCGTCACTTATAAAGGAAGGGTTCCATTGAGCTGGGTAGATACAGGAATGCCTTGATCCGGGGAGGCCGGAGAATGGATACAGACCATTACGCTCCAGGTCAGAGTTCCTCAGTGCAGGCTAAAAGAGAGAATAGCAATCACAAATTAGTTAATCATGTGGAAAATTTACCCATTCAGGATGTGCACGGGCATGTGAAGTGTTTTTTTTTCCACCCCTGGTTTTATTAATTTTTAACCAAACATCATGAGACAGATTCAAACTCACAGTGCCTGCATAAGTGCCATGGCTCAATTCTGGTTTTACAATACAGTCTAAATGATCAATGAAATCTCTGGAGGTCAAACATAAAAACTCAAAAGAGAAGTACATATGAACACATACCGAGTAATAAATGTCTGTCATTTGCAGGAGATTTTTGGTACTGCCGTTCTCCTGCATCTCAATAGTCTCTCTGCCCCACTCCATTGACACACGATTACTCTTAGGAAACTCTGCGTAGGGCGACATCTGAAGATCTCCACTTTTGAAGATGATTTTGTTGATGTCATTTTTGTCCTTTCTAAGGATGCAGTGGGAAAAAAACTACTTTTGAGATATTTTTTGTAATTTAAAAAATATAAATAAAAGGTATTTGTCTGTAAAATAAGGAGGAAGTTGCAATTTTTTCTTATGATCTTACTTGCAGCAGGTGACTATAAGAGCAATGACGACAATCAATAGAAGAGCTCCTCCAGCAGGAGAGACCACCACGGCTATCAGCTTATAGACTATTAAACACAAGATTATTTTAGCAACATAAGCATCTTTTATTTATTTGCACTGAAACAAAAAGTGTGAAAATAATAGAATTTGAACTGAATTATATATTTCACAAGCTTTATATATCACACACACACACTCAAAGGATTAGTTCACCCAAACATTCTGTCATTAATTACTCACCCTCGTGTCTTTCCAAACCCCTTAGACCTTCGTTCATCTTTGGAACACAAATTAAGGTATTTTGGATGAAATCTGAGAGCTCTCTGACCCCTCCATAGACAGCAATTTAATTAACACTTTCAAGGCCCAGAAAGGTAGGAAAGACATCATTAAAATAGTCCATGTGACTCCAGTGGTTCAACCATAATGTTATGAAGCAACAAGAATACTTTTTGTGCACAAAAACGAACAAAAATAATGACTTTATTCAACAATTTCTTCTCGTCTGTGTCAGTCTCCTACGCAGTTTACGTTGTAAATACAGTGCAGCTCATCTGAGTTCTATGCGGTTATATGCCAGAATGGGTTTTTTTTTTTGCGCACAAAAAAGTATTCTCATCACTTCATAATTTTAAGGTTGAACCACTGGAGTCACATGGACTATTTTAACAATGTTTTTTCCTACCTTTCTGGGCCTTGAAAGTGTTAATTAAATTGCTGTCTATGGAGGGATTTCATCTAAAAGATCTTAATTTGTGTTATGAAGATGACTGAAGGTCTTATGGGTTTGGAACAACATGAGGGTGAGTAATTAATAAACTAACCCTTTAAGTTATTTTTTAAATCTTTTACTCTTAAAGCATTTATAAATGCAAATACAAATTTAAATGAAAATAAAATCTTACAATTACTGCAGTTGAAACCTCCAAATCCAAACATGCACCTGAAAAAGTTAAAAAGAAGTTTGTTTTTTGCTACAAAATACATATGTACAAAACACCTGTGACTACCAGTGAAAAGTTTGGACACAATTGGCTGAATTTGTTTCCCATGATCTTAAAAAGCTTTTGATCTAAAGGCTTGCCTGAAATTGGAAATGGATGAGTTGGACCGGATAGTGAAGGAAAAGCAGCCAACAAGCAACAAGCATGCCCAGCATAAATGGGAACTCCTTCAAAACTGTTTAAAAAGCTTCTCAGGTGGCACCTCGTGGCGTTGATAGAATGCCCAGGGTGTTCAGAGCTGTTCTCTAAGCAAAGAGTGGCTATGATGAACAAGCTAAAACACAAGATTTGTTTAACATTTTAACATAATTCCCATACTTCCATAATATAGAATGAGTAGGTATGTCCAAACTTTTGACTGGTTGTTTACAGTGATAATTATGTCATGCATTAATAAACCACATACTTACTCAACACAGATGCCATTAACAAGCTTGAGTCCATCTCCACAGTCTAAATTTTTTTTTCAATTTTTAAAGAAATAAAAAATGTAAAATGAGAAACTTGACATTAATTTGTACAGTGGCACTACACAAAGTCACACAGTTTAATTATTCAAAGAACTGACAAGAGTATGTTGTACCTCTGCAGGTCATGTCCCCTGGGTTCTTTTTAAAGTATCCTGGGTGGCACTGACAGTATGGGATCCCACTAGTGTCCGTGCACACAGAGTACTGCAAATCACAATTGGTCTTCTGAGCCAAGCACAGGCTATCCACTAAACAGAAAGAAGTGCTTCAGAACAAATGCTTTCCTAGAGATAAACAGTGCCACAAAAAGCTTTCCAAAATATTATTGTAGAGGCCAAATGAAACAGCCCCCACTCAAGACTGTGCTATCCGCGTGTATTGCGTGACTGGTATTATCATATCTCTGAAGTGGTGGAGTAGAGTGGATTTGAGATAAGAGTATGATGCAGACGGCGAGCGCTGAATAGTACCCTGATATGAGAGCTGGTGCTGAAGCTTAATGGTACAGTGTGAGTATGTCCGGCTGCAGTTGCTCAGGGACATCCGGATGCTGTTGAGGACGTCCGTGCTGGTCACATTGGCGGAGAGTGAAAACATGTTCACCGCTAAGATCTGCACACCTTCTCCATCTCTGCACAGGGCATATGTATTTACATACATGTCAGAAAGAAAAAAAAAAATCACACCCTGAATATATAGGAATGAATAGGAATATGAATTACTGAAAAATCACTATTGATAACAGTATCACACTACAATAATTTTCAGCTAGAAATTAAATACTTTATAAATTATAGAATGGATATATTTATATGACAATGTATGCATATTAATAATAATATATATTTTTTCCAACAAGGATGCATTACATTGATCAAAAGTGACAGTAAAGACATTTAGAATGTTACAAAAAAACGCCATCACAAATTGTATTTTAAAGTATATTAAAATCAAAAATGTTTTACTGTATTTTTGTTTGAATAAAGGAACCACTGGGTGAGCATAAGATATCTTTCAAAAACATTAAAATATAAAAAACATTTGAACAGTAGTGTAGGATATATTTAATAAAAAGTTTATTTAATAATGCGGTAGTGCCATTTTTAGATGATCCATTGAATTTAATTTTTAAAAAAATTTATTAAATATTTAAACCATCAAAAAAGTATACAATTAATTTAACCCATTGAATGTTGTTCAGCAACTGTAAACAACTAAACTCTGCTTTGTGTTACACCCAAAAACAAGTTCTTCCTTGTTTGGGACATGTCCCACTCTGTATTTACACATTAATTCTTCTCACACAGTCCAGCTTACTGATGACTGCACAGGTATATAAATGGTACAGTAAAAATATCTGACACATCAGTAGTTGCATGGTAGAGTATGAACAATTAAATTGATTTTTGTGCCCCATACGGTTTAATATTCCTGCTGGGTCTCTAGAAGATTAGTAGAAACTCACCTTTTAGCCAAAATGGAGTGTCTGTAACCATGGAAGGTGGAGAGAGAGGCATTGAGCTGAAAAACCAATACACAAATGTATCAAATAAACCCCAACTCCATGTTAAATACTTCACTTCATCATGTTCAACCAATTACCTCTCTATTTCCATAATGGTTGCTATATAACATTAGATGCATTGATTTGGTTGTGTGGTTGTAAGGTGGCGAGGTCACGTGTGAAGTGAAGCATATTGTTGCATACCAGCTGTAGGATCTCTCTGTGGAGCTCATGCAGACTTGAACTTCTGAGGTGCATGGAGTTTTTGACGGTGAAGTTGCCCAAAAATGTTTTCACTGAAGGGTAAAATCAAAGCAAATCAAGTGAGGGTAGTACAGAGTTATCACAGAAATATCTTTATATATTCTAGATATTATTTTAGTGTGGACAACTGACCACCTACCTTGCGTACAACTGCGGCCATCCTCCAGGTCAAAGCCCAGAGCACACTCACAGCTGAAAGAGCCACCTGTGTTGACGCACACTGAATCCTGGGGGCACGGACTATTCACACACTCGTCCACATCTACAGAAAAACACAACGCCTAATCAATCCATATTCATTTTTGTCACTAACCTTGATGGAAACATGCATTACATTACTAATAAAAATATTGTGGCATTTTTGTTTAAAAAATTGAGGATGTAATGCATAATGTAACATTGTATTGCATGATATATTTCGTGTTAATATATATTTGTCAGAAAACCTCCATCTATCCTAAGCCTAGTTCAACTGTGATTTGAAAAGTGCCTGATACTAGCATGAATAAAACCTTTAATTTGATATTACAGCATTAGGGCTCCAAAAGTCAATTCCTGTTCCAAAAGTCACTGCCCTCTTAAGTTACACCATTAAAGAGCCCTATTATGGATTTTTGAAAATTACCTTTCATGTAGTGTGTGTAACATAGTTCTAAGTGAATGAAAACATCCTGCAAAGTTTTAAATATGAAAGTGCCCGTATATAAAAAGTTATTGTCCCTCAAAAGTAAGAGTCGACTCTGAGGCAAATAAATGAATAGTTTTTCAAACGAATCTTAAGCAGTTTCATTGTGACATCACAACGAAACATTAGCATATTGCCCGCCTTGAACACTACAGCTGATTCCTGTGGACTGGACACATCATGTCGAGAAGACGCTGTGCTCTACAATGTGAAGGTAAAGCCAGTTTTTTTCACTTCAATTTTATTTTTTAGTGTTTATTCATTTAATTTTTTTATTTATTTAGACAAATGCACACAACTGTTCAAAGTTTTGGGGCCAGTAAGATTTTTTTAATGTTTTTAAAACGGTTTCTTATGCTCGACAAGGCTGAAAATAAAGTAAAATAAGTAATAAAATTAAATACTGTAATAAATATGAAATATTATTACAATTTAGAATAACAATTTTCTATTTTAATATATTTTAAAATACAATTTATATCTGTTATGGCAAAGCTGAATTTTTAGCAGCCATTCTGATCCTTCAGAAATCATTCAAATACACTCACCTAAAGGATTATTAGGAACACCATACTAATACTGTGTTTGACCCCCTTTCGCCTTCAGAACTGCCTTAATTCTACGTGGCATTGATTCAACAAGGTGCTGAAAGCATTCTTTAGAAATGTTGGCCCATATTGATAGGATAGCATCTTGCAGTTGATGGAGATTTGTGGGATGCACATCCAGGGCACGAAGCTCCCGTTCCACCACATCCCAAAGATGCTCTATTGGGTTGAGATCTGGTCACTGTGGGGGCCATTTTAGTACAGTGAACTCATTGTCATGTTCAAGAAAGCAATTTGAAATGATTCGAGCTTTGTGACATGGTGCATTATCCTGCTGGAAGTAGCCATCAGAGAATGGGTACATGGTGGTCATAAAGGGATGGACATGGTCAGAAACATGGCTCAGGTAGGCCGTGGCATTTAAACGATGCCCAATTGGCACTAAGGGGTCTAAAGTGTGCCAAGAAAACATCCCCCACACCATTACACCACCACCACCAGCCTGCACAGTGGTAACAAGGCATGATGGATCCATGTTCTCATTCTGTTGACGTCAAATTCTGACTCTACCATCTGAATGTCTCAACAGAAATCGAGACTCATCAGACCAGGCAACATTTTTCCAATCTTCAACTGTCCAATTTTGGTGAGCTTGTGCAAATTGTAGCCTCTTTTTCCTATTTGTAGTGGAGATGAGTGGTACCCGGTGGGGTCTTCTGCTGTTGTAGCCCATTCGCCTCAAGGTTGTGCGTGTTGTGGCTTCACAAATGCTTTGCTGCATACCTCGGTTGTAACGAGTGGTTATTTCAGTCAAAGTTGCTCTTCTATCAGCTTGAATAAGTCGGCCCATTCTCCTCTGACCTCTAGCATCAACAAGGCATTTTCGCCCACAGGACTGCCGCATACTGGATGTTTTTCCCTTTTCACATCATTCTTTGTAAACCCTAGAAATGGTTGTGCGTGAAAATCCCAGTAACTGAGCAGATTGTGAAATACTCAGACCGGCCCGTCTGGCACCAACAACCATGCCACGCTCAAAATTGCTTAAATCACCTTTCTTTCCCATTCTGACATTCAGTTTGGAATTCAGGAGATTGTCTTGACCAGGACCACACCCCTAAATGCATTGAAGCAACTGCCATGTGATTGGTTGATTAGATAATTGCATTAATGAGAAATTGAACAGGTGTTCCTAATAATCCTTTAGGTGAGTGTATACTGATTTGGTGCTCAAGAAACATTTCTAAGTATTTATAAATGTTGAAAATGGTGTGCTGCTTAATATTTATTGTGAAAACCAATTAATTTTTTTTTTTTTTAATTCATGATTCTTTAATATATAGAATGCTTAAAATAACATTTATTTGAGATTTTTTATAAAATGTCTTTGCTGATTTAATGCATCCTAACTGAATTAAAGTATTTTATTTTATTTTATTTTTTCTTAAAAGCAAAGAAAAAAAAGCACTCACCCCAAACTTTTGACGGTACTGTATATAAATTTTATATTGACCATTTATCAGTCATGGGACAGAACTGTAATATCTGTGCATCGGTGCAACAAGCACCATTAATATTACCAACAAAAATGGTGATTTGAATAAATACCAACATACCTGTTGATGCCGTTGACCTAAAAGGCATCTGCATGGTTGTGGTTCCCATTTCTGTGGTGCTGTCCGTGTGATTCCTGGTGGTTACCGCCACAGTGGTCCTGGTCGGGGTGCTTTTGCTGTAAGGTGTTGTTGCACGTCCACCATGTGCAGTCGTGTTCCCTGGCGTGGCCGTGCTAGTTTCTATATGCAAGGTGGTAACGTCAGCAGAATCAGATGTGCTGGGTGCCTGTGGTACACCAGTAGTGGAGGTAGGCGGGCGCTGGGATGTGGAGGCTGTCGTCCGCAGCACCTGAACGATATCAGTGGTAACAATGGTAGTCTGTTCTGATTGTGCTCGTGGTGTGGTGCTTGGTTGAAGCTGACGAGTGGTGATGGCAGGAGGCATGGTAGTGAATGTGATAGAACTGTAAGTGGTAGATGCCTTGTTAGTGGCTTCCTCTGTAACCTGTGTCCTCTGAGTTGTTGGTGCTGTAGAAGTTGGCACCTCTTTCGTGCTTGTCTGATCATCGGTACTGGAGACGAAGGGCGGTTGGCTAGTAAGGGACTTGAAAACAGAGTCAACTGTGGTGGCTTCACTTTCAAGCAATGGGGGTGCAGTAGTCAGGCCCTGAATGGTCGTCTCCTCCACTGTATGGGTCGGAGACCCTTCGGATTCCTCATGGCCAGTGGAGCTGACAGATCCGGTTGAAAACTCAGTGGAAGCACCAGTATCCACTGAATAAGCCACTGTGGAATCACTGCTCTGTTGGGATGTGCTAGTGGCATTGGTGTGTTCGCCAGAGGTAAAGGGAGGGATAGACGAAACAGAGTCACCGGTTTCTGTATAAGACGTCCCACTGCTCACCGATGTGACATCCGTTTGCTCTTCATCTCTAGTGATCACTGTGAGAGGGGGTGTTGAATTTGGATTGTCATTATCAGACACCTGCTCAAAGGTCTGTCCTGTCACACTGGGTTGTCTTGTCTGTGACTCAGTGCCTTGGGACAACGTTGACTGCTCGGTCTCCAAAGAGTGGCCTTGAGTTGCAATGGTGGCATTATGTTCTTCAAAAGTGGGCTCAGTCTTATCAGACACTGTAGATACATCTTCTACTGTCTCCTTGCCTTGGGTGGATCCTGATGTCATCTGCTCCCAGCTCCCAGCAACAGAGGAGTTGGAGTCCTCTGTGTACGCAGAGGTGCTGTTGGAGGTCACCGAGAGCAGTGTGCGTTCTCCAGCTCGGTTGGTGGTGGAAGTGTAGGTGAAATCAGTGCGAGAGAAAGAGTCGGTGGTGTCCACATCTCTCAGATTCGTTACGGAAACGTCTCGCACTGTTCGGGCCTCTGTCACTGGTTGGTGGCTGGTGATGCTGTGCGATGCTATAGATGAACCCTCCCATTGGACTGTGGCATTATGGGTAAGCTCTTTGTCAGATCGCAGATGTTCAGTGGACTCATCTGAGACCATCCTAGTTGTCCATTCCGCCGTATTTGTAGAGATGAGTAAAGGTTTTTCTGAATGTCCTAGTTTGGAAAAAATAAATAACAACGAAATATCGGAAACTATGTATACTTAAAACTATCAAAACAGTTAATAATAATGAAATTCAGGATGCATATAAGAAATATATAAGTATAAATATAAGAAGCATGGCCACTAGGGTGCGCTTCATGTGATGTGAGCCTTGGGAAACTTTATGAACTATGTGAGATGTTTTCAGAAGTGACTGCGGATGTAATGATTTTGGGTGGAGAACAATTGGCAGCCAAGCTCGTCTAACCTAACAAAAGATTGAGCCCTAAAAATGGAGGGGATCTGACCCATTGGGACCTGCTGTTTCCTTCCTTCAGCTGACCTAGCAAAGTCCATATTACAGCCTTGTCACTGCCTGCATGGAGTTCATACACAGGCAAAACTATAATCAAGTGAAACGCTGACTGGATGAGGATGCGTCTCAGAGCACTTATTTAAAAAGGGTGGTTCAAAAACTTATTTGGTAGCATTACCTTTATGTTCAACATATCAGCCCTAGATACTCTAACATAAATTGTCACTTTCATTTAGATTTTATCTTTTAAAATATGTAAATCATTTGAATAAAGTACAGTAAGACATACTTCTTGCTTTGTTTCTTAGTAGAAAATGGCATCATGGCTCAGTCGTGCATGGCTACAAAATAAAATCACATACAACGTTTTACACTTCTGGTTTGTAGAAATCCATTTGAATCTAAATGAGCTATTGTGAAATAAATGTTTCCACAATATTTACATCTGTTGAAGACTGAGATGGATTCAAAGTTGATTATAATGTTGAAAGCCATGATAGGTTTTTGGGTCATGTCACATTCTAAAATGTACTTACTTGCTGAAAATGTCTCTTTTAGCTTGCATTACAGACATCTTTCAACTTGCATTGTTCAGGGATATCTAGTCAGCACTAACTGATGGGAATGGGGATGGAGACAGGCCTAAGGACAAGCCGTTTTACAGAATGTAGATTAAAATGATCTGGACTATATTGCATGAGAGTGAAATACTATTTTTTGTCTAACCCAGTGCAGACCAATGCAAAATAAGAAAGATTGTGCTCAATCACAGTTGTAAAAGTCTTTATATGTTTGGCTTGCAAAACAAAATACATTTCTCAACTCACATTTTATAAAGAAGCTCATTCTTCTCAGACCATTTCCTTAATTATGCATGTGAACATATAGCTAGAATAATGTGCCACATCACTGATATCCCAGTTGGACCCAATGGAACATGAATGATTATTAACAGAAATGATGGTAGCAAATCCTCTGATGTCTTTAATGTGATCTGAGGTTATACAGCTCATTGGAAAGTACTGTTAAAGGGTAATTCTGAAACTAATACCTAGAAAGCTGAGTGGCCTATGTTCAGTATAATGCTAACACATAATGAAAGCAAAAACTTTTTTTAAATCTTAATATATTTACTCAAAATTGACTAACGAAATGTTTGTGGAGTGGACTATATCAGAGACAATTCAATGCGCTTACTTCTATTTACTTAATTGCACATTTGATGCCAAAATGATATGGAATGGAAATATTTCATTAAATCAATTAAATCACAAAAATCAAAATCAAAATCGCAAACAAACTGCAGACTGATTAGAGTTCATTGGCTCAAGAAAGTGGAACAGTTTATGAACCAGGATGTTCATGAGCCAAGGAGGTCATTCATTAAAAGAGATGCTCTTCCAAAAACTGAGGAAACAGAGTGTAAGTAATCGCATTAGTTTGACTTCACACTTGACAATATGCTTCAGTTGCAAGTAAATGAAGCATATTGTCAAGAATGAAGTCAAATATAATAAAAACTGTTATTTTTACTACTGGGCTATTGCTACTTTAAGAACAACAACAATAATAATAATACATTGCATTGAGATATTAATCTTTTATTGTATAAATATAAAATATAAGTTATTTTAATGGTTTTCCTGTGTTTTTATACGATTCAGTCTTTATCACATAAGCAACTTCTGAGTGGAGGTGGAATCTTTGTAATCATGCAATCAAACTGCAGGTTTGTTTCAACACAATACTGCTGTACACCAGAAAATAAACTTCTTAGTCTCATCTACTTTACACTGGCTGTAGACTGAGGCTGTTGCAAAACCTAATGAGCTGCCTATCTAGACCACACTTTTGGGCATCCACAGGCGCGTGGAAGTCTCACCCGCTCGCGTTCCAGTGATGGACACACTGGCGGGAATGTCCGTCATCTCTCCCGGTCCAGTCGATAGATCCACAGCTGTAGCAGTGGCCTCTCTCCCCGGCCAGGTGGACGTTTGTTTTAAACCAGTTTTTCGGGTATAAAAAGTTTCGGTACTTAATGGGTTATCGGTCTCCGTGTCTGTAGAGAAAGTTTCGGCAATCACAGTATTTAGGACAAGCATAAAGACCGTGAAAACCACACGGTGAGCGCTTCTCGCAACACACGTTTCCATCATAATGAATTCCTAATAAATAAAACGCCAAAGTGGTCCGGGTCACCATCGGAAAGTGAGTCCGTTTAACAGTTTCCCATTAGTAAATTCCTCATGATAGTTTTAAAGTTGGGGATGAAGGCTTAGAAGGGTTTTATTTCAGGCAGCGAGAGTGAGAAACCGGAGCATTGGGTGACTCCTCCCCTCGGGCAGGCGATAGCGGTTTCCACCCCATTCCTCTGGATCAACGCACTCACAAATGTGCTCAACTCGGTTCAGACAGATATGACAGTCAGATGATGCCACAACAGGTGTTATTAGACCATATATAGACCATTAAGTCTAAATCAAAACCCAGTTACCATTAACACTGTACAAAATAATATGGCTTTACACATTTCTATGCATTAAGACTGAACATCAGTGTCACAGCAGTGACAATGCAACCTGACATTGTTTTTAAAGAGTTAGCATTTTCTGGAGATATAAGTGATTTATTTATTTTTTTCCCTTTTCTTTTCTTTTTTTGGGAAGTTCAAAATTAACTTTGGAGCATGCACATTCCAGTTTGGTGGACACGATGCTTCTATGTGCTACTGTCTTTTGTCAAGCAAAAATAAAAGACAAAATTTACTTTAGTAATATAATCTGAAATGTAAATGCCCATGGTGCATATTAAACAATAAACTTTGATTGCACATTCCCAATTTTGAAACAAACATTAGCTTCCTTCAGGTTTTCCAGGAAAATAAAAGTCTTCCAAGTACTACCTGATAATAAAATAAAAAAAAAATATTTCAAGTGTATTTCAAGTCCTACTCAGTTCAGTGATCAGTCAAGATTATTTAGTCCCATGTGTCCACGGTTTCAGTCCAGCTGGTTAGCAGGACACAGTTGTTACATGCTCAGTTGGACTGAGGATGGACCATCTTGTCTGTGGTGGTGATAAAGGAGGAGTGATGGTAACGATCACGGAGGGCAAAGTCTGCATTTTCCTCTGTCAGCTGCCTCATCTCCATGCCAACAACTGACAAAGAGGGTGTCACCACAATCTGGTCCTGAAGGGCCCCATCTCGCCTAAGAAAAGAAGCCAATGATTGGTGAAGTGATGTTTTGATGTTTTTGATGTTCAGTTGTGTGTATAACCATAGTTCTAATTGCATCACCCACAATAAACTCTGCCACATACCCACATAACAGTAATTTGCATAAAAGAGCTTTATTCAATTTCATTCATTCAGTAATTTGCCAATTTTGATTGAGGAACTAACCAAGATAAAGCATAGCATCATTATTCAGAAGACATTTAAATTTTCCAAAGACCAAGAACACAATAGCTCTGAATTTATCATGTTATAACACCTACTCTTAGTGTCAGCTTCAGATGTCACAACCATGGACCACAAAAATAAAAAAAGTTTATTTAACTTTTTAAACTCCATATGGAATTGTGCGTATGAACACTTAATGAAGTATTAATAGCTGGATTTGCCAAAGTTTTCCAAAACAGTGGCCTTAAAATAGTAACATATTTGAAATATTCTACATTTTATTGGAGGTACCGAGTATCAAGTTAACAAGATATCCATAAGCAAAACTGTACATTATGATTGGTGTTCTGAGGTATGTCTGTGAAATAATCAGTACTTATGAAATTGTGATCTCAAAGTCTATACACATTTTCCTAGTTTTCAGTGTTTTCTATAGAAGCATTTGTGAAAACCATTGTTGTGGTATTTTCTGTATCCAGTAAACCTGCCCTTAAAACATTATGAAACATCTTTTCCTGTCTAAAAGTGGGTGGTACTTGGTCACACAAAGATGAAATAAGACCACACTTTATGTTGAAAATCAAGATTATGTAACAGTACTATGTAACATCATACCTCCCCAAATTATGCAGCGAGGTCTTGAGCCACCTGAAGAAACTGAAGCGAGCTGCTGCACCTATGGGCAGAGAATGTAACTTTATTATTTTCCTGACAAGAAAAATATAAAAAATAAAAAAAAAAAAAAAAAAATCACCATAAAATCTAAATATTGCAGTGTTTAATACAAATGACTTATCCGTGCACATTATATTTTTCATGTGCCCTCATAATCTTTAATCAAAATATTTCTCTTCTCTGATGATGGGTTTACTGGTGCAAAGGCAGGACAACCTGTCACTCACACAGCAATAGCAAATTACAACGATATAATTCCAAATGGACAAAATGCCTTTTAAGCTCTTACTCTTATTAGACCTAAATGAACATATTTGGCTGAAATAAGCAGTGTGTAGCAGCCAAAGTGTTTAGACAACTTGCAGTTTATTATGAGCAAGTAGGGTTACTTCTCAGATTTTCCAAAGATTACTCGAATCAAATAAAAATTACCTGTTGGCAAACCTGGGCTTGTTGTTCCAATGTAGAGAAAGAGGATAAGGGCGACTGTGATGTTAATCAAGGCGTACATCCACTGGATGACAAACATTATCATAAAAGAGCACAATGCCTAAAAAATAGATAAAAAAAAATAAACAAAAAACCTCTTTTACATTTCAAAAATTGCTTTCAGTAAGCACTGGATATTTTTTGCCAAACTTACACCAATTAATGAAACCCAGTGATTGCAAAATTTGGCATAAACTGAACCTTGGATTGATCTGATTTCTGATCCTTCAAGAATTGTTTCTGAACCTGTGAATCAAAGGTATTTAAGGTGTAATACAGATTTTGATCACTATATTGAGGAGTTATGTATGGTTTTGTAGAGAGTTACTTACTATTCCTCTCTAGCTGCTCTCTTGGGAGCTGTTCAAGTTCAACTGGGCCAGAATTAGGCAAAGACTGTTTCCTCTTGGCTCCTGCTGTAAGGTCAGACTCCATAAGTCCTATCTGGCTACTGGCATCATCCATCTCATCTTTTCCTTTATCTAATGGTCCATTGCTGTTCAAGTCCAACCCAAAACTGTTCATCAGCGTTTCTTTAGCTGGAATCTTTGACTTCCTGCCCCGGGCCTTGGAGGCAGGAATAGACACTCTCTGTTCTTCAGCGGTGTCTGTGCTGGGCAATGGAAATATTTGGTCCATGTCTTTGGTGAACTCCAGCAGTGTGCCGTTCACAGGGTCACTGATGGCTCCACTGCTGCCATAATGGGGGTGAGTGCTGGACATGAGTGATCTTCTGGAGCTCGACTTCCTGATCAGTGTCTTCCTTTGCTGGACCTGCAGCTCATAGGTTTTCACCACACAGAAATAGCAATAATCAATTATGCTGTAGGTTAGCATGAAGTTGATGGTGACAATGGGAGCCAGTTCATTGACCTGGCCAATGAAGATGAAGGCCATGGAGAGCAAGCTGGTCAGACAGATGGCAGCCACAGGCGTCTTATTGGGCCCTCGCTGTAATACAAAACGAAATTGGAGAAAGGTAAATCTATGGCTGTTCCAAAACCTAGTGAGCTATGTTAATAAGTCTACTGCATAGATAGGCAGCTCCCTTCTAACTTCATATGTGAAAAGCACAGGAAACTCAATTGAGTACAACAGATTTGGGTGTAAACATGCTTCTAAGCTAAGAATGCAATACTGCAATAAAAATACAGTGAAAGTGTTTGAGTGAAAACTAAATTGCCAAAAGTTTTGGGACACCTGCCTTTACATGCACATGAACTTTAATGAGGTGTTCTATCGGGTTGAGATCAGGCCAGTCAAGTTCCTCCACACCAAACTCGCTCATCCATGTCTTTATGGACCTTGCTTTGTGCACTGGTGTGCAGTCGTGTTAGAACAGGAAGGGGCCATCCCCAAACTGTTCCCACAATGTTGGGAGCATGAAATGGTGCAAAATG
The DNA here is from genome assembly GCA_018749465.1 of Paracanthobrama guichenoti. NCBI lineage: Eukaryota > Metazoa > Chordata > Actinopteri > Cypriniformes > Gobionidae > Paracanthobrama > Paracanthobrama guichenoti. Next base: position 32,208,127 of record CM031951.1, on the reverse strand, counting down.
TCTTGGTATGCTGAAGCATTAAGAGTTCCTTTCACTGGAACTAAGGGGCCAAGCCCAATCCCTGAAAAACAACCCCATACCATAATGCCCCCTCCACCAAACTTTACACTTGGCACAATGCAGTCCAGCAAGTACTGTTCTCCTGGCAACCGCCAAACCCAGACTTGTCCATCGGCTTTCCAGACAGAGAAGCATGATTCATCACTCCAGAGAACACGTCTCCACTGCTCTAGAGTCCAGTGGTGACATGCTTTACACCACTGCATCCGACGCTTTGCATTGCACTTGGTGATGTAAGGCTTGGATGTAAAGCTGCTCTGCCATGAAAACCCATTCCATGAAGCTCTCTACGCACTGTTCTTGAGCTAATCTGAAGGCCACATGAAGTTTGGCTATTGAGAAATTTTGCGACTTCTGTGCACTGTGTGCCTCAGCATGCGCTGACCCCGCTCTGTGATTTTACATGGCCTACCACTTCATGACTGAGTTACTGTTGTTCCCAATTGCCTCCGCTTTGTTATAATATCACTAACAGTTGACTGTAAAATATTTAGTAGTGAGGAAATTTCACGAATGGACTTATTGCACAATCTATCACAGCTTGAATTCACTGAGCTCCTGAGAGCGACCCATTCTTTCACAAATGTTTGTAGAAAAAGTCTGCATGCCTAGGTGGTTGATGTTATACACCTGTGGCCATGGAAGTGATTGGGACACCTGAATTCAATGTCCCAATACTTTTGGAATTATAGTGTATCTTTTATATTAAATGATTTGTAAATATGTCCTCCAGCTTTAATTTTTTTCTGTGCTTGTTGCAATGCATTTTGGGCTTAGATGGGAGCCTAGTCATGCAACCTACCTTTAGCAACAGCCTTTCTATATTTTCTAAAATGTCTATATTACCTTAAAATGCCATCTACATAATCTAATAACTAGGTTTTAGAAGAGAGTATGTGGATATCAAAATACATATTTATTATTTTATTTAGTGTAAAGCAAATAGTCAGTGACCTTTGTTGAAAAATTACATTTTGTGATTGAAACGTCACATCTAATATAATTATTATTATTTATTTTTTTTCATAATTAAAGCTTTTATTTAAAAAAAAATGGTGTCATTAGTTTGGCTCTCATTTTGTTCACACTCTTCAGGTTATATAATAAGTGAGTGGAAGCATCCAGTTAAAACATCCAAAAAAAAGACAGCATGACACCTCAGACCAGTCATTACCCATATCCCATAAGTCTCTGGGATCAGGGCGCTACTGCTACTGGCTGGCACAGCTCCAGATCCACTAGGGTTGGTCTTCTCTGTGCTTCCTGCGTTTGTTCTGGGACTTTGATTCAGGGGTAGATGTCTCGGGCGAGCTTGTAGCCCATAGAGAAGGGTCAGACAGAGCTCATGTGAGGGAAAGGGTGTGCTGTGCTTTTTAAAAGCCACAATTGTTACAATTCACAATTACAATACAACTTTTTGGAGCGCATTCAGGCACACTATAATTAGGAACTTATCCTGTCTGTGGAGCTTCTCATTGAGCGTGAAAAAGTAAACAATTAATTAAAATGGTATGAAAAACAAATGTTTAATTTCACTCATTTATCCAAAGTGCATAGTTAATCTGATTGATCATTTATTAGTATCTGAAAGAACTCAGTATAAGAACATTTCTGCTTTTCAATTGCTTTATATTCACAGATCAGATTTAACCTTGATTAGCATCTAAATAAGAATAATCTACTAAATGAACCAGTTTAGCATAAAACCACACTGATTCACATTCCTCATGCTGAAAAAAAGCCACATTATAACCACATTAATATGGTTATAATCTCCCTACAAGCACCCACCCCTTTTCCAAGAAATCCAAGAGCTGGGATGACTCTCTCCTGAGCAATACACTGGAGGATCCTGGGTGCACCGTACAGGCCGCCCATGCAGGAGGCAAGTGAGGAGATGTAGAGGCCCAGCAAAAACAGGAAACCAACCAAGGAGACCTGGGAAAAAAACAAACACAGAGGGGAAGAGAGTGTAGGGGGCTCCACCCTGTTCTGTTCCGCTTGGCCAGACTGAAAAGTGCTTATAATGTGTTGAAAGTAAATCAAAGAAACCATGTGTAATCTGACAGAACCCATAATGAGAGAGTGGGCAATTACAAATAATACAGTATGATTAGGTGTATAAAACACCAACTTTTGTTACACAATAATGTAAATGTACAAATGCACCTTTTTGTAGATTTAATATAAGATTTTATATGCATTGCATTGTATGTAATGATAGTTCTGGTAGAGTGTTAACCTCAACACCACAGCCCACATTAAGGAACAGCTGTGGGTCGGCCACAATGTAGCTTAGTTCAGCAGCCCACCGTAATCTATGTTGACTAGCAGCTGTGTGGCTATCAGGCCAAACGACAGGGCATGTGCAAGGTCAGTGCATAACTGGCCTTCATTCTCATTCAAACACGTACACCAGCTGTAGCATTTAGAATGACCTCAAATGCCTCTGTTAAGAGCGGAATGACATTAGCATGACAATAAATGCAAATATAACATTTTATCTGCAAATAATGTTATTCTCAAGTCTCACATTCAGCTGAGACAACGAGTCTTAATAGTGGAAAAACACATGGAAGATGGCCATCCTTTGAAGCCTGTAATAACATCAGATTACCTTTTCCGCTATTAAGAAATCATAGCGCAGCGCCTCTCTGGTGCAAATGGCTCCCAGTAAGAACACAAAGACGAGATACAGGAACCACCTGCAGATTCCCACAATACACAAGAGTCAGGGTTTAATTCATTCTATTTATAGAGAAATTATCTAACAAGAACTACCAAGATTTTCACCTAAAATATTAAGCGGCACAACGGTTTTTAACATTGATGATCTCGAGCAGCAAATCAGCATATTAGAATGATGTTTGATGGATCATGGGACACTTGAAGTCTGAAGTAATGGCTGCTGCTTTGCCATCACCGGAATAAATTACATTTTAAAATATATTCAAATAGAAACATTATTTTATTTATTATTTATTTTTTAATATTAGGGCTGGTATTGACAAGTTTACAAGATTCAAGAGATTCAAGACAAGTTTCACATACACAGTTATTACAGATTTGATTTTGATTTGATTTTGATTATTGGATTTATATCAGGTACAATACATTTTATATCAGGTACAACTCAACTAATGCTATAAACTATGGGAGTCAGGCGGTACTACATTACTATAATATTGAAGGTTAAAATGAACTGAACTGATTTGTATACAAACACTTACATTACACTCAAGGATGTTTTTTATAATAATAAAGTTATAATACTAACTTCACAATTACATAATCATATTTCTACTCCAATCTGTTTTTGAAATATGAACATTTAAATGGTGGCTGTCATAAAAACTTGACAGATTTATTCAAACATGCATTAAATATTGAATAATGAATATGGTGCATATACTGTATTTACTCTATCTTTTATACTCTAGCTTTATACACCAGTAATAATATTTGATCAAAAATACAATAAAAACAGTAATATTGTGAATTAAAAGCAGCCTTGAGCACTTTAAAAAAAAAAAGATCTTACCAACCCAAACGTATACATCACGTCACAGTATCACACACTATTTATGCATGAAGGCTCATTGTGATTCTGTTTCTCATATTTTCATTCTGGAGCCTGCTCTGAAGTATGTGTACAGTCAATACAATAGAGGCTAAAGATAAACAAAGGAAGAATTTAAGATTATTTCTGTGGCTGACGGACACATACGAGGTGCAGACTGCGGCGAGAGTTCCCACGGGGATGTTGTGCTCGGGCCTCTGGAGATCTGAGCTCATGTTAAATCCCGCCATCACACCTACACACACACACACACACACAAAGGGTTACTGTGAAAACAAGACAAGGGGTCATTCAAAATGGACAACAGATAGATGTACATATCAGAGCTCACTTGAAACACCTTCCTAACTTCTAACGGGAGCAAAAAGGAAACTTAGATCATGGTTGAACAATTCATTTGAGCAACACAGGAGGCAGAGGCAGGATTGCATTGTGTGCGGCAAAACAAGACGAGAATGGAATGGGAAATATGGGTTTCTTACATTTCTTAAGATCATTCTCTCATTTCTATTTTTATAATGTCTGTTTTTATTTCAGTTTTTTTTTGCCTCTGAAAATAGGAAAGTCGTAAGCGTCATTAAAGTGTTGGGAACACGACAATGCAGACTGAATTCAAAACAGAACAGAAAACTTGAACTTATTACATTATGTAAATGTTTAAAGAAATCATTATGCTAAACATTCACCACATTTGATACTATTTCTATACTGCTTTCTAAAGGTCAGAAATCATAATGATAATAATAATACTAATTGGGATTATTTTATTGTTTACAGCACTTGTTTTTGACAGTAGGAAAAAATATGCATAAGTTAAAAAAAAAAAAAGTTAAGTGTTAATCGCTGATATTTTCTAGCTTTTTTTTTTTTAATCAATTTGTTTTAGTACAATGTCAATAAAAGCCAATTATTTAATTTAGCAAACAACTATTCAATTTAGTTGTCTCTTCATATTTTTCACACAATATAATTTAAAAAATAAATATATATATATATATATATATATATATATATATATATATATATATATATATATATATATATATATATATATATATATATATATATATATATATATATATATATATATAAAAATAAATCTGATTCCAAAAAGTTGGGACACTGTACAAATTGTGAATAAAAACAGAATGCAATGATGTGGAAGTTTCAAATGTCAATATTTTATTCAGTATACAACATAGATGACATATCAAATGTTTAAACTGAGAAAATGTATCATTTTGAGGGAAAAATAAGTTGATTTTAAATTTCATGGCATCAACACATCTCAAAAAAGTTGGGACAAGGCCATGTTTCCACTGTGTGGCATCCTCTTCTTTTTATAACAGTCTGCAAACGTCTGGGGACTGAGGAGACAAGTTGTTCAAGTTTAGGAATAGGAATGTTGTCCCATTCTTGTCTAATACAGGCTTCTAGTTGCTCAACTGTCTTAGGTCTTCTTTGTCGCATCTTCCTCTTTATGATGCGCCAAATGTTTTCTATGGGTGAAAGATCTGGACTGCAGGCTGGCCATTTCAGTACCCAGATCCTTCTTCTACACAGCCATGATGTTGTAATTGATGCAGTATGTGGTCTGGCATTGTCATGTTGAAAAATGCAAGGTCTTCCCTGAAAGAGACAAAGTCTGGATGGGAGCATATGTTGTTCTAGAACTTGGATATACCTTTCAGCATTGATGGTGCCTTTCCAGATGTGTAAGCTGCCCATGCCACACACACTCATGCAACCCCATACCATCAGAGATGCAGGCTTCTGAACTGAGCGCTGAGAACAACTTGGGTTGTCCTTGTCCTCTTTAGTCCGGATGACATGGCATCCCAGTTTTCCAAAAAGAACTTCAAATTTTGATTGGTCTGACCACAGAACAGTTTTCCACTTTGCCACAGTCCATTTTAAATGAGCCTTGGCCCAGAGAAAACGCCTGCGCTTCTGGATCATGTTTAGATATGGCTTCTTTTTTGACCTATAGAGTTTTAGCCGGCAACGGCGAATGGCACGGTGGATTGTGTTCACGACAATGTTTTCTGGAAGTATTCCTGAGCCCATGTTGTGATTTCCATTACAGTAGCATTCCTGTATGTGATGCAGTGCCGTCTAAGGGCCCGAAGATCACTTATTGCTACCTGTCCCAACTTTTTTGGAATGTGTAGCTCTCATGAAATCCAAAATGAGCCAATATTTGGCATGACATTTCAAAATGTCTCACTTTCAACATTTGATATGTTAACTATATTCTACTGTGAATAAAATATAAGTTTATGAGATTTGTAAATTAGTCCATTCCTTTTTTATTCACAATTTGTACAGTGTCCCAACTTTTTTGGAATTGGGTTTGTATAAATGAATGAATAAATAAATAAAAAAAAAAAATATTATATATATTATATATATATATATATATATATATATATATATATATATATATATATATATATATATATATATATATATATATATATATATATATATATATATATATATATATATATATATATATATGCCTTTTTAGGAAGAGTTTTAATGTCCCAAACCACCTTTTCAATCAGACTTTGGGTGTGCTTTGCTGGCGCCCTAAAAAAAACATCCAGTGACACCATGCAGGCTCAGACTGAAACCTCATTAGGCAACAAAATATATTTTAACTATAAGATGAATATTGTCTAACATCCTAAATCAAACCACAGCCATTAACATACAGGTTCAAGTATTTGAGGTAACTCAAGCAATTTAAAACTGGCTTAAACTTCACTAATTGCAAAAATAAATTCTCATATCAGCATAGTATCGTTTAATCAGTGGTTGTTATATCACAGTTTTGCTTTTCTTGTTTACTTGTGTAAAATCACCTGTCGCCGCAGGAAAGAAAACCCCAAACACGGTGAAGAAAGTCTCGCCAGCTGTGTAGTCTGGAAGGGTGTTCTTACGCAGTAGTTCCTCCGAATAGCCAATGAATCCATGCTCTGCAATAAACATATTCAGCACATAACAATGTTAGGAAAGACTGTTTATTACAACCTTTAGTCAGCCTAAAGCATAACTGAGTGCTTTATGGAAAGTCTACACTGACACAATGATAAGAATCAGATTCATCTCTGAAATGCCATAGTCTCCACTGAGTATATGTGACAGACATTACACGCACAAATTATTTCCTGTAAATTAGAATCTTTGTTTTGAGAACCAGAAGGAAATATTTTGGCCTTTTTGAAAAATCAGACCCATTAGTCTAAATATTTCATAACATAAAAACAAATTTCAGAGAACTTAACCTTCCTGAAGAATGAATGTTTCCGCATCTGCTTAAAACACAAGCTTGAATCATGTAGTGACGACATTTACAAGAAAACATTCCCCTCTGCAAGACCACAAACTGTAATCCATGACATACAATATTGATTTATCGCAGATACAATAACCCATTTCACCCTGAAATCAAAGTGGTTTCAAGGGGTACTGTGGGACAGACATCTGGTTTGAAATATTACAGTTTTAGACTCCATAGCCATGCACAGGCAGAGCCCCAGGTGTCTGCGGCTGACTGTCACCACCCTTTATGTAACAACCCAGGGGGACAGACACCCGCCAAGATGCGTGCAAACCAAGGGCTGGCCTTTTTATTGGGAATGCATGCCAAGTTCAATAGTTCTGCGCCGAGGATGATGGAGGGAATGCTGGACTAAGCTCTGGGCGTGTTCACAGGCAAACAAAACAATCCAAGAACAGGCGCCGCAGAACATTTACGTAAACAGTACTGAGAGATATCACCATGCTGCTGAACCGTCACACAAGAATGGGATTTTCACTCAGGGAGGCAGTTATTAAAGTCTGGATAGCACTGCCGCTGTATATTTCAGATGGTTTGTATACTTGTGTACAATTACTTGCATTCCATACCATATCGTACAGTGCATACGGTATAGTAAATACCACAGAGAGGTACACTTAATAGGTTAGCTCACCACCCCCAAAATATCCTGTCATCATTTACTCACCCCCATGTCATTCCAAATCAGCATGACCTTCTTTTTGGATTTAACTCAAAAGTAGATGTTCAAAAGTTGAATGTTCAAGTTGCTGTATTCCATATTTAATAAAAAAGCTTCAAAAAGGGCAAAACCAGCACCATAAATGTCCATAGGAGTCATTGTCTATATTCCATGACTTCTAAAGTCATACAGTGTACTATTATGTACGCTGATGATACAGTAATTTTTACCTGTGCAAAAAACCCATGTGAAGCAGCCAAACGACTCTCAAAAGCTCTAGATGATCTACAGAACTGGTTAATTGATTCTTGTCTTTGCTTGAATGTTAAAAAGACTTTATCCATGTTCTTCTCTAAACCAACAACACCATTAGCTCCAATAAGAGACTCCCTCGGAGGACAAGAATTACAAAATGTTGAAGTATTTAAATACCTTGGGGTCTATTTAGATTCAAAACTGTCCTTTCAAAAGCATGCTCAAAACATTGTAAAAATAACTAACTTTAATATAATGAATTTTAAACATATTAAAGCATCTTTGACAGACAGAGCAGCAATCACTTTCCTACACTCAATGGTTCGGTCTCATATTGAGTACTGCATTACCAGCTGGTCATACGCTGGTTCTTCTGTTATTAGACCTGTTGAATTATGCTACAAATGGGCATTGAAAGTTTTGGATAAGAAGCCTTTTTCTTACCATCACTGTAACATTCTTGATAACTATAGTTTAAGTCTCTCGAATTTTAAAACATTTAAACCTGCTTGTCTGATTTATAAAGTTAGTCACAATTTGGCTCCTCCCCCATTGAATGAGTTTATCAAACAGAAATCTCTTAGTGGCTCTGGTTTACGAGTAACGCAAGCCACTGTTACTGTCACTGACGTACATCCTTTTCTCAAAACGTTCTGTCATTTCAGGGCTCAAGGTTTTGGAACAGCATCCCACTTTCAGTGAGGGAATGTACAACTTTTCTTACTTTTAAAACACAATTGAAACGGTGGTTGAGAGAGACCCAAACGTGCGATCATATGTGAACTGTATTCTAATTGGTTAAGTTTGTAAGATGGGCCTCCATATTTTATTATTACTTTTCTTTCTCTCTTAGACTCGGTGCAATACAGATGAACTGTAAATTATTTTCTTTTTTTTCCTCTAATTAATTTAATCACTGTTCTATTGTGTATTTTAATATTGATTGTTGCATTAGCGCGTCTGTCTTTGTCTTATTGTGTTTCCCTTTCTTTCTTTCTTTTCATGTATAACATCTACCTGCCAGGGGGTCTGCAGATGGAAATTAGCCTAAGGCTATAATCTGGCATATTTACATTTGTCTTAATGTTCATTAATATGCATTGTTCCTCCTTTCTTAAATAATGAAATAAAATAAAATAAAATAAATAAACAATATTTTGGAACAGGCCGAATTACAAGTAATTTTTCACTGATAATCTTTCCCTTTGGTTAGCTCACCACCCCCAAAATATCCTGTCAATATCCTTTCTTAAATAATGAAATAAAATAAAATAAAATAAATAAACAATATTTTGGAACAGGCCGAATTACAAGTAATTTTTCACTGATAATCTTTCCCTTTGGTTAGCTCACCACCCCAAAATATCCTGTCAATATCCTTTCTTAAATAATGAAATAAAATAAAATAAAATAAAATAAAATAAAATAAAATAAACAATATATTTTGGAACAGGCCGAATTACAAGTAATTTTTCACTGATAATCTTTCCCTTTGCTCCAGCTCTCACATCTCATTTATGGATATTTAATGAAGATACGGCAGAGGATTTTTCAGCAAATAATGCAAAGAATTTAGTTTTCTGTTCCTTAAAGCTAGCATATGGCTTTAGAACAAAGGTTCTCCCCATGTGTTTGGCCCCCCACTGTCCACAACAGTATTCAAAGGCAACATGATTTTTGCAGTTGTTAGTGATTTACAGGACAAGGATTAAATATAAGGTTTTTAAAAAATATATTTGAACTAATAACTTTATCCACTTTAAAAAAATGAAAATAATTTAAATTCATTTACATGTAATCACACTTCACACCTCATACATACAGCACAAATCCACTGGAACCTGGTTCTCGAAAGAAAAGAAAAATGTTGCTCATGTGGTGAATTAAAATAATAAATCTTTTAATAAATATTTTAATGCTAGTTTTGTCTTATTTAAAATAATTAAAATAAGTCATCTTGAGGCCTATTGGTGGGCCCCAGCCCCTGGTTTAAAGCCACTGTGATATAGTGAACATATATAGATATCATAGAGAGTCATACATAGACTATTTTTAGGAAACTTGGTGCATTTGTTTTTAGAGCGTCGCAGTAAAAAAAAAAAAAAGAAAAAAAAAGAAAAAAAAAAGAATGCTTGGCCATTATACAACATCTTTTTTTATGTTCACGTAACAAAAAAAAGTCATACTAGTTTGGAATAAGAGTAAATGTTTACCCGGACCTATACTTTAATCTCTTTTTTTTAAATAAAATGTAATTTAATTAATAGATGACCTATGGACAAACATCAATAAGATTGCACGAGACAAAACACAATGCAACCTAGTCTACGTGTCTAGCCTAAGAAGCTAGTACTTAGATTGTCAATTAGAGAGTCAAAAGTTTACAATAGAGTACAGGAGAAAGAAAGATGGCGTTGGGAATGAAAATTGGGAAGGGAGCAGGTGTCACCTCTGCGGAGAGACAAGGCACTCATCCAGACAGAGATCTACAGGGCCCTAGCTATGCAAGAGTATGAGCCATTTCCCTCTTGGTTATCTTGTGATGGGAAAGAATGTGTTCTCTTGGATTAATGACATGTTTATCCAAAAGGAAGTCACCACCCTTTCAGAAGCCCTGCCTGTTCCTACCCTTCACAGTTTCTTGGCTGAACGGGGAGAGAGTTAGAAAGAGTGTAAGACACCCCAAGCTTGATCAGGAGAAAGAGAGAGGAAGTCCATAAAGAAAGTTTATGAAACTTGCTAAAGCTATGTTAAGCTGTTTTTGGAATAAAAGCTTTGACGTAGTTTAGTTTGCATCTCTTGAACTAAACAACCTTCAGTTACAATACCATTCAAAAGTTTGGGGTCAGTTTTAAATGAATACTAAGATTGTATTAAATTGTTTAAAAGTGACATTAAAGACTGTTGCAAAACCAAATCTATTTCAAATATTCATATGTTCTTTTGTTCTTTCTATTCATCAAGAAATCCTGAAATATGAATATGTAAGAATATGTAAAATGTAGCTTTGCCATACAGTATTAATAGCATTTTAACATAAAAAAACAAAAACATTTTTAAATTGTAATAATACTTAACAGTATTACTTTTTATTTTTATTAAATAAATGCAGGCTTGGATAGCACAAGATACTTAAAAAAAAAAAAATTTGTTTTTGTTTTTTTAAAACACAGTAGTACATATAACAGACCCCAAAAAAATGAAATGCCATATATTGTGTATGGACATATTTCTACATATATTGTATTTGTTACTTCATTGTTTCTGCCTTAATACATTGTTAGCTAACTGCGTGATTTGTATATATACACATTTCTGAAATTTGGGCACAGCCACCACTGATAACAGATCACTCTAAATTGTAATGTAGACGCCTGCATTTTCTGTAAAGCTGCTTTGAAACGATATGTGTTGTGAAAAGCGCTATACAAATAAATGTGAACTGAATGTGAATATACGCATGAAGAACAGGCCATACTGACACAGCGGATAAGAGCAGGGGTGTTACCGTTGTCCTCCCTGCCACCTTTCTAAGCATTTTGATTGCAGTTTGGATATTAATAGTGAGAGTCCTTCTGATCTGAAGATTTGGAAGAGGAAGTGATGATGTGGACACTGCTACAGAAGAACTCGGATCTGCTTCCTGCCTGCTCTTTTGTCTCAGGCCAAAAATGTGGGTGAGCCCGGTCAACACCCTTAACCCAAAGCTATGAGCGCATGTCAGTTTCCTGTCCAACTCTGGGTGCTTAAATAGAGTGTCTTCGAGTTTAGAGCTGAGGAAAACAGACCAGATTCTACAAAACAAACATCAAACCTTCATAAAACTAATTACGCGAGTGAAAATCAAGCCACTTCTGAGGAGATAAGTTAAAGGATTCAGTTCTTGCAGAATAATTTTTTTTTTTTTTTTTCAAATGAAATCTAATCGTTATATTCCAGCAATATCTTCCCACCAACAGAATTTGCAACAATAAAAAAGTCTACAGTAGGAAAGCTCCTCTTACAGCTCCTCTTGTGTGGTAACAGGCAGGAGGAAAGGGACAGAACTAGGAGGTGCTCTCGTTTTTTTAATCTAGCACAAATGTGTTCACCGCAATGGTATGAACACTCTAGAGGATTGTGCTCACATTTTCTTCATCTTTTCCAGCAATAACATTTTCAAATGATTTGACAAAACATTGGAATAGGTAGCAGAATTATAAAATCATCACTCTTCTCCCCTTCTGGCTATACATGAGCCTAGGCATACTGGTGCCCAGCGGTAGATTGGGTGTATAATTCAAACATATCCTTGACCAAGAATTATTTCACAACCAAGATATGTGCTCAGCCTCTAAGCTTTCTTCAGCCTTTCAGTCCTTTACCACCTAAAAAAACTGTGACCTCCTTTATCCTTCAAATATCCTAGCCATTCCTTTCAAAAGTGAATGAGGAATGGGACATTCAGGCTCCAAAGCATCAAAAAGCACCATAAATGTATCATTAATGATGTACAGTTAAATTACAGTAAAAATAAATAATAAAAAATAATGGGAAATCATGAACAAAGAGAGTTAGATCTTCACAAGTTCACAAAACTGATCTGAATGTTTTATTCACAAATCAACTGATCTAGCTCTACTCACTTAATCACCAGCTCCCTGGAGGGGAAGTGTCAGTCTGTTCCTCACAAAATGTCAGTCTGTTCCTCACAAAAAAACTATCAAATGACTTAAAGGGTTATTCATCATTTACTGACCCTCATGTCGTTCCAAACCCGTAAGACCTTCATTTATCTTCAAAATACAAATTAAGATATTTTAATTAAATCTGAGAGCTTTCTGTCCCTCTATTGACAGCTACTCAAATACCACTGATGCATCAAAAAGTTCATAAAGTGATTGTAAAACTAACCCATATGAAATCAAGCTGTTTCATCCAAATTTTGAGATGAAAGAGATATCTAAAGAGATATGATTGGGAGAACAGATTTAATTTAGGCTTTTATACATTATAAACATTCATCAATGCACACATCAGATATGGTAAACGGAAACTCAATCATGCTTGCTTGTGTGACATGAGACGTTCATTGTCATGTGTTACACAGCACAACAGCTTCCGCAAGAACCAATGAGGTTTGTTCTCGCAAATACGGTTGAGTTTCTGTTTCTGTTCGCTGATCAGTGCATTTTTTCATTTTTGGGTGAACTAACCCTTTAAGTCTCGCAATATAGTGAACTACTTTGACGATATTTTCATGGTGGTTTTGTGTTCCACAGAAGAAAGAAATACAACTTAGGAAAGACAAAAGGTCCAATTTTAGGGTGAAATATCCCTTTAAATTGCCATGGAATACAGACATGCTGGGATCTCTATATCACGGTTATGAAGCTTTCCTTGTGCTGACCACCTGGCCTTGACTACATGATTAACAGCATTATCAAACTGTAAACACATCTGCACAGCAGCTCCTTTTTCCTGCCAGTGGCAGGTAACCCGCCCATGCGGCGCCTGGCCTAAACCGTGCAACCCCCTGGAGTCATGCCAATGGTGAGGTCACTTTATAACCACAAAGCTTAATTGGAAAAACCTGGAGGAACCAGCACCTCCTTTTCCCACTGCCAGTGCACACTGCAGCCCAAGTCCAGCTCCTAAAAGAGATCAGAGCAAGACGACAGCCGCAGCAGCAGTTACGGTGTAATGCCTCATATTCAGTCCATTACATCCCAACGTGTCTGACTTTCTCTGTAGAGAGAGAGAGAGAGAGAGAGAGAGAGAGAGAGAGAGAGAGAGAGAGAGAGAGAACACCATCTTTCTGAGAGTCTTGCCTCCTCTCTGGACAGGAAGTCAGTAATCAGGAGAACAGGAAGAGTTGGGATGGATTTCCTGCAAACCCAGTGTGAAAGTACATACTGACCTCGTCTGAAGTAGGCAGCCAAAAAAAAAAAAAAAAAAATTATAATTACAATGGACTAAGAATGCCTGTATCTAATAGCAAGTGACTATTAGATATCTCACGTAAATTGCTGCAGAATGAACAGTTGCTATTATAAACCTACTGTATATTAAATTGAACTTATAACTAAGTATACCCCCAAGATTGTCTTATAAAAGAGATTTTAACCCCTCTTACGATTTGCATGTATGTGCTCACTTCATGCAGTGAAACTTTAAGTACAAGCCCTAAAAATATGAAATGTGTGACAGAGCTGGAATTTCTGGGATTATAGCTTGGGAGAGCTTTAGAATAGGGAATTTGGCAACACATATAACACAACCAATAAGCACGTTCCATTTCATTAACACGTGCTTTCAATCAGAAACAGAAAAAATACTTAACATTAATTAAAAAGTATAAATAATGTATATGCATATACATGTAAAGTAGACACACACATATGGTTTTGCCTTGTGAGGTCCAGGTCCAAGATGATAATGGGAAAACAAATCATTTCACCTTTCTTGTTCCTTCAAACTTTCATATTATGATTGGTGTGAGTTTTATTATGGAGTTTATTTTAGGAAGAGATCCTGCACTCCCTAGCCTTGTGCACCCCTCCCAGCATATGCAGGGCAGTTGGAGGTCTAACTAGCTAATTGCTTATATTGTCAATGCCAGATCACAACCTGGAGTTGGTATGCAAAATCTTGCACTGGTTTGGCAATTGTCAAACTGAAATGGTTTTATGGAAACTATGAACCTGATAAATAATAAATAAATAAATAAATAAATGTATGCTGCTATTATTATAACACAAACGTCAAAGTATATTTGTGTTATGTGGTACAATGCCATATTTATGTTACCCTGACACCTACTGGACAGTTGCTGCAAGGACATGTGAATTCATAATTGGAGTTCTGTTTGATCCACTAATACAAATACTGGTGTATCACTACTAATTACCATATTGAATAAGAAAGAGCTTTGAGGTGAGAACATAGAAGCAATACCTACAATCACATATAATATTTAAATAGAATTAAATACACTATTGTTCAAAAGCTTGTGCTCGATAAGATTTTTAAAATGTTTAAAAAAAAAAGAAGCCTCTTATGCTCACCAAGTATGCATTTCTTTGATCAAAAGATACAGTAAAACAGTACTATTGTGTAATATTACATATTTAAATATAAAATATATTTTAAAATGTAATTTATTCCTGTGATGGCAAAGCTGAATTTTCAGCATCATTACTCCAATCTTCAGTGTCAAAAGATCCTTCAGAAATCCTTCTTATATGCTTTTTCTGCTCAAGAAACATTTCTTTTATTGTAAATGTTAAAAACAGTTGTGCCGCTTAATATTTTGTGGGGAAACTGTGATACATTTTTTCAAAAGAAGTTTCTTTTTAAAATAGAAATGTACTGAAACAATCTAAAATTATTTACCGTCACCTTCGATCAATTTAATACATTGCTGAATATAAATATTGATTTCTTAAAATTTTTAAAAATCTTACTGACCTCAAACTTTTCAACAGTAGTGTATATATTCTGTCACTTATGAGCTGCATTCAACTGCACCAATACATGCATATTATGCACATAAGACTTGTGAAACAAGAGAATAATAGAAATAAGAGAAATGTATGCTGGTGAAAAAAAAAAAAAAAAAAAAAAAACTTAGGACACTCCAAATTTAGTCCAGCATAAAATGGCTTGAGCTTGTATATCCTTGTCTGGCAGGTTTGCCAGGAAATGTGCAAAGAAAGAAATGTCAATATAAGAAAGGCAGGCACTATTTAGTAGAGTCTGTGAAAACAACACAAGGCAAGAATC
Organism: Paracanthobrama guichenoti; assembly: GCA_018749465.1. Lineage (NCBI taxonomy): Eukaryota > Metazoa > Chordata > Actinopteri > Cypriniformes > Gobionidae > Paracanthobrama > Paracanthobrama guichenoti. The sequence goes on along the minus strand of CM031951.1, from coordinate 32,192,461 downwards.
TCTTCCTAAAGCACTACTTTATTAAATGGGAACCTGTGGTATAGTCACAAATGCCTGTCAAAATGAGATCTGATTTGGTTTTATTTTGCATTTTAAAATATACTGTACATTTATTTCATTTTGCTGAATATAAACTGATTTGTTTATTGCAGGTTTTCTTATACTCAATGGTGGATATATGGTGTTGGTTAAACACAAAACCTAGCTATACCTTAAGATATATAGGCAGGTGTTAAACTCAATACTCCTGGTTTAGCTCATTGCAAATGGCCCCTGATGTCATTGGCATTTACGATGGCTTACCTGGATCTAGATGACTAAATGTCCCGATGACAAAATCCAGAGTGGACATAGCTAAAATCCCCAGCAGAACCAATTGAAGGCGTATAATCCATTTCACTCCGGCCAGGTTAATCCCAAGAAGGCCAACCAGAACAGCCACAGAGATGCCCCTCACTGCCCACATGCTCTGTAAGCTTAGCACCTGTGCTATGGACTCTGCGAAACCGGTGATGTACATCGCTCCAGCCACACACTGCCAACAAGACACATGATTGTCACCCAAACTTAAAAACAGTGAACTGACCGCCCACTGTATATGCAAACAAATTAATGTATGTAGGCATGAGCTGCTCACCTGTCCAAACACATATAAGAGTCCCACAGTTCCTCCAACCCTCCCTCCGAGCACAGTGGAGATCATGGAGTAGACCCCACCGTTACCCACGCTGCAACACTCACACACACCGATACCTGACATCACCGTAACCACAGCGACCAATACCACCATGGACACCAGAAGCATGCCCAACAACACACCTGTGTTACCCTAAAGATGATCATATAGGAAAAGACAGGTAACATTTCTATTGGATGACCATTTAATTGCAGCAAAAACAAGAAACATGTTCCTAAAGACAGGAATATCCTTTAAAAATAGATTCTATGATACACATGATATACACGACAATCATCTCGAAATCTGTAATAAAATATAACTTACCACAAGCCAGCCAGTCCGTAAAAAGAGCACCACCCCAAAAATGTTGATCATGCAGGTAGTGAAGACTCCATCCCAGGTGCCGAAAAGAACAGGTTCCCAGACGAAGAGCTGCACCTTCCACCAAGGTTGACCATTACTCTGTGAACCCTACACAAACCAGTGTCACTCACATCTAAATAAGTCACCATTAATGAAAATTCCACCACCCAGTGTAAAAAAAAAAATAGTAGGTCCCAAACTTATGGTTTTCCATTTATAGCAAAACTTTTCCATTAATTAAATTGTTATGGAAAAACGAACAGATTGGACATTACCTGTGCGTCTTCATGGAATAATTCTTGAACTTGAGGAGTCATACTCACTCTTTGGTAAGATTACAGTAACGTTAGCTGGATCTGAAGAAAGTAAAGACTTTAGCAGGCTGTACATACAAAGGCTATTTAACAACATTTGCCAACTAGGCGATGGCCACGTAGCTAAGATACATTTAAGCTTTAGCTGTCTGTTAATAAGTGATCTTGGGAACTATTAATAATCGACAGGCAATTCATATTTAGGATTTGAACGACATTTAAATACTTTGAGGTAAATGAAACAAAGTATTTGAAGTTCATTGAAGTTCACGTAACTAACTTGTGTATTGACTGTGTTTGTGTTTTACTATACTTATCCAGTGAAATGGCACGTTAAAAAGTCTATAAGAAACGCCAGCACCTAACGGCCCTAAATACAAGTATAACATTATGTTTTGTGACATTGTTGAATTGTAAATTCCTTGGTTAATTATAAAAACAATAGCGAACACATACCTGCAATGGTGCAATGCTCCCGGATGCAACAGCAGGTGGAGAATGTAAGAGAGGCACGAGCACACCTGAGTAGTCTAGTTGGGTGGTCCAACTCATTTCCGTGAATCGGTTCTTTTGAACGGTTCATTTCGTTTCGTTTAGATTCCACTATTCTTTTACGCAAACTTCAGCTAACAACATTATTCCGATATGTTTTATTTTTTAAAAGTTTAGTATTCTTGGATATTGAGGTAACTTACTAAATTAGGCCTCATTAGTTAAAATCTCGGTTTAGCCTGCTGGTATCAGCTCATTCATCGGCTCATCACGACTCGAAACAAAAGATCGTTTCTTGGTACAACGAGTCGAAAATTGGTGACAAGAAAACTAGTAGGGCCGTTTCAGTCAGATTCTTGAAAGATTCATTCAAAATACTGTAGATTTATGAAGTGGTTCAATTGATTCACAGAAAAGTTCCGACTCAAAAGACTCGTTCACGCCTATGACATCATATGTAAACATTAATAAACTTAATGTCTGTAAGATTATATTATCACCTTTCCCTAGAGGGAATACAGATAGATATCACAGGTTTCTGAAAATTATTCAAGCTAACTAGTTTAAATTTAGTTTAAATGTATTTGTCACGAGTGTTTTAGCATAGTAATTTATATCGTTTGATTATTTGATTGATTCCTCCTTTAACAGAAATGTCCAATTATTTAATATAGGCTTACGCCAGTAAAGTTGTATTTGTGTAACCTAACAGCTGTCTGTGTGCCGCTGTTATTAATGGAAACGCTACGTGTGCAATAAACGTCATTAAACAAATATGTTCTATCAGCGCCCACCTCAGGTGGGGTGTGTGTGTGTGTGTGTGTGTGTGTGTGTGTGTGTGTGTGTGTGTGTGTGTGTGTGTGTGTGTGTGTGTGTGTGTGTGTGTGTGTGTGTGCGTGTGCGCGTGTGCGTTGTCAGTGTACCTCACTGTTCTTCAACTGCTCTAATGGAGCAGGCTTTTCCATATTTACAACATTTACTGTGATCATTTCTAGCTAGTTTACATATCATATAAAATTCATGCTAAAATAATCCAATATTACTTCATTTTAAAGAGGTTTGGACAATCATTCACAGAAAATGGCAGATTTCTCACGTGTCAGCATTACTCATCAGTATGGAATAATCCTTATGTTAAGGTAGGGGAAAAGCCCGTTTTGGGACAATGGTTTAGAAACGGAATACATACTCTAAATGATTTATTTAGTGATGATAAGCTTCTATCCTATATTAATTTAAAAGACAAATTTAATTTAGGCTGGAGTGACTTCTGGAAATATTTACAGATTAAAACTGTTTGATGGCAAAGGTTTCTATGGGACAAGAAAAGAATGTTTTAGGGGAAAAAGAAAGAAAAAACCTTCAAAAATCATCTACATTTTATCAACTCAGCTTAAGGATTGGTGATAAGAACTGTGAAAACTTGAGACTGATTCTGCAAAGAGACATTAATAGTGGCATAGAGAAGGACACACTGAACAGAATTTTGTCCTACAGTGGAAGGTACATAAAGGAAGCAAGAGGTAAATTAGGTATTACATGGGTATTATTATACACCAACGCAACTTTTAGAAAGGGTTTGTATGATAATAAATTCTGGAAATGTATAAGAAATTGGAACATACATTCATGCTCTCTGGCACTGTTCAAAGATATCTTTGGAAGATATTTTGGAAGATATTTTTTCAAAAATATCTTGGAAGATGTTTGGGATTTGACCTCCACTTTCATCTCAGATATTCAAGATGATATTCAATGTCCTTCACTTAAAATGTGGATTGAATCTATAATAGAGAATGCATCAAATGGAAAAAAATAATAATAATAATTAGCTAAAGTGAATGGAAATCACATGGATGTTGACGTGGGAGGATCTAGTATCAGTCATCCTTTGAAGTGACTTCTTACCCTGTTGTGCATTTAAGTGTCATTTCTATAATTATTATTATTATTTATTATAATAAATGTTGTTTGTTTTGTATACCGTGTATTTATTTATTTATGTACTGGTATGTTTTATGAACAAAGAAAACCAATAAAAGTCATACTAAAATTACTATAAGACACTCTTAATTTTGGTCATGCATCAACCCTACATAAATTATTTAAAACCATTTTAACCCCAGCCTACATTTTTGTGAGTATCCACTTTAATGGCGAAAATTGCTAGAAGTGCTTTAAAACCCTAGCAATTACATTTTTTTAATTCTTCTTCTAGTGTTAATTGAGGGTCAGCTGGTCTGGTTATTTTAAATTAGATTTATTTGCTTTAAATGATTGTTTAAGCCCCTCCTTGAACTGTCACCTTATCGTGATGGAGGGGTTTGAGTACCCGAATGACCCTGGAAGCTATGTTGTCTGGGGCTATATGCCCCTGGTAGGGTCTCCCAAGGCAAACAGGTCCTTGGTGACGGGCCAGACTAAGAGCAGTTCATAAACCCAATATGAGTAAAATTATGTCGCCCGGCATAGCGCAGCCGCGGCCCCACCCTGGAGCCAGGCCCGGGGTTGGGGCTCATATGCGAGAGCCTGGTGGCCGGGCCTACCCCCATGGGGCCAGGCTCAGCCCGAATGAGCAACGGGAGGCCACCCTCCCGTGGGCTCACCACCTGCAGGAGGAATCATATGGGGCCAGTGCGTAGTGGATCGGATGACAGTCGAAGGCTATGTCCCTGTCGACCCGATCTCTGGACACGGAAACTGGCTTTAGGGACGCGGAATGTCACCTCGCTGGCGGGGAAGGAGCCTGAGCTTGTGCGGGAGGTTGAGAGATAGCCGGCTAGAGATAGTCGGGCTCACCTCCACGCACAGCTCTGGAACCACACTTCTTGAAAGAGGCTGGACTCTCTACCACTCTGGAGTTGCCCATGGTGAGAGGCGGCAGGCTGGAGTGGGTTTGCTTATAGCCCCCCAGCTCAGCCGCCATGTGTTGGAGTTTAATCTGGTGAATGAGAGGGTCGCTTCCCTGCGCCTTCGGGTAGGGGATAGGTCTCTCACTGTTGTATGTGCCTACGGGCCAAACGGCAGTGCGGAGTACCCAGCCCTCATGGGGTCTCTAGGAGGGGTGCTGGAAAGTGCTCCAACTGGAGACTCCATCGTTCTATTGGGGGACTTCAATGCACACGGGGGCAGTGACAGTGACACCTGGAGGGGCGTGATTGGGAGGAACGGCCCCCCTGATCTGAACCCGAGCAGTGTTCTGTTATTGGATTTCTGTGCTAGTCACGGCTTGTCCATAACAAACACCATGTTCAAGCATAAGGCTGTCCATCAGTGCACGTGGCACCAGGACACCCTAGACCGGAGGTCGATGATAGACTTTGTGGTCATCTCATCTGACCCTCGGCCGTATGTCTTGGAAACTCGGGTGAAGAGAGGGGCGGAGCTGTCAACTGATCACCACCTGGAGGTGAGTTGGATACGATGGCGGGGGAGGAAGCTAGACAGACTCGGGAGACCCAAACGTACTGTGAGGGTCTGTTGGGAACATTTGGCCGAGCCCCCTGTCAGAGAGATATTCAACTCCCACCTCCGACGGAGCTTCAACCGGATCCCGAGGGAGTCTGGAGATAGTGAGTCCGAGTGGACCATGTTCTCCACCTCCATTGTCGACGCAGCCGCTCGGAGCTGTGGCCGTAAGGTCTCCGGTGCCTGTCGAGGCGGAAATCCCCAAACCCAGTGGTGGACACCAGAAGTAAGGGATGCCGTCAAGCTGAAGGAGGAGTCCTATCGGGCCTGGTTGGCTTGTGGGACTCCTGAGGCAGCTGACAGGTACAGGCAGGCCAAGTGCACTGCAGCCCGGGTAGAGGCAAAAAAAAATCGGGCCTGGGAGGAGTTAGGTGAGGCCATGGAGAAAGACTATCGGTTGGCCTCGAAGAGATTCTGGCAAACCGTTCGCCACCTCAGGAGGGGGAAGCAGTTCCCTACCAACACTGTTTACAGTGGAGATGGGCAGCTGTTGACCTCAACTGGGGATATCATCGGACGATGGAAGGAATACTTAGAGGATCTCCTCAATCCCACCAACACATCTTCCATTGAGGAAGCAGGGGCTGAGGGCTCAGAGGTGGATTCGTCCATCACCCGGGCTGAAGTCATTGAGGTAGTTAAAAAGCTCCTCGGTGGCAAGGCACTGGAGGTGGATGAGATCCGCCCTGAGTACCTCAAGTCTCTGGATGTTGTGGGGCTGTCTTGGCTGACATGCCTCTGCAACATCGTGTGGCGGTTGGGGACAGTGCCTCTGGACTGGCAGACCGGGGTGGTGGTCCCTCTTTTCAAGAAGGGGGACCGGAGAGTGTGTTCCAACTACAGGGGGATTACACTTCTCAGCCTCCCCGGGAGAGTCTATGCCAGGGTACTGGAGAGGAGAATTCGGCCGATAGTGGAACCTTGGATTCAGGAGGAACAGTGTGGTTTTCGTCCCGGTTCGTGGAACACTGGATCAGCTCTATACCCTTTCCAGGGTGCTGGAGGGTTCATGGGAGTTTGCCCAACCAATCCACATGTGTTTTGTGGATTTGGAGAAGGCATTCGACTGTGTCCCTCGTGGCGTCCTGTGGAAGGTGCTCTGGGAGTACGGGGTCCGGGGCTGTTTGGTCCCTGTACGACCGGAGCAGGAGCTTGTTCTGCATTGCCGGCAGCAAGTCAGACTTGTTCCTGGTGCATGTTGAACTTTGTCTGCCCTTTGTCACCAGTTCTGTTCATAATTTTTATGGACAGAATTTCTAGGCGCAGCCAAGGGCCGGAGAGTGTCCAGTTTGGGGACCACGTGATTTCGTTGCTGTTTTTTGCGGATGACGTTGTCGTGTTGGCCTCCTCAGACCAGGACCTTCAGCGTGCACTGGGACAGTTTGCAGCCCCCAAATCCGAGGCCATGGTTCTCAGTCGCAAAAGGGTGGCTTGCCCACTTCAGGTTAGTGGAGTTTCTGCCTCAGGTGGAGGAGTTCAGGTATCTTGGGGTCTTGTTCACGAGTGAGGGAAGGATGGAACGGGAGATTAACAGACAGATCGGTGCAGCTTCTGCAGTAATGCGGTCGATGTAATGGTCTGTCATGGTGAAGAAGGAGCTGAGCTGTAAGGCAAAGCTCTCGATTTACCGGTCAATCTACGTTCCTACTCTCACCTATGGTCATGAGCTGTGGGTCATGACTGAAAAGACAAGATCCCGGATACAGGCGGCCGAAATTTGCTTTCTCTGCAGGGTGGCTGGGCGCTCCCTTAGAGATAGGGTGAGAAGCTCTGTTACTCGGGAGGAGCTCAGAGTAGAGCCGTTGCTCCTCCACATCGAGAGGAGCCAGTGGAGGTGGCTAGGGCATCTATTTCGGATGCCTCCTGGACACCTTCCCGGGGAGGTGTTCCAGGCATGTCCCACCGGGAGGAGGCCCCGGCAAAGACCTAGGACACGCTGGAGGGATTATGTCTCCTGGCTGGCCTAGGAATGCCTCGGGGTTCCCCCGGAAGAGCTGGAGGAAGTTGCTAGGGAGAGTGAAGTCTGGGCGTCTCTGCTTAGACTGTTGCCCCGGCGACCCGGCCCCCGGATAAGCGGAAGATAATGGATGGATGGATGATTGTTTATATATGCCAACTGTGATCGTTGAATGTCTGTGTGTATGCTGTGAGTATGCTGCAAACTTACTTTCCCTACAGGGATAAATAAACTGACTACTACTGCATATACTAAGGGGGCTCAGATGAGCGATGTGGATCAAGATGCAAGGAAATAGCACTCAACAACTTGATGTATTTGGAAATTTAATATTACACAACAAGAGGCACGCAATCAAAAACATCCAATCAGAACTTTTTCTCCATGTCTTAGGCAAAGTACTGCATTAAAGTATATTCTATGGAAATAATTCGGCTACAATAAATTGGATACATATAAAAATATAACCAGTGTACAAAGACAGAGGACATGCACTCCCCAATAAAATTAAATGTCTAAAACTATTTAGAAGAGCTCTCTTACTAAATAAAACCTTTCAGTTTTCCATTCGAATTAAGCGTGAAAGAAAACAATGATCCACCATCAGTAACACCATGAAACTTTGATGCTCAAAATACCCAATCAATTAAGAACAACAGTCATGTGTCTAGATACGGATATATGACCTTTTACCAAAAGCAATTGAGCTTACAAAAAAACAACACACAATTTACTAAAAGAAAATAAAGCATTAAGTTCTTCCCTCAAATTATCATTTCATTTTCGTCGATTTCTGGAGCATCTGCAGCAGTAATTATTGATTAAATATTTATAATGCAGGTATCACATGATGATATTGAAATGATAAATAACATATTCCTAAAAATCCTCTGAGAGTGTATGAGATCCATACAAGGTCTTTTAATCAGTTTGCAATCGTTAAAACTGCATTCAGAGGCAATTCACAGAGAGGACAGTACATTTGTAGTTTTACAAACAAGAACACAAACATGATTTTGTCATAAAAGTTGTGCTGAAAGTCATCAGGGACCATAGGAATGAGTAAACCAAAATGGCAGCAAACATTCTTAAATCATGTTGCACTCTCTCTATACTACACTCCAAGAAATGTGCACAGCAAAATGCACAACTTAAAATACACAACCTATTTACAACATGTAAAAATAAAAGGAATGTTTAGGCACATAAAATAAACCGTAATCAAAAGCACAGTAAATCTCTTTGACACCCAGAACATGCTGACTATGAAAAAACACACGCACTGGACATAATGGGCCTCGTTCACAAAACATGAGCAGAACGAATCTGTGTAAATTGTTCATACAACCATTCAATAATTTACATAAGATGTTTTGTTTTTACAAAGAAATGATTAAAGAAAACCAATGAGTGTACAGCTTGGCATGATACTACTATTATAAGTCATAAACCTAAGATTAATCAAGATACAGTTATGGGGCAAGCAGGTACATTTCCATAATTTCCATAAACAATCTGAGAAAAGAGAAACAAAGCTTTTAATTTACATGATTAGTTAAGCTAACAAAGAGAAATGTGCAATAAACATGTGTACATATACATATTAGTTCAACTGTACCAAACATTACACTTTATTTTTTTGTTCTATATTAATCTAAGTAACAGTGAGTGATGCAAAGACATATTTGCTAATGGATGGGTGTTTTGAGAGAAAGAAAAAGCATAAAAATATGATCTCAGACCATACATTCTTAAATCATCTTTCTTGATTTCACTCAAGACTGATATAGATTATATCAGATTTGTACATTATGTAGAGGAAGGTGGGAATTGAAAAGTGCTTTAAAACAACAACAAAAATGGCCCATGAGCTCAACATGCTATTTAATGGGTAATATTGATCAGATTATGAGTGCATCTGGAAACTCAAGAATATAGACTGTGAACAAATGAAATCAAAGTGATGAAATGCACTTACCATTGAGTCAGGAACAATGATAACAAATCAGTCACAATGATAACAAATGAAAAAGTGCATACTTGTTAGTGCTGTTGCCCTGGACAACTGCAACTGCATCCACAAAATGTGGGATATGTGAAAACAAAACTTCTACAGATGCCTTGTTCCCCATGTGCACCTCAAATCTGATTGGCAAGACAGTTTCTAACAGTTCTATCTATAGTTTTGATCCAATAACCTTAGGAGAAATGTGCAAAAAATATTTAATGATTATATAATTATATAGATTTATGGGCTAGGTCCATATAAACTCAGTATGACAATTCCTGCAGATTGCTCTAAACAAAATAGACTTCTTGTTTCTAGGAGAGAATCTTTCAGGGAGCAGTGAATGCAAAAAACAACAACATTTCAACATATTTAAATGCACAAAAAGATTAAATACATTTAGCTTACAGCGACAGGGACAAGACATTTTTTTACTTGTAATTAATGTATTAATAGTACATTAATCACAAAGAGGAACAACCCAGAGGCAAGTGCCTTACTCAAGTCAAGGGCAAAGTAAGGTCCTTTCATACCTCTGTTACAAAACAAATTAAATACAAAACTAACTGATTGTAATGCTAGGTTAGGGTAGTTTCTATGGACCTGTATTCATTAGGTCAGTCCATTTAGCCTGTTGTTCCAGCACAAGAGGCCAAATTGGAATTGATCTTAAAATTTCTCTTGGGGAAGCCACATTAACCCCATAATTTAGACTACTACAACAGAAATGCAGTAGTAGCTTGAATGTTTGATTTTAGATCGCACAGGCTAACTAATTTGGCAAGCCAACGTGCATTCTTGAGCACTACATATGTATAGTAATGGCCAAAATTTTTGGCAGGGACATAAATGTTGTGTTTCGCAAAGTTTCCTGCTTTTCTAGATTATTGTGCAGAGTGATCAGATGCATTTTAAAATGATTGAAAAAGCTTCATTGGCTAAAAAAAAAAGAAGAACCTTAATCCAAAATTCACAGATTTTTGGCCCTGGTGCAAAATGACCAACTAACATCAATTCACTAATCATATCAGCACATGGGAAAGTGTGAACAAAAACTAGTGAGGTAAAAATTGCTCTATCATACTGATTGGATTATAAGATGAGACTGATTGTTATAAAAGGAGGAAAGAAGTGCTTCCAGTCATTGTGTTCTTGTGTTAGCAATGGTTACCTCCAAAGAAAGACGTGCAGCCATCAACGCTCTGCATCAAAATGGATTTACATGCGAAGAACATTGCACCTGAAAGAACCACTTACCAGAACATCAGGACCTTCAAGGTGAGCGGTTCAACTTCAGTTAAGAAGGTTTCAGGACGTCCCAGAGTGTCTAGCAAGCATCAGGATAGTCTCGTCCTGAGGACTCAGCTACGAATTGTGTCACCCCCAGTGCAGAGCTTGCTCAGTATTGGCAACAGGTGGCAACAGTGAGGCGAAGACTTTAGGACAACAACCCGGTGTCAAGAAGGGCAGCAAAGAAGCCACTTCTCTCCAAGAAAACCATCAATGACAGACTGAAATTCTGCAGGCAGTACAAAGATTGGACCACTGAAGACGGGTGTAAAGTTTTCTCTGCTGAAGCCTCCTTCTGACTGTTTGGGACATCTGGAAAAATCGATAGTCCGGAGAAGAAAAGGTAAACACTACCATGAGTCCCGTGTCATGCCAACAGTGAAGCATCCTGAGGCCATCCATGTGTGGGGTATCTTTTTATCAGAGTGGGCTCTCTCAAAATTATGGCCAGAAAAACTGGTATCAAAACATCCTGCAAGAGCGACTTCTCCCAAGGAGCAATTTGGTGATGATCTGTGCATCTTCTTGCATGGTGGAGCAAATTGTCAGAAGGCAAGAGTGATAATGAATTGGCTCAGAGATCATTACATGGAAACTTTGGGTCTGTGGCCAGGCAACTCCTCAGATCTTAATCCCATAGAGAACCTGTGGTCAATCCTCAAAAGGCGAGTGGACAAGGCAAGGTGGCACTAATAAGGCAAGAATGGATCACCATTGGTCAGAATTTGGCTAGAGCAAATTGCAGAGGTTATGAAGAAGGCTCATCACTGGAAATATTGACTCTTTGCATATCTTGAATGTTTTTACCAATTAAAGCCTTTAAAACACATGAAATGCTTTTCCAGTAAACCATAGAATTATCTACAAATACTGAAGCAGCAAACTTTGCGAAACAAAATTTGTCACTGCCAATTAATTTGGCCGTGGCTGTAATACACAAATAACGCAATGACACAAAAAGTATTTCATAGTCTCCATTAGAAGTGCTGATAATGAAATTTAACGTGTATCACTCTACTCCTTTGATTCTCACATGCGTGATCGCTTAAAGATGGAAAATCATAAGTATTTGCACAGAGATCACATCGCCTTCACTGACAGAACTATAAAGTGCCTTTAAAATGCTTCAAATCATTAAAAGCTCTTGTTTAGCCAAAGGTTTGGCTGCTTGTAGCATCCGGAGATGAAGTTAGTTGAGTTCTTGTTTCGTTAACAAGAGAAAACTCTGGAAAGTCTGTTCCTCCATGACCTCTCAAGCTAACTTGTCCACTGGCAATGCTAAACTGTGAGGATATTCCAGATCGTGAGCTCGGGAATTGAGATCGAAAGTTCTGGTCGAAAGTAGCAATCTGAAATGTCTGACTGATGCTTTGCGCATCTGTCTTTTTGGGAGAGGTTACTTGGTCGAGAAAGTCCTCCGTCGGTGAAACTGAGGAAGGGTTTGTCTCATCACCTGAAAAGGAAAAGGAGTGTTGGGAATCTACTAAAAGACTAAAGTTAGGTTTGTCCAAGGTGGATCTCAATGGAGAGTTCATGCTTGGTCTGAACCGGGATGGGGAGGTGAACTGCTTCTCTGTGGAAAACAAAGGCTGGCCAGCGAGACTGGCACTGTCGTTTACAAATGTAAGACTCTGGTTGTTCAGGTAGGTGTCGTTCTGACTGGTCCTTTCCAGTGCTTGCTGGAGAAACTTGGAATACTCTTGCAGAAGGCTGGCCTTCTCAGCCGGAGGCGCTTGTGAGCTGGTTCCCAAAGCCTCGTTGGGGCTGCTCTCATCAGAAGAGTTGATTGAGATGCTAGATGTGACCTCTGTGTCCGCCACACTGAAGGAAATCTCTGCTTGGCCGTTGGCCTTATTGGAGTAGTGATCGAGAAGCGTCTGCAGGACCTCGTCTGGAAGGACATTCTTCTCGTTATTGGACTTGATCTCCACGTTCAGGGTCTGAGTCTCAGAGAGGATTGTGGCGGGAACTGTCTCATCAATGACACTCGCTACAGCTGCCTGAGTGACGGAGGGCTGCGACACAATGCTGCTCACGTTAAGCGCATAGTCTCGACTAGTGTTAGCCGTGGCTGCCTGGAGGTATCGTTTCTTCTTAAGAAACTGCATGGCGTCATCATAGTTTGTGCTGCTCCCGGTTGGTTTTGCTTGTCCTCCTTGTAGGGCATCAACTGACTCCATGTCAGTGTTGGTCTCGACATCTAATAGGCTTTTGTTATCCACAATCTCAAATGTGTATCTTGTTACTTTGCTCTCTTCGAATGAGGACAAGGGAGAGAGACTCTGGGATGGTTCTAGAGCCTGCTGTTTCAAACCTCTCCTGCTGGCGATTTTTTTCAGCACTAGTTTCGGAGGACTAATTATCTCATCATTAGACTCCTCCCCTGCAAGATGCCTGGTACCAGGCGGGGAATCAGGGAGCTCAACTGAATAATCTGTAACTACATACTCGTCCTTTACCTTGGTGGCTACAGCGTAAAGAGGAAGACACTCACTTTTAGCGAGTCGGTCTTCCACCTTCTCCTCGTTACTAGCTTCATCCACTTTGTCAACAGTGGGACTTGAGAGCAAGACCCGATTTTTATCAGAGGTCTTCTGACGTTTCTTCTTGGGAAGGGTACATTCCTTGACAGGAAAAGAGAAGGCCAAACTCTCTGGGGTGCGAAGAGGGCCATCTTTGGCGGCTGCTTTCAGCACCTTCCTGTCCTTATTCTCATGGCACATTCGTCTGTGCTTCAGTACTCTGTCAGTTCTGGAGAAAAACTGTTAGGAAAATATACATATATATATATATCATTATGTTTCAGTCTGTATAATGCATACTAACATTTTAATTGGCCAGTATCGAATCTGATTTGCTTTGGACTGCCATTACCTGATGGCAGTAGTCACACTGGTAAGGCTTCTCCCCACTGTGTGTCCTCTTATGTCTCTCCATGTGGTATTTCTGAATAAATTTCATTCCACACTCATCACAGCGAAATGGTTTTTCTCCTAAAGGGGAGACATGACAGGCTATTGTGAACAATATAAAAGAACAGTTTAGTCAAGTCAAGTAGGTTGAGTTTTTCCCTGTCAATGTATGCCTAGACTTGTTTTCTCAGTGTATAAAGATGTACCACAAAACAGGGACTTGAAATGGACCACATTTATAAATAGATCATTGACTCTAAAGATTTCACTGTACATGTCTAGCAATACCCTGAAGATAAAAATAAATGACACTTCTTTTTTGCCACAGGTGTAATTTTTTAAATCCCTTTCTGCTTACCTGTGTGGATCTTCTCATGTCTCTGAAGCAAGTACTTCTGAATAAAGCGCATGTCACATTGATTGCACTGGAAAGGCTTTTCACCTGTAAAAAATAAAAATAAAAAATAGTATATTTTTGTTCACCGTTTTGTTCTTTTATATGCCAATTATTACCACAGGACCAGCAGCAGATTACACCACTTACCTGTGTGAATGAAGACGTGTCTTTGTAAATGGTAGTTTGTCCGAAAAACAGCATTGCAGTGCTCACAGACATGAGTTTTTGGGTTCTGGTGGCCAAGGGAGCCATCTTCATTGATAGTGAGAATCTATCAAGATGGAATACAGTTCAAAACTATTTTATCTTTCAAGCCTATGCTCCCTAGGAGTGTCATAATTTTGTATGTCCATAGCACTGTATGGCTAACAAGTACCATAACAAAAATTAACATTAGACTTATAAATAATAAATTATTACTTATAAATCATTTTTGAACCACTGTTTTGTACTGTAAAATATCCCTCACTTAAAGTACTAATAGCATATTGTTTTGTTTATCAGTTGCATCTCAGATGCATTATATTAAACCTTTGCAGGCGAGCGCTGCTTTCTCTTCTTCTTTTTGTGACAGTCGGATGGGTCTCTCCCCGGTTTCTTCTCCTTTTTATTCAGAATTAGTGAGTCTGGTACTTTCATCTCCTGCTTTATATTGACCTAATAAAACAAGCAGCAACAACAAAAAACATTAATTAAATTCAAGTACTCTTAAAAATGGATAGATAGATAAAGATGATAGATAGATAGATAGATAGATAGATAGATAGATAGATAGATAGATAGATAGATAGATAGATAGATAGATAGATAGATAGATAGATAGATAGATAGATAGATAGATAGATCTTAATCAGCTTGAACGACTGTACACTTACTGGCATATTGAGTGTATAATGTAACTTATGGGAGATTCGCTGTGAGAAAGCTGGTTCATCCTGTCCATCATTTTTCACAGTCTCCTCATGCACCATCAGGTCATCATGGGATATCAGATCATGTGAGGTCAGGCCTCCACCTGCCAGGTCTTCGTCATCATCATCATCGTCATCATCCTCTGCCAAAAGGGGATGATTAGCCAAGCTCCGTTCCCCAAGTGTCATATCCAAACTGCCTCTTCTTCCTCTTCCATCCACCCTTGAGGGTCCCAAATTTCTGGATGAGTGGTGAAGACCCACAGGGCCACATTTCATAAGCATCCCCTCCAGCTTGTCATCAATGTTCATCGCTGAACGCTGAGCAGTTGAGCTGAAGCTATAAGAAGAGACAAGACCAACATAGGGATTCCTATCAGCAGTCAACACAGTTGTGTTCACAGCACTTGCCCTCCGTTGACCTGACTGAGAGAAAAAACAAGCTTGAGTTAAGGAAAAACATTCACATGTCCCCATTTTGACTAGCAGCAGAAAAACCTGATGGTCAATGTTCTCCAGCATGATTTAAGAAAATGGAAATATGACCTTTTCGAAATTCTAAAACTTTATTTCCAGGTTTAAATGGGAATATATATATTGTCTTTTTTTTTTTTCAATATGGTCTCAGACTTTTGGACCCCAATGTTGGTCAAGCAGCTTGTATGTACAATCAAGCAAAAATACATTTTCATTGCCTGCTAGGTAGAGAAGTGATAATAAACCCAATCTGACTTGACATGTCGTGAACAGTCATTGTCAGAATTGCTACTAGAGCATAATCTAATTTAATAAGGAAGCATTCTTGCCTTTTTTATGTCAAATTCACGTTTTCAGACCTCATTATGGATGAGTTGATTCAAGTCAGTTTGTAATACATCACTTCTTACTGGTTTAATGGGACTTAAAAGACCATTAATATACAGAAAACACCATTTCGACACTATTTTCTTCAGCAGTGCAGAGCTGCTTTATAGCTGAAATTGAAGATATGTCATTGACAAACATTAACATTTTATTTTATTACTGTGAAGCTGCTTTGAAGCCATTTGTATTGTATAAAGCACTATATAAATAAATGTGACTTATTTGACACTAATCATCCAACAATTGATCAACATAAACAAAAGTATAACTATTTTTCTGTTTCACTTCACAACTTCACAAACCCACTCATTCTAGATTGTGAGTAAAGCAACGATTCTTACTTAATTTTGAAAGAAGGTTAGAATCATGTTAAATCCTGCTGCTCTTTAATAATAAATGTTACTGACCTCATAAATAACATGCATAGCAACAATATGCGCATTTACAAACATACCTGACCAGGATTAATTGCTAAACCAGTAAAAATATAAACAGTGTGAATCAGTATGATCAGAACAGGATGACCTTTAAATGATTATTCTCTTATTCTACAGACATATATGAGCTGTTCTAACAGATGTAACCAGATGAGACTGTCAAATTAATCTGATTTGTATAGCATTTTTCACTAATATATATATATATATATATATATATATATATATATATATATATATATATATATATATATATATATATATATATATATCGTTTCAAAGCTTCTTTAAAGATAATTGTCTCTTAATGCACTCAGTAAGCAAGTCAAACATGACTGTAGCAAAGCGAAAACTGCATTACATGTTTTGATGAAGGAAAAAAACAATAGTAGACTACATATGCATCTGACATTGTCAATCATCAACCTAGACTAAATATAATCCACCTAAGTTAGGAAGTGGATTTTGTAGTAAACTACAAAATAAACTGAAAGTACATGAGTGTGTTAAACAGGGAGACACTCAAGCACAACACGGGTTGCCTGTTGGCACTGTCATACATACAGCTGCTCATTTAATTCGACGTTAGGTCAATAAGACTACTGAATTTTAATAATGGCTGTAATGTATTTTAATATATTACTGTAGAGTTTAAAATCGGCCTGATCTCCATCTCTATGCTGCCATTTCATCACGCACACAGAGACCGGACTGCAAACATTTTCACGGCTAATTGTCAAGCAGACCCTCGTGGATGAATAGTATACGTACCGCATGTGTTGTCAGTGAAGCGCTGGCGGCGGGTTCGAGCCGCTCATGACGTGTTTGTCAAACTTTACTGCGATGCTGCGGCTAGCATGCGAGGCTAGCGAGCTACATTCCATCTGCAGCTGCGCAGCGGTGCATTGTGGGATCGCAGCGAACCCGCTCAGTCAGTGGTAGGTCGGGTTTGCTTGCTGTTTGAAATATATTTAAAGCAATGTAATACACATGTAGCTAATAACAAAGGTTTATAGAAACATATAAGTGTATTTATTTATAATGACATAAACCGATATTTATTTCGCCCTGTCTATAACTGTTATTAACGCTTGTACTCGACTGAGAATTTAACACCTTACTAAAAAATATAAATAAAATAAACCTTCCTGAAATTTCAACTGTACAGACATAAAATGTATTCCTATATTTAATTTGTAACATCTGTTAAATTTCATATTCACTTTAAGCCTATACACACACAGCTTTATAGCACAATTATCTCTGTTCGTATTGTAAATTTGTTTTAATGACTTGATAGAAGATCTGTTTGGATGATGTGTAACGTTAGTGGTTTTGACAAAACAATGACACTGAAGGTGTCTGACTTGAAGGTTAAAAAAGCCGGGGACCGAGAACCACTGTACTAAAAAAAAAAAAAAAAAAAAAAAAAAAAAAAAAAAAAACTTGAAGAAGTTATTAAAATGTTAATATGTGGTATTGACTCAATTTGATTACAAGACAGATAGTGTTCACTTGTTTAGCTTGTGTAAAACAGATGCCAAACCGGCTTTTCTCGCAAATTCAGACAAAACCAAACATCTGACATTGTCACTTGTCTTCAGAAAGGTTGTTCATAAGTGGGCTATAACACACCACTAGATGGAAGCATTACAGCCCAGAAACAAATGAAGGATATTCCTCCTGAGAAAATGGCTAAGGCAGCATGATTACTGCAATTTTGTCAGTAAAAAAAAAAAAAAAAAAACACTTCTTCAGCAGTACACAGTACACTAAGCTAAAGGTGTTTATTTTTTTATTTATTTTTTATTAAAAAAAAAAAGTTACAATACTTTCTCCCATCTCAATTTAGTGCACAGTGACAACTGACATTCATAGGCTGACAGATTTAAACTTGATTCAACTTTGTATGTTTAGTTGTATGTTTAATCATATTTGGTTAAATAATTCCCTGATTTACATGCACATCATGATATAAAGAGTACTTTCATTACCACTCAAACTCATTTCATATAGACTGAAATGTGATCAAAAGTAGCTACATGTAAAAACCCAAATGATCTCTGCTGAACTCTCAGACTATTATAAAGATGCATACCAGTAACATTTTAAATTTAAAGGGGACAAATGACAAGACAACTAAATTATACATTAGACACTCACAACATATGAAAACACAAGCCAAATGATAATGGTATTTTTTTATTTATTATTATTATTACCATTAGTTACACATCAATAATTTTAACACAGTATATACAAAAAGGTTATCTCTGCCCCACTATAAACCAAAAATGAACCGAATGACCAGAGTTACACATGCAGCTCTAAAATGGGGAAATTATTATATCCTGCCTTTCCTGTGACCTCTGTACTCCTTCAGCCAGATTTTTATCAAAACATTGACCCACCCATTCATCATAACAGATGACAAATATGGCATTCATAGTGGACAAAGAAAATATGCAGAGTAAAGTTTTGAATAAGGGATAAAGAGCATATTAATATTTCTCAGATTAACTGAACCATATAAAGGGAGGGGGGTCAGTGGTTATAAACAGCTTATTTTTTATGGCTGAATGTGCAGAAAGTGACAGACCAGCATATTATGAATTTATGCGACTTTGTTTGCTGTATGGGCGTTAGGGTAAATTTAGTTTGCATGTGAATAAGACCAGTTTTTCTTTTCATAGGAAATCTGACTCTTGGTGTCCTCCACGCCAGGTGATAAAGATCATTTCACATGTTCCAAAGAAACTGGACACGTTCCAGATGTGGGAGAACACCATTATGGGAAGGGGTGTGGGGTATGATAAAAATGGAACTGCTGGATTCGCTGAGAATTGTTTTCCTCCCAAAACCCACCCTTATATTTTGCCTTGACATTTTTAATCTGTGCTTTTGTGTTTTATGATGAACTAAAGTAGTAAAAAGATGCATGGAAAGTATAAAAAGGAATGATTTTAGCAAATATATTGGCATCAAAAAGCATAAAGGAAAAAATTATAAAGAAATCATTCCATAGATTAAGACGAATCAATCTTAATTAAGTTGTTCTTCTGTTTCTGTCTGAAGTGTTAAGTCATTAATCGTATGTAACCTTCACAAACTCTTGTGTAGGTCAAAATAGTGCAGTCACAAAGTAACCAGATCTAAAATCTGGCTGGTGAACATGGAAATAAATAAAACCGCACTCCATTCATTCATTATTTGGACTGAAACTGAAACTGATAGTGTATGTCAATATTATTCGATACCTTTTTACACCAGGACATCTGGTGCAAGAGGCTGACAAAAGTTTAGGATTGAGAGGAAGACTTTAGTCCCCAAGGTCAGTCTCTATGAGTATGTGCTTCTCTGGATTGACATCTCCAAGGCCTCCTGGTGTTCTGGTTGTCATGGCTGGAACCCTCACATCTTACTGAAGCACTCTTTAGCGTTGTTCCACACTTGAATTCCCTTAAAACAAAACATGTTGCATTAAAACACAAGCTACACTACTTCTCTGTAATAAATAGTCTGATCAGTATAGAGACGGGGGTTTTGCTTGTTTCGCAATAACAAAATCATATTTTATTTTGTTGTCATGGACCATACTTACCTTTTTGCACATGCTGATCTGCATGATGGCATAGCTGATGAGAGCCTCTCTGAGATCATGGTCTTTCTGCTCTTTGAACCTTTCAATGTCCACCCATGCACTTTTCACATGCTCGCTACAAAAAAAGACAAACTGTTCTGAAACATTCTTGCCGTGAAATGGAATGAAGCTTGACATGAGTTGCTATATCCTCAAATCAACATATTTTTGAGAGTGACTCAGTTGTATAATTAGCCTGGTTTTGGGTTCACCTCACTCTGATCGGAAAAGTTTCACAGAGGCTGCAAAAATATGAGCAAAGCATGTGCATTTGGAGCATATCTGTGTATTTCATAATTTTTGTGCTGCCACATAAAATGAGAAGCTGATGCAGCTCATAAATCCCCAATTTAAGTCATATTTTTTGACATTTACTGCTTTTTGTCATCAAAAGAATGTTGTGGCCTAATGGTTAGAGGGTCAGACTGGTACACCGAAGGTTACGGGTTCCATTCTCAATACTGGCAGGAAATGACTGTGGTGCCCTTGAGCAAGACTCCTAACCCCCAAATGCTCCCCGGGCACCACAGCATAAATGCCTGCCTAGTGCTCCGGGTGTGTGTGTCCAGGGTTTGCAGTGTGTGTGGGTGTTCACTACTCATAATGTGTGTGCACTAACTTGGATGGGTTAAATGCAGAGGACAAATTCTGAGTATGGGTTACCATACTTGGCCTTCATATGTCCCTTTTGTTTATATAAATGTATATAAAGTGAACTACAGTCAACAAATCACAATTAAAAACTATGATCAGAATCAATTAGCTCACAAGATCTGAAGACAGCAACAGAAAACATTGAATCTGTGTTGTGCAATGATCACAGGGTTTAATCATGTCCTGTCATAATAGAGCACTGCTTACTCGCATTCTACGTTTCTTTCTTTGACCAGTTCCTCTCCTTCTTCAATCTGTGTCTCCAGCATTTTCAGCTTGGCCTCTCTCTGCTCTGGGGTCTCTTGTCCAAACAGTTTACTGGTCATCCCCTTCAGAGAGAAGGTCCTTACCGTCTATACAGGAAAAGAAAAGTCAATGACACTCATTGGCCGGAGTAAACCACGCTCTTCCTCCCATGTTTATTTGCAGAAAGATGAAATATGGACATTTTCCTCCCATTTTTTTTGGCCAAGTGGGCCTAGTAATTAGCCATATCAGCCAATCGGGTCTGAATGTGTTATGCGTGTCGTTGGCTTTTTGTGCAGCTCAAATGTTTACATGTTAAATATGCCAATGAGAATTCTCAGTGGGCTCTATTTACCCAAACGGAAAGGCACACAATTTTAATTGCATAAAACACTCTCGTAGGCAAACCCCAACAATTCTAAAGCAAGGGTGGCCAAACTTTTAACTTTATTGAGGCTGTAGGCCAAAAGTAATTGCTGCATTATATGCAACTACTTTATATGTAAAAAAAATTATCCTACACTAAACAATAAGACTTGCTGGAAAGTCCCTCATTCCAGAAGCAAGAAGGGTGATGTGGAGTTCTGTCTCTGTGATTGAATGGACACTGACCCCAGTGGCAAGCTCCTCCCGCTGCTGTTTCTTAGAGGTCAGATCCTGGACGGCCATCTCCAGTTCATACTGTGTCAGTTCATGCTTCCTACACACAGCCCTGTGAAAACACACATTAACCACAAAAGATACAAAATCAACCACAAAAGCAGATCATCTCCTTGTTCCTTATGGAAATTGTTGAACTGAAATCCTAGGTGACCTGCAGCGTGATCGCTTTCAGAAAAACCAGGCAGTGATGGGGGTTTGTGTAAACAGTGTGCGAAGTTGCATGTGTGTAACATTATCAGCCAGTGGAGGCTATCAGCTCCCAAGAGTTTAGGGAAGGGTGCAGTGTGAACAAAATGTAAATTTCTAATCAACCTCACTGTTACAACAGCTTGTGTTTAGTATACTTCAGTTCACGTTTAAAGGGGTCCTATTATGCTTTTTTACATTTTCAGCTTTCTTTTGTGTAATGTTGCTTTCTGAGCATGAAAAAAGAATCTGCAAGTTACAAAGCCCAAAGTCCACTCCAAAGTGAGTTATTCTCTTTAATAGTAAGCACCGTTTCTGAACTGCTTGAAACTCCTCGATTGTAGTCTTGAGTTTTCTTTCCTTTAAATAATTCCTGCCCAAGGCATACACAGTAAAAAGGGGTGAGGCCTGGTTGAGTTGCGTTAGTAGTGTATTATGGTAAGGGATGTGATATTTCCAAAACATGCTCGAAGCAATGGACCACAACACACTGTTGCAGTCAACCAAATTAGAGCATATTGCGCTTTTTGGTAGGAGGGGCTTCAAAGAGACAGTGTTAAACCAAGTGTTACTGGCAGACTGGGAAAAGAGGTGCTGCAACAATGTAAAATATGTGGCAAATAATGTTTTTCTTTTTGAATATTTAAATTTAAACGCAAAATGAATACTGTACCTTAATGCATCTGCGTAGAAAAGGTACTCCTTCAGCTGGTCAGCATAATGCTCCTCTTCCTCTAGAATATCATCTACAGAAGCAGCATACCTGTAACATACAAAAATGTCCAATAAAATGGTAGTTGATATACAGTGTATCCGGAAAGTATTCACAGCGCTTTTGTTATGTTGCAGCCTTATTCCAAAATGGATTAAATTCATTATTTTCCTCAAAATTCTACAAACAATACCCCATAATGACAATGTAAAAGAAATTTGTTTGAAACCTTTGCAAATGTATTTAAAAAAATATATAATAATAATAATAATAATAATAATAATAATAATAATAATATTTTATATATATAAAACTAAAAAGATAAAATAAATCAAACAAGATTATGTACTTTTGATTTTAACTAACTGAATTACCCAAAATAGGCATCACTATGAGTTATTTAATAAACCACTTTCTGTCGAGTTTCCAGAAGAAAAGAAAAATCTATCTTTTATACACACTGTGATCATGATATAATATTTTGGTCACACCGCCCACAACCTAAAGCACAAACTGTATTAATATGTATTATTCTCTCTAAATCATACGTAGAGCCTGTGGAACTAATGCCAAATCTGCAGCAGGTACAGTTTGGGGTATTTTGAGGAATTTTTGGGAATAGGTGAGCAACATGATCCATAAAACAGTCTGACAGCTGCCAAATGTTGGCTGATGATGGACAGGTTGTTTCTTTCAGTGCTGAGACAGACAAGCAGCGCATTGGGCTCTGACCTTTGACCTTTCTGCCAAGAACAGCAATCTGGAATCCATCAGGACACACAGCAATACAAAACCAGCATAGAAACGAAAGGGACTGTTTAAAGACTCACTAAGGACATTACTGCGAAAGAGTCCCTTTTACAACATCAACATCATCATCATAACGATGGAGGAAAAAAAAAAAAAAAAAAAAAAAAAAAAAAAAAAAAAAACGCTAAATGTTTTGGCCATGGCTCCCGGAGATTCACAGCGCAGTCTGCCAGCAAAATCATAACCCAAGCCTCCCAAGGGCTCATCTTACTGGCTACTTGTTATGGGGGGGTCGTGAATGGAAATATGAGAGGATTCAAATCAATCTGGCAAATGTGTTTTACAGCTCAGTACTAGAAGCACACACATGTGGAATCACAGGAAAGTCCTGGTGTGCATCATACAGCACCTTCATATTTCAGGTCCCTCAATGAGCTCTTGGAGGGTAGCGGGATCGTCCCAGGTAGGAGAAATACAATCAAAACCAGCTGCAATAAAATCATGCACTAATCCTATAAAGGTGAGAATGGCTCATAAAGCAGCCGTCGTCTGTGTTGTGTGCGCTATGAACTCACGCGTCCATGTGATGGCCGGCGCTCTGCAGCCCATCTCCCATCTCTTTCTCAATGGCACTCCACTCGCTGTCCAAAACAAACAAAGACTCACATTGAACCACTGCAGCTGACCGCAGCTACACAATCAAAACCCAAAAGATTTACCCCAAAAATGCTTCTCACAAAAACAGTTCACAGAGCACATTATAAAACATGCCTGGCTCTTTCAAAATGAGGGTACATTATTGTGATTGTAACATTATGGTATAAAACCTGGTCTATTCATCACACAGAATGGTTGTATAGAGAAGACATGAAGTATAGTGCACATCATGTATTAAATACTTCTATGATGTTTTTTTGTCCTTTTGGACCTTGACAGCCTCGGATCGCCATGTGTAGACTACATTTACATGCACATAAAATTTAGTAATTACAGAATTGGGTCAAATTAAGGGAAATTATGAAGTTAAATTATTATTGCTAATGTAATAAAATGTACACCACCGTTCAAAAGTTTTGTAAGTTTTTTTATGTTTTGGAATGAAGACTCTTATTCTCACCAAGGCTGCGTTTACTTGAGCAACATACAGTAAAAATAGTAATATTCAGATTACAAAGAACTGTTGGAAAAAAGAATGATATCTGTTTTTATATTTGTAAAAATATAAAATCCTGTGATTCTGTGAAATTTCAGCATCCATTACTCCAGTCTTCAAAGTCACATGATCTTTAGAAATCATTCTAATTTGCTGCTCAAGAAACATTATTTATTATTTATCAATGTTGAACAGTTGCTGCTGAATATTTCTGTGGAAATTCCACAAAACAACAACAACAAAAAACTAGTAAATAATTCATATTAGAAAATATTACCTAAAGACTCTTCCATAATTTCCATGCACTTTGTAGACTCCATACAGGCGATCAGCTGCTCTCTAAAAAAAAAGAAAGAAAAAAAAAAGGTTGGAAAAAATGTTGTTACTAAATGAATAGCCTAATTAGAAATCTGATTTTAAGAAATAATAATAAAAATTTAAATTAAAATAATAAAACCAGTAAGTTTTCTTTAGATTTACTATATGATTCTAATGCAACCAAATATTAAATTAATATTTATATTTTAGATATTTTTAAAATTAAACAGGTTGCCTAAAATAGTAATGTTTTTCTCAAAAGTACTAAAAGAGTAGTTAATGAAATGATCAGAATTGCTTTCCTTACAATTCTCATCCCTAATAAACATTAATATATACTTTTGTTGGACTGAAAGGAGTTTTTCGGCTGTGTTGACTGTTTACACTCACCGCCCGAACTCTCAGCAGCTGTGAAATAACAGACTGCAGCTCATCACCATAGTGTTTCATTTCTGCAAACCTCCTGTGAAACACACACACACACACACACACACACACACACACACAGAGTCAAGTTTCAGCATTAAACAGCACGGTCATATCTTTATGCATTTCATGACACTGCATAACACGGTTTGCAAAGACTTACTTGTCTGGGTTCTTCACTCTGAAAGTGGCATTTAAAGCCTTTAACCTTGAATCGGCCTGTAAGAAAGACACAGGCCAAATGTTGACAGACAGATTCATGTTTGGGTTTTGTTTGTTCAGATGGTGTAAAGCAGGATTACAGACACTCCTTACAACAATCTTTTTAAATGACTGAGATCAGATAAACACTGCAATATGGCAATAATATACACTAACATAAAATACTGCTGCTCTTTCGTGTTTGATCCAGAACGGTCCAACAGACTTCCTGTGCCTGTTTACATAAACTACAGCGTACTGATAACAGATTCCTCACCGCAGTAGCAATTCAGTCATTTCACACAATTTTTATTTGAAATCAACACATATTTAGTCAGCTTCATATCAACATATGAATATTGACCTATGATGAGAAGTGATATTTAAACAACAGAGTTATGGCCAGAGGTTTAAAGAGAGAAAGAACCCAATGAACTGGAAAGTGCTGATATACCTTCGCCTGAAATCCTGTCTCAAACACGGTTTCCTTCCAACCATTTTCCTGTGGGGCAGAGAAAGGATGCAATTTCTGACACTGACAGAGGACATTATCAGCATGAAATGCCAGTTAAAACTTTTTTTTTTTTTCAAACAACAGCAAAGTGGCATACGGAAACTAGGGCTGTCAATTTA
The DNA here is from genome assembly GCA_018749465.1 of Paracanthobrama guichenoti. Classification (NCBI taxonomy): domain Eukaryota; kingdom Metazoa; phylum Chordata; class Actinopteri; order Cypriniformes; family Gobionidae; genus Paracanthobrama; species Paracanthobrama guichenoti. The sequence goes on along the minus strand of CM031951.1, from coordinate 32,166,787 downwards.
ACAAAGTAATTCAGTTCAGTTATTACTGTGGATATTAGTAATTGCTGTGGATGGTAGGCAAGGGATAAGCAAGTTCAAAAAGTTTGGGGATCAGTAAGAAATTAATACTTTTAATTAGAAAGGACAAATTAAAATGATCAAAAGATCCAGTAAAGACTTTTATATTGTTAAAAAAATATTCTCTTTCAAATAAATGCCGTTCTTTTGAACTTTCTATTCATCAAAAAATCCTGAAGAAAATGTATCACTTTTTGATACAGCTTTTTTAACATTGATAATGATAAATAATATTTCTTTAGCAGGAAATCATCATATTAGAATGATTTCTGAAGGATCATGTGACACTGAAGGCTGGAATAATGATGCTGAAAATTCAGCTTTGCCATCACAGAAATAAATTACATTTTAAAATATTTTAAAACAGAAAACAGTTATTTTAAATTGTAATAATATTTCACAATATATATGTTTGCTCAAATAAAGAGCGGTAGTGTATGTTCAATAATATAAAAAAATATATACTGACTTTTAAAGCCACTTCTTATACTGTCAATACTTCATTTGATTGCCTTGAAAATTAAGTCTTTTTCAAAAAAAAAAATTTTCATTGGTATTGTACCATGTAATTGATTCATTTCTATTTCTATAAGCTGTCAATTGATTTAAACTTTTTATTTTAAAACAATTGACAGCCTAGCAGAAATGGAAATGAATTAATTACAAATCTACAAAAACATTTAATTACAAATTGATTGAATTTTATTGAGAGCTTGCTACCTCGGTGAGGAATGAATAGAAGATCTTGTCACTGGACAAGACTGGGTGCGAGGCCACTCGCAGCAGGAAGTTCTCTAGTCCAACCCTACGCCTCTCCACGAAGTCAGGGTCCATGTTGTCTGCTGACAGCTTGTGCCAAACAAATTCAGCCTGTTGTACAAAACATGAAGTTACAGTGCATGAAGGCAAACTGTATTTACAAGTAGAAGTAACCAAAGCATCTTGTTTGCATACCCGTTTTTCTGGCAACGGCGGAACCACCACAAATGGATAGGTAACTAACAAATAGTTTCGAAGGAGCTCAAACTCGCTGTAACGCCTCCATAGAGAATCTGGGACAGGATTGGTCCCTTCTGATGCAGCATCCACAGGCCTAAAAACACAAAATAAAGACTGTCAGAAGTGGAATGAAACACTTTTAAATAGCCTTTCCAAAAAAAAAAAAAAAAAAAAAAAAAAAAAAAAAGAGAGAGAGAGAGAGAGAGAGAGAGAGAGAGAGAGAGAGAAATCTTCAAAAAAACACTTGTCATGAAGTGTGGTGTTGGTTAACTGTTTAAGATCATTTCTGAACCAAATTAATCAAATAAACACAGTAGAGATCTATGAGGTTTCAAGCTGTGGTTCTAGTTTATGAAAGCAGTCATTTTAAGGGCCTTTTCAAACACATGCCAAAGGTTTAACAGCGCTGTGTAATCTTGCTAAATTCCCAGTGCATGAAGACATGAGTGCTGCTAATTTAGGAGCAGAAATCCACTAAATCACACTGCCATGTAGGAGCATGTACATGAACTCTCCTGCAATATTTAAACATCTCTGCAGTATCAGTACTCAAATTGTACAATAATTGCCACAACTTTTTGAATTTCATTTGTTCCTTTTTATTGGACAATATATAAAATCAAAAAGTTGGCCAATATATGTCAAAATATCCAGTAAAATTCTATTTTTTTAAAGAAATGAATACTTCTATTCAGCAAGGATGCATTAAATTGATCAAGTAACAGTATCAGTCCGATCAGTAACAGTAGACAAATGTTAATACAAAATATTTGTATTTCAAATAAATGCTGTTCTTTATTGATATATTCTAAAAAACTATATCAGTTTCCACAATAATATTAAGCAGCACAACTGTTTAACACTGATAACAGTAAGAAATGTTTCTTAAGCACTAAACCAGCATATTAGAATGATTTCTGATAAATCATGTGACACTAAAGACAGATTGTAAAAACATTTTTAAATTTAAACACTAAACTTAAACACTTATTTTACACATTATTTACCATGTAAACAAATAATTCCATGATATGTTATGATCCTTGGAGCCCTGAATAATACAAATGGAAAATTTCAAAAAATTTAAAGATACAGAGAAGGAAATATACATGAGGGGGGAAACACTGAAGAAAAATGGGTAGACTTTGAAATAAGAGCTTAACTTCCCAAGGGCTCCAGGGAAGAAATGGGAGCACATAATGCGCTCCATGCTAATAATCCATGATGAAATCAAAGCACAAGGAAGGTGAGGACTGGCATTCTCCACTCAGACTCTACAACTTTCCCCAAGATCAGTGGCACCAAACTGCTCTCTAAAGCCTACTGTGTGCGTGTGCAGTATGCCTTCCACATGGTCCTTACAAAAACATGTGCTTCCTTTTATGGAAACGAGCAACAATACAGCACTGTTTAGTTATCTCCATACATGTATAAAGAATCAGTATAGGAAAGAATTTTATGCTAATGCAAGCATCACAATTACTACTGTTTATATACAAGATTAGGGATTTGAACAAACCCTTAACCTTGAGCATATAACTCGTCACATACCGTCTGTGCTACAGATATGAATGATACAATTATGCGGCCTGTTGAGCAGAGGTATGCTTTTACATTTACAAGCAATCAAACTTGTGATTTTCCTTGCGGGACAAAAAATAAATAAAAAAATAGACCCTGAAGGAGGGACTTGAGCCATATCTTTGCAATGACCCAGAACACATAGCAACATGCTGAAAACTGTAGCTCAAACTCTAGAGCATGCTGCTAGAAACACAAAGGCCATGGGATTGATTCCCAATGGATGCATGAACTGGAAAAAAACCTTTAATGCATTGTAAGTCGCTGCCACTGCCAAATGCATAAATTTAAATGTAAAAACTAATCAGAGCACTTTATGGTCACCAGAGCTGCATTTATCGGAGCACAAATAAACACAATAAAAACAGTACTATTGTGAAATATATAAAATTACTGTTTTCTGTCATTTCTGTAACCATCCACAACAGCAACTTTTTGTATGCATATTCTCTATTCTTCTTTTAAATGTTTTTTTTTTTTTTTTTAAATCTAGTTCTGGATGCTTTTCCATTTTTTAGACGGTACCAAAAAACATGTTTGAAAACGTCTTGGTTGCAGACAGTGATTTTATGAGTTCAACCACTAAGTATTGTTTTCGAATCATGTGATAATATGTTATTGCACTCTGGCCAGCATGCGTGTTTGGCCCTGATGGAAACAGACAAAGCACATCTGCCTGAAGCGCTGACTCATCACCCTCTCCAGAATGACAAGTCCTACTCTCCAACACAAAGCTTGGCGGGGTGACGGGGTCAGAGCGAGAGGTGAAAGTTACACTTCTGCTGCATATCACTTCCTGTCCAGGGGATACTTCTGTTTTGTTTTATTTGATGCAGAAAGAACATCTTAAAGTGACAGACCGAGGCACAGGAAGAAGAGGTCTAGTGTAAACATTTAAGTAAAGAGAGGAAATCCGATGGTCTCTACCAGTCCGGCTTCCACAATTTCTGAGCTGATCTAGTGTGCCGTGACTCTTTGATGTTTTGCATTTTGCCATGCTAGTACAGCGCGAGCATAGTTCAGTCAGAAAGTCAATGTGTAAACCTACCTTATCTACAGCTGGTTATTCATATTCAAAAATAAAATGCATATTATAAATCAAAACTTCTACAAATTCAGGAACACTGTTTACATATCTCTAAAATGCATCCAAAACCCTGACCTTTATTATCATATCAAGAAAGGAACGCATGCAGTACTTGTGACATGGTAGTGTTTACATGGCTACTAGCCTTCTTTAAAAGATCAAGCATTTAGTTAATGCTTGGGTATAGTATTGGCTCAACCACAGAATAAATGGTATTATTCTGTAACACTTTTATGAACTTAAAAACAGAAACGAAAAAAGCGAAAAGTGAATGGCTCAAAAAGCCATTCACTGCCATTATAAAGCTTGGAAGAGCCAGGACATTTTTTTAAATATAACTCAGATTGTATTTGTCTGAAAGAAGAATGTCATATACACCTAGAATGACTTGAGGGTGAGTATATCACGGGCTAATTTTCATTTTTGGGTGAACTACGTCTTTAATGCAAGCTTGCAATTAATTGTAAGAAAGGGGCAGAGTTTATACGGATAAAATGACTGGAGAAGTCACCAGAGAGAAAGCTATAATTTCACTGGAAGATCAAGTTATGACATTGAGATTAAAAATAACGATTAAATAAATAATAATCATTGTTTACACCAAGCTCTATAACATGAATTTTGAAAGTAGATTTAATGATGAGTCGTAGCACTGTGAAAGCGAAGTGTCTTACCGTGTCTCTATAAGATACACTGTATAAGTCTCTTGCATGTTGACGGCATTCTTGCCAGTCCTCTTCTCCGCTTCAGCCACACTGATCTCCATCCTCTTCAGAAGATTTGTCCCTTTTTCAACCATCTGTAAAATTTGGTCGAGAAATTCATAATGGTTAAAGAAGTAGTTCACTTTAAAATGAAAATTACCCCTTGATTTACTCCATCCTAGGTGTACATGACTTTCTTCTTTCTGATGAACACAACTGGAGTTACATTAATAAATATCCTGACACGTCCACACGTGGCAGTGACGGGGTCCACTGAGGTTGAAGCTCAAAAAAGCACATCCATCCATAATAAACGTACACCACATGGCAAAACACCTAGCTTCTGCCAGACTGCCTTTCATATTCAGCTTATGAAAAAAGCATAACAAGCGTAACAGTGACATCGGACGTAGCCTAAGCGTTTTGAACTGTGAGAGGCGTTACATGCAGGTTGAATATGGAAGGAAGTCTGACGGTAGCTATATATTTTAAAGTTTTAAATATGGATATTTGTCTTACAAACCCCCATCGAGTCGCTTAAGACCTTTACTAACCCCCTGGAGCCGTGTGGAGTACATTTATTATGGATGGATGTGCTTTTTTGAGCTTCAAACTCAATAGACACCCTCACTGCCATTATAAAGTTTGGAAGCGTCAGGATATTTATTAATTTAACTCCAGTTGTGTTCATCAGAAAGAAGCAAGTCATATAAACCTAGGATGGCTTGAGGGTGAGTAAATCATGGGGTGATTTTCATTTTAAAGTGAACTACTCCTTTAATATGCATATTACACCACTATAGCATCCTTGTGAAATTTTCAATGCAAAAAATGGCTGAGGACCCTTAAGAAAAGGACAGGTATTTATTTCTACCAGCAGAATTATCTCATGTGCTGACATATTTATAGGAAGTTTAGACAAGTTTATCCAAGCACTCATCACTTAAAAAAAAAAAAAAAAAAAAAAGAAATCTGTTCAGAAGTATTCACATGTTTGGATTACAAAAGTCTTTTAAAATGTCCTATTTAAAAAATAAAAAAATAAAGATAATGGATATATTTTGTTCCATATTTCAAGCATCAACCCATAAAGAAATTCAAGTAGGAAGCAGTAAACAAGATCCAACCATTTGTTGATCTAACGCCAATCTACTGACCTAGGCATGAAACAAGGATGCGGACTGACACAGATGACTGAGAGAGACTGGGTGTTTACAAACTACGTGGCAAAGGCTCTTCATTGACAGCATAAAGTAAAGCAGTTTTCTACTCGGGCGGCTTTATATAATTATTCTTTACATAATTCATAAACACTGTGATAAAAAATTTAAAAAATGCACCAACATACATGTATGTCATATAATGTTTCCGCAGAACCTGCTGATATGTTTCGCTATATTGATATGGCCATTCATGAGCCAGAGCAAAACACTGCTGTCCCGCACACACCACGCGCTCGCTCACGCGAAAGCTACAAAACGGCACACATCATCGGCCACCCGGCATAAAAAGATTCTGCTGCGAGCTTTACCGTGTTCTTTAAGTTGTTTTCCGACTCCGAAGGAGTCAGATCTGTGTTTCCAATCACCGCTATATCCTCGCTTCCTGAATCCGCCATGGTTTGCCCGTCTCGCGCTTGCGCGTTGGCCACTTTCACGGTTTCACTGGGAGTCTGTGCGCGTGCACGCGTGCGTGACATACAGTTATTTATGAAATAGCGTAAATGTTCTATAAAATGTATTCTTTTGTTGAAATTATTAAGATTAATAAAAAAAATAAAAAAACGATGAAAGAATGTACGGGGAAATGTATACAAAAGCAAAATAAAACAGCGGATTATCTATCCCACTTTACCTGAGAAAACTGCAGTGAAGTATTTTTACTCTGATTAAGTACATTTTTCAAGTATCTGTACTTTATCAGAGTGTTTTTCTTTGGAAAACTTTTACTTCGCTACATTCTAAAGCATAATATTGTACTTTTTACTGCACTGCGTTTCATATTGAATATCATTTAATATTAATTAGGCTACATTAAAAATCTAGTACTTTCTTACTTTTGCTCAAGACAGAAAGAAAGAAACTTAACACAGCTTTATTAAAACATTTACTTTTTTTTCTTATCTGACCATATAGGCCTAGTCGATTAACAAAAATCACCTATATTAATACAATATAATACATACACATCTATACTTCATATGTACACTCCACTTTAACATTTTCCAAAACCTCACACAAAACTCCTCCCACAGAGCATATTTCAGAAAACATTTGAATATCATTAATCAGTTTAAAAGTGTATTACATTTTAATTATTGCTGTCACCATTCCTTTAAAAGCATTATCTGCATCTACTGTACCTATACCCAATAACTTCATTTTTCGAGTCTTAAAATTGCCCTTTTAGCCATACCCAACAAAAATTTTAATATGCATATTTTTTATTCTCTTATGTATATTTGGGACCACTAATAAAATACTGATTAGAAAAATCTTCACCTAAACCTTAAAAACAACAAAAAGACTGCCTAACACAAATAAACAAATGGTATGAAAAAAAATGAAAGACCACTAGAAAAAAGAAGAAGAAGAAGAAGAAGAAGAAAGAAGAAGAAGAAGAAGAAGAAGAAGAAGAAGAAGAAGAAAAAAAAAAAAAAAAAAAAAAAAAAAAGAACTTAAATTGCTGGACTGTAGTTCATTGTTCCCTCTGTATATTGTGAATCGTGCATTGATAAATGTGAGTTCCTGGGCGGATCCGCTCTCACTCACATCTGGATTAAAAACATCTGGATCCGCCTACACGGAACTCAGTCACACACACACACACACACAGTCCTGAACTCCCTTACAGATGAGCTTATCTGCGTCTTTGACACGAGTAGATAAAGAAAATAACGGAATCGCTTCGACCTTTTGGGATCTTCGGATTGTGAGATATTATGGGTCGCGGAGGCTGCATTTTGTGGGCTCAAACATCTGTTCTTCTGTGTTTCTGTCGTGAGTAAGATCTTCACTTCTCTCGATCTGCTTGCATTGTCTGGAGGCTCCACGCATCAGAGCTTTGTCTTTGAGTGTGTGTGCAAAACGTCTTTTGACACTGAAGAGAATATCCTATATTTAACACTACAGAAACAAAATCACACCATTGTAAATAGATAGCCTATGGATTACCATAAACTGGTTTAAATATCTGGCTTAAAAGTTTATTTACTCAGAAAAATACACAATGCTTGAGGTGACAATTAATTCCATGAAAAGCAGTTATTTTGGTTTTCTGAGATACTGCAAATGCAGTAAATCGTTGCATATTAAAGTTCAAGTTTGATTTAGCCTACTTGAATAATAGGCTACAGTTTTATAATTTGATTGAATTGTTGAAGCATCATCCATAGTGGTTTTGCTTCCTCATTGCCACACATTTCTTATAAAGGTTTAATACATTAGTGCTATAAGAAATCAACAAATAAATGTAGATTTTTAAGAAGATTTGTTTTATTGAATTAATTGGAATCTTGAGTGAGGAAAATATTCTGGAATAAATATTAATATTAAATATGAATACCTTGTTATGATCCTTTAATAAAATTAAAATATTAAATTAAGACCATATCTATATTGTACATTTAAAAAAAGCTAGAACGTACCTCCTGAGGTGACGAAGAGGTCCAAAATATATTACTACATGTCCGTTATATTTCCTGTGTTTTTTTGTTTTTTTAAAGACAAAATTCCATCTAAGAGTCACAGTATAGTATAAAAAGCAGTTTGACACCAATGAAAGTCTTTTTCACAACAGTAGTAAGATGGAAAAGTAGCCTATACTATAATAGATCTGCATACAAGATTGTGCTGTGAAACTGTACGCCCAAAAATGCTCTTAATTAAAAACAGAATCTCTACAATGGGCATAAAAGATGCCATGCACTGTGACCGCATGAAAACAACGCGATGCTAGGAAAGTTCCAACTGGGAAACCAAATCCTGTGAATCCAAATGATCTTAGGGGCCTCCTTAAACAGTTTGGGTGTGTATAGAGTAGCTCCACTTACAACAACAATTATGAAATATTACCATGTGGGCGGAGAGAAGAAAACTATCACTTCTCAGTCTCACTTATCATATCCCATCTGTTGACTGAAACGACTGAACCAATCCGGGAAATATGGAAAGGCCGCTATAGTGTCAGTGTGTGCGAATGTGACCTCACAGAGAGACTGTACATACAAATACAAAGACATCCATCTAGATCCCTTGAAGCTTCTCTGCTTTGTCATCATGTTTGCCCACAATGGCAATATTGTAATGACTTAAACAGAGGGTGCGATGCTGACAGGGCCTAACCCAACCCCAGTGACCTCTCAGTGGACACAGACTTTCTTTTTCTCCTTTGTTTTCCTTGAGTCCAAGAAGTTGTTCTTTAGTGGGCATGGGTTTGCATGGTACCCGTGGAGGAGAGGCATCTTGTTTTGAATGATGATAAATGGTTGATTCTTATTACTTGGCATGAGATAACAGAACACTTCACTGACAATGTCAAGAGATTACATCTCTTATCAATGAGTAATGGGGGCAGGCCCTTCACCCTCCTTAACCCTGAAACGGCAACAGAAGTTGGAGTGTGTGTGGGAGCCACAGTCAACATTAAAACAGCAACTTCTGAAGACATCTGTTTGTCATGAATGCGACAGTTATGCCAGTGCTGCTTTCACTGTACTGTTATTCATTTAATATCAGGAAATGCTTTCAGGGATCAAGCTGAGTTTAAAAGGAATTGGAAAAACTTGGAAATCTGCCACCCAGTGGGATAGTTTGATTACTGCATACTGGGGCCCCCGAAAATGCTTTATGGCATGCAAAAGTATAAGGGAGGGATTTATATATATATGGTCATTTTTAGATGTATAAGTCTTACTCTGTTCATTTTAAACAGCAGATCTAATGTTTTATTATTTAAAACATTTTTGTGAAATATATATTTGTATATAATATATTAAAATTTCTGAAATTATATCTCCATCACGGCACCTGTTAGTGGGTAAAACCTTAAGGATTTGAGTGAGTGTGACAAGGGCCAAATTGTGATGGCTAGATGATTGGGTCAGAGCATCTCCAAAGCTGCAGCTCTTGTGGGGTCTTGTGCAGTGGTCAGTATCTATCAAAAGTGGTTCAAGGAAGGAACAGTGGTGAACCGGTGACATGGTCATGGGCAGCCAATGTGGGGAGCAAAGGCTGGCCTGTGTGGTCCAATCAAACAGA